>CAJQUW010000682.1:17500-617500 GCA_907163375.1 Prostheceraeus crozeri | reverse complement strand
CTAGAGATCGTAGAAAGTCGTGCAATAGCTCGTTTGGAAGCTAAGAGTGAGACAAATTCAGTGAAAGAAACGGCTTGTTCATATCTGCCTTCGTTTAGATGTGAGACGCCATTTAAGATTTTGGGAGATTGACGAAAAACGACAGAGTTAGAATTTCCCAAGAAACAGCTCCAGCGGGCGAATGAAGCCTCGGATTGGTAAACGGAGGCCAGATTTGGAATCAGCTTGATGTTATTGTCCAATGAGGATCGTCATCCAATGAGAATCAAGTATTTCTATATAAATAGCGAGCCTTCCACAGTGAGAATCATTCCATCGTTGAATCACACGAGTGACGGACGCACATTTTCTCTCTCTACTTCCCTATTCCATTATCCAACTAAAATGGTAAGTCGCTACTTTCCTCCCTCTCCTCCCTTGAACGTAAACTTAATACAATCTTTTTCATTTTCAGGCATCTACTCCATCTGCTGCACTAGTAGGACAAGATGGCGGTCAAACGTTACAAGGTTCGCTACGATCAGATCATCTACAACTGAGGCCAGTGGAAGAAACAACCAAGGTACATAATCCTACACCGCTACAGCGTAAATTTAAACAAGTCTTACGTTATGACGATCATAGCGTAGTACTCCAAACGGGAATGCTCCCTTCCACGGATGTCAAGATAATGCACAATCAGTATGGGGACTACATACTGATCCCCGTAAGTCCGTACATTCGCCACCAACTTGATATTATTGAGGAGTACGTGACATTAAATATGGACATTCCTACTCCTCTTGCTCAAGAGTGGAAGGCGAGAGATGACAAGGATACTCCCTATAGAAAGATTTGGGATGGTAATCACATTTGCCTACCGGTATCACATAGGTGCACTTACTATAAGAAGGAGGGAGATCATTCAACACCCATCACATGCGACGAGCTCGGAGAAGGTACTTGGGATATCCTTTTCAAAGTGAATGAGCTATATTATGGTCGTCACAAGGATAATAAAATAGCCTCTCTCTCCATGCATATGGAATCCATCCTATATATTCCAAAACCACCCAACGTGGACGACATAATTGATCAAATCCTTAACAGCAGTGGTACGAAGCGCAAGTCGGAGAAGAATGCTGCATCAAAACGCAAATCAAAGAAGGAGAATTACTAGTCCTTTCCTAACTCTACCCTATGACAATTCGCTTATGTGCTTTGAGTGTCGTAGACGTGGTCTTATTAGATACATTTCACTTCTTCGTTGCCATCATATCATTTGTGTATTTTGTCGTGAAAAGCATCGATGTAATTCTTCATTTTGTAATATGTTATAGAACGTTTCCTTAGATGTGTAAATTTCCGCTTTAGGCTTCTATCATCATTTTTATGGATTGTGAGGGTGAACCTGTACAGGAGCTCAGTGCTATTGCTATGAACAATTGGACATATCAGATTGTTAGTGTCTATCATCAACATGACAACTGCGATCCCAATGTTGATCAATGGGCGAGAAAACACATTCATGGACTTAATCTGAAATATTTGCAAGACTATGGCTTTTCTTGTGAGAGTGCTCTTCTTATTGACTTTAAACAATGGTTAGCTGCTTTCAATGTTATACGCATCTTTTGTAATAATCCTGGTAAGGAGAGGAAAGTATTTCCCAATCTAATCATTGATGTTATTTTGCTCCCGCCTTGGGATAGTAGAGTGAATCAACACTACCATGAAGTCACGAAACGTTTTAAGGATTTGTCTGTTCCTATTTTGTCTGTTCGTTGTAGTAGCTACGTTTATAACCAATGCTTCTTTCCTCCTTAACTCAACACTGCCAAAGTCCTGTATGGTTATCATTGCTCGCTGTATGATAGTTACCAGTTGTATCTATTTTATCTCTTTCAAACGATTGATTTATAATGCATGCTTGTTACCGTTATTCAATAAATGTTACTATGAGAAGAGTTGTTTTCATGCAATGGATGGGTTAAATAAAGGGCGATCATGTCTTTCTCAAACGACTGCGGAACATTACATTTTCATAGGCAAAGTTTGAAAGGAGCTGTTCAAGATTATGTGATAAATTTTCATAAAGATGAGACCGACATCGAAGCAGTGGTCGATGATGCTAGCACTCTATTTCTAGAGTTAATGAATACATTCTCTGATAGCATTGTCATGGCGCGATTAGTTGCGAAAATTAAGTTTAGTCATTTTGGAAAGGAAGAGGTGGAAAGTCGCTCTTTCCATTTTGCTTCTTATTCAATGGAAGTGGTAGATCACTCCGAAGAATTTTTTAAAAGACATATGATAAAAATTGCTGAACGTCTTAACGCATTTAACCATCATGGTAGCAGTCTAGTGATTGAAGCGATTTCAGATATTCACATTCAACTTTCCATAAAGAAAAATTGAAAATGCAGTGGTACTTGATTGTAGCACAACTGGTTTTCCAGCTATGCCTGCTCACTCTCGAAGTATATTCCTTCTGTACATGCGTCTATTATTTAGAAAAGGCTAGCAAATTCATATCTTCAAAAAGACTTGCTATAGACATCAGTAACGGCGAAACTATGTGTTGTGATGTATGTAAGCGAAAGGATGGAAATGAAAAGCGCATCTTCAAGAGATGTAAGCACGCTTTTTGTCAACGCTGTGTCATACGTAATTGCATTCAACTTTGCAAATGTAACCACTGTGATATTGCTCATTTCGAGTGCCACTTATGCCGCAATAGTTAGTACCTATGCAAATGTGGTAAAGATAGGTTTTAGCAAAGACTAACACGAAAAATGGCGAAACGTAAAATGACGAAACGTAAAAGACAAAAATCTTCAAAGTTTTCTTCAGCCATTCAAGCTCTCCGACGAATGAAAGCAAATCAGCGATACAATGCTATACGACATGCTAACGATAAATTCATTCGTGAAATTATTTCTCATGTGAGAAAGTTGAGGACGAAGAAATTAGCACCAAAACAACAAAAGTTACTTAAGCAATATGCTACGAAATTGCGTTTCATCTCCAATCCTAAAGTCACCCTTCAAAGAAAGAGGGAAACTCTAACACAAAAGGGCGGTTTCCTTCCAGCGTTACTACCGATACTAGCTCCTATCGTGGGCAACGAATTGGGTAATATCTTTGGCTCTAGACGTTAATTATGCAAATGTTGAATCTCAAAGTATTATAATGGATTTCAGACTTCAATGTGATAAAGTTCTGACTGTATCAGGTCCATCTCATGCAGGTAAAACTGTTTTCACGCTGAATTTATTGGATAAAAGAAGGGAGTTGTTTAAGGAACCTATCAGTCGAGTGATTTGGTGTTATGGTATTTATCAACCGTCGCTGTTTCAGGAATTGCAAAGTCGCAACTTTATTCGACATGAAGGAATTATTGCAGTGGATAAACTTCAGTCTAATGATGTTGTTGTATTGGATGATTTATTAAAAGAAAGTAAGAATTCAAAAGATGTTACAGATATGTTCACTCGCGCAGCACATCATAAAAGGTGCTTTATCATCTATATCACACAAAATTTGTTTCCTGATGGAAAAGAAGCTCGTACACGAAACCTGAATACACACTATTATGCTATTTTCAAGAATCCGCGAGATAAAAGTCAATTTGAAATTTTAGCGCGACAAGTTGCACCCAGAGGATCAAAAGCCTTAATTGAAATTTTTCAAGCAGCTACTGAAAAACCACACGGTTACTTATTCATTGACTTTACGCAAGAGTGTCCGGAAGAATTTAGATTTCGAAGTGATATTTTGAAAACTCCCATGATTATCTACAAACTATGAGTTCTTATTCTCGCATGATTGTTATTCCTCAGGATGAATATGTACAATTGACTGCCATGCAGCAAGTAAAGCAACCTCTTGCAAATCAAATGTATAGGAAAGAAATAGATTATCAGCAAAATGTTCACATCAAAGATCCACATCGTGCTGTATTATTACAATCGGAAATTGTTGAGCAATTGAAAAGCTTGAAGAATAAGATGCGTGACTCTATATCGACTGCAACACCTTTGGCATCTCGCGCACATGCCATATCTCTTTTCAATAGTATTGAACACCATCTCAATGTAAATGATAGAGGAGAAATCATTACAGATGAAAATAAAGTGATTGATGCTTCACGTTATGAAGACTTGATTCAGTATGCGACACGTAGAAAGCGCCGTCAGGGCTATGTTCCACCTGGTTGGTCATACTTTCTTAAACTATTGAAAAAGCATAATGTACCAAAATTTGCTTTGAATAATGAGATATTCAAAGAACTTGATTCAACAGTGGCTACTGCTCCAATGCTTCAGACGATGAAAATGCCAACAAATTGGTTTAAGACGTCACCTGCTACATCCCCTCCCACACTCACTAAGCAAACAAGAGGAAGAACTCGACGTAGATCTACACCACCACTAAAACTAGTAAAAGGAAAACGTAAAACTGCTCCTCCCAAGAAATACATGTTCTCAGACTATTAATATGAAGCAGATGTGTTGCTTGCCATGTAATGAGCCGCCAGAGGTGAGTGTCGTTGTCACTTGCACTTGCTGCGCCAGCTCTCACAATGAAACTCCTAGGCAATGTGAACACGATCGCAAAACCGCTAAAGCTAAATGCTGCAGTTGTTGTAAATGTAGAAAGGCAAGAAAGCAAAAAGATGAGAAGGAGGAAAAAGAGTCAGTCGTCATCGACTGAACGTTTGAAGTCAATCTATTATGATGTAAAACATCCGGCAGGATTTGCATCGATCAAGAAATTATCAAAAGCGAGTGGTCTTCCACAATCACAAGTGAAACGATGGTTAAAGGGTCAGGCTACCTATACACTCCACAAACAAGCGAAAAAGAAGTACCGCACCCGCCATTATATTGTTCATGACATCGATGAACAGTGGCAAGCAGATTTGTGTGATGTCGCCTCCATTTCAAAACATAACTCGGGCAATAATTTTATTTTAACCGTCATTGATATTTTCTCGCGTTATGCGTGGGCTCAACCTTTAAAAACAAAAGAAGGGAAAGGAGTAGCAAAAGCATTCCAAACAATTTTTCGAGAAGGTCGCATTCCAAAAAGAATTCAGAGTGATCAAGGAAAAGAGTTTGAAAATCAGCATGTGACAAGATTATTTGAGAGGCATCACATTGAGTTGTTTAGTGTAAAGAGTGCCTATAAAGCTGCACTCGTTGAACGTTTTAATCGCACATTAAAAAATCGCTTGTGGCGACATTTTACTGCCAACTTGACACAAAATTGGACAAAGGTTCTACAAGATACACTCCATGCCTACAATCACTCTATCCATCGTTCTATTGGACTCAGACCAGTAGATGTAACTGCTGACAATGTAGATAAAGTGCGCGAATCATTCCAACGTAAACGCACTCATGTGAAAAGTGATGTGAAAATTGGTGATTAAGTTCGTATCTCAAAAGTGAAGAGTGTTTTTGCCAAAGGGTACCTTCCGAATTGGACAGAGGAGGTATTTACAGTATCAAGGATTGATCAAAAAGACTCTCCCACCACCTACAAGTTGAAAGATTACGATAATGAAGAAATTGAGGGTAGCTTTTACCGCGATGAGATTGAGGTAGTCACTGAAAGTGAAACATATTTGGTAGAGAAAATCATTCGGTGGAAAAAACGGCAAGGTGAAGAATGGTGTCTTGTTAAATGGACTGGTTATCCTTCAAGTATGAACTCTTGGATGCGTCGTGCCGACATCTTTCATCTAAGTGATCGACAGTGATTCATGCAAAGTTGTAACTAACAATGTTTAGGGTTTGAGCTATGAATCCAACTGCCTCATTTTATTCACGACCCTCCTATGTAAGTAGTGGAGGACAAATTTACAGCGGCGCTCGCCGCCAACGTGGAGGTAGCATACTTGGTGCACTGAAATCTGTTGTAGCACCTCTCATATCCAATGTCGGAAGATCTTTAAAACGAAATGTTTTAAGTAATGCCGTTGGCTTTGCTGGTGATGTTGCTAGTGATCTTTCCAGAGGTAGAAGTTTTAAGAGCAGTTTGTTGAATCGTGGGAAGGAACGCGGTTTAAAAACATTGAAGCAGACCTTTGCTGGTGTTACTCAAGGAAAGAAATCGCCTAAACGAATGAATAAAGGAAGGAGGAAATATCGCGGAGCTGGTAAGGTGCGATCTTCAGTCAAAAGGCATTCACGCAAACGTCGCAGAGGCTCTAATCATTCATCAGGCGCTAAACGACGACGCTGCTATAACTTCTAATCATGGAGTGTAAAACTTCCGGTTTTTGTTTGTTTGATCAACAAGCCATACAGACAGATATTCTTAGTTCAAGTATTGTAGATTATCATCCTCGAACAGCTGAGAATGCTGGCCCCATTGAATTTGTTATTCCTGGTTGTAGTGATGACTACATAGATTTGAGTTATGCGATGCTTGATTTGAGGTTTAGAATTCAGCAAGCAGATGGAACTGCTATTGACGATACACATAAAGTTGGACTGAACAATTTACCATTGACTACATTACTTCGCGATGTTTCTCTAACGATTGGAGAGCAGCAGGTGGAAGGTGGTCAAAGCGATTATCCCTATAAATCATATTTCAATCATGTATCACAGTTTCATCCAGCAGCACAAAAATGTCATATGGAAGCCATGGGATGGTACAGAGATGAAGCAGGAAAATTTGATGCTGAAACAAACAGTGGCTTTGTAAAGCGGTGTGCCATGATTAAAGATAGTAAAGTATGTCAGCTATATGGTCCGCTGAATTTAGACTTCTTTAGACAGTCAAAATTTTTACTCTGTAATACCAGCATGCGACTCAAGCTGACATTGAATAAGCCTGAATTTGCGCTGAATGCATTTGCTAAAGTTGACAATTTTAGAATTCATGTGGAAGATATTGCACTTTACATTCGTCGAGTAGTACCGAATCCAAGTGTCATTAGAGGACATGCTGAAGGTCTTAACCGCCAAAATGGCATTTACCCCGTTCAGCATACAAAGCTTCTCACCTTTACAATTCCGAAAGATCAAAAGAGTTTCATGAAAGATGGCCTCTTTCCATCGGAAGCACCGAAGCTCCTCATGGTGGCAATGGTTGAAAATGATGCATTTAATGGTAATATAAAGAAGAATCCTTTCAATTTTAAACACAATCAGTTAAGTGAAATTGCTTTACGTGTAAATGGTGTGAGTCATCCTGGTCCACCCTACAAACCAGATTTTGCTTCGGATCAATTTATGCGCAGTTATGTTGATTTTATGGATGTCTTTGGCTTTTACAATACGGATGACACCAACGGACTGACTATGAAAGAGTTTAAGAGTGGATATACTTTTTATGCATTTGATTTGACTGCTGACAGCAATATTAGTGCACCCTATCGTCAAGCGAACGTGCCTCATAATATTCGTTTGGATTTGACGTTCAAAAGAACACTACCTGAGACGATCAATGTATTAATTTATGCAGTATTCGATTCAAACATTGAAATTACAAAGTATCGTGACGTGATTCTTCAGTATAATCGTCAATGAGTTGGTTGACTGCTGACGATATTAAAACTAAAGTACAGCGTAATGCAGACGAAGCGACGTTGAAAGCTTTCGATAATGTCTATTCGCTCGATACCTTACCACCTGCAGTAAATCACTATCCCATCTTTATTGTGCTAAACACTCATTCGCAGAATTTAGGGGGTGAGCATTGGAAAGCGATCTTTATTGGAGAAGACCGACGTGGTGAACTATTTGACTCTCTTGCTCAACCTCCAAATATGCCAACACAGCAGTGGTTGAGAAAACATACGCGTCAACATCAGCGAAATGAACGCATACTACAACATCCACTTTCATCAACGTGTGGTGCTTTTGTACTGTACTTCATCTTAAAACGTTTACATGTATCTCGATTTGTATCTGTTATTCAAAACTTTTCATGTAATCCATCCTCTAATGAAAAAATGATTTGTAAGTTCTATCATGATTTGAAATAAAAACATCATGTTGGAAAAATTGTTTTTTATTTTACAATCCGCTGGCTGCGTACATACTCGATGAGATAGTCTAGGATCACATTTGCTTGTACATGAGATTTTAGTCCAGTAATGATCACTTTACTATTATGAAAGATTGCAACATGCACAGGTAACCAACAACTAATGAGAGCTGCTGGAAAAAGTTCGGGTTCATAACACAAATTGTAACTGCTGGTACGAATCTTCAAAAATGATACACTTTCACTCAATTGAGTAGAGATCACCATATTTTCCACAGTCAGATTCGACATCACACACCTCTCCCTCTTCCATATCCGACGTAGTAGTCTCTGTAGCTCTAAGCGCATTGACTGCGCCGATGAATGAGAAAGGGGGCCGAGAATCTGTACAGTCCCATTTGGGAAGAGTTGAAGATTCCGTGAATTGTTCATCTTCACCACTAACATTTGAGGTCGGCCCGGGTAATACTTGCTGTTTGGAAGCTGTTGGTGTAATGTTGTGAGATCGATTTTGGTGTAGAGTCTGAAGCGACGGAGAATGTTGACGATGGTGTAGCGATGGCGCTTCATGATGAAAGAATGAGTAAATTGAGCGATGTACCTTCCTTTTATACTTTTCCCAACTACCTTGATGAAATGTGAAGTTAGTATGGAGTTGGGAATGATAGAGTTGAATTCGCCGATTGTTGACGCGCAACCAGATGCGATTTCCAATACGTGAATGTCTTTTCATATAGAAGTATTTCAAATCCTTCATGATATGATGTAGAGATTGAAAATGACGATAAGATAAAGCAAACTCTCTTCTCACATTTCCAGTTGAATCTTTGAAATAGACGTTTCGATCATGATCCGTTTCAATACGTTGTAGGGAATCTAATTTCCAACTCATGGTGCGTGGTAGTCATGTCTGATTAAGATTTGCATAGTAGGGCGATGAACTCACGGCGAATAAATGTCATGATGGAGCGATGTATGTATCTTCTATACTTCGCCCAATTGTATTTGCGAAATGAGAAACAGTTTGCGGAATGAGAATGGCAGATTTGAATTTCATTTCTGTAATGTTGAAGCCAAACTTGATCACCCAAGGAGATGAATCTTAATGTTTCAAAATATTCCAAATCCCTCATGATATCATTGAGGTTGACAAATTGTCGCCATGTTAATGTAATACCTCTTGATGTATGACCATGAGAATTTTCGAAATGTACGTTTCCATCACGATCAACTCTGATATATTGTAGAGAGTCCAAAATCCAAGTCTTCATGATGTTATGCAAAGCCGCAGATCAGCAATATCAAAATGTCGTTTTATCATATTTTGCTTAGCAATGCAGCTGCAAATAGATTTGCTAGTAATCGAGCCTCACTCTTTTCTACTCCCATTGATCATGCACAACAGCTAAATGGAAAGTGGGAAGTGGGTGTCACTCAACTTGTTTATAGCAACTGTGTCTATACTTTTGATCATGAGGTGATGACTATTAATATGAGACGCACAGCTGCTTACCAATGTGAAAAGGGCTGCCGAGTATACATTCCACAGTGGCCAAAGAAAGATCTCTTATCATGTAAAAAGTTTATATATGATTTCTTGAATAAAGCGTGTAAACATATTGCCCAATTTACTCCGCACAATGATGATCATAATTATGTACATCATGTAGTTGAGAAAGATTGGATTGTTGGTTTAAGTCCAAGTTTAAGAAATGATTTAGGTTACCTCGCTAGCGCCTTAACAAGCTATGATAATTTTAACGTTAATTACCACATAAGTGGTCATAAACAGTTAATATATCAAGAGGAAGCTTATTATGTAGATCTTATTCCAAGAAATGAGAAGACGTTGGTGAAGAAGATTGTGATTAAGCCAAGAAAGACAAACATGACTCCTGAAACATTATTGAAGAAATTTAATCATCTCCTTCGAGTTGATGGTAAACAAGTGGCAACATTGAATTATATCAAATCATCTAATCATATTGCAATAAGTAAATTAAATGATGATGATCTAGTATTAGTTTGTTCAAAAGATTTTCATCAGTTCTTACGACATCGTTCTGCAGCTGTTCATGGAAAATTTGATATGCAACATTTACCATGTGAAAGGTCAAATCAATTTGATACAGAATGGGCCGTATCTTTATACAGAAAGTGTGTAGAGGCTTTTGGTGGTGTCTTACATGAAACAAGAGTGTTGATGCCTCGCATTATTACTTCAGTTAAATTGGTTGTAGATTATTTAAATGAAGTGATTAATGACCAACAAATTTCATTTTCTCAAAAAAGAAGGTGTTTTGTCTCTCACTATAAGTGGAAAAGGTATTGAACTAATTATGGATAAAACTCTAATGGACATTTTGGGTTTTGATCAAAATATCTTTAAAAGTGGTACTGTAACCAAAGCTAGCGCAGACATGTCGCTATCGCGTCGTATTAACTATTTTCAGATATATTCCAATATTGGTGAAGATGTACGTGTGGGAGATGTTGAAGCTCCATTGCTAGCAATGATACCATTCCAGCCAAAAAGCTGCAGTATTTTATCTGAGCATACTTTCAAGAAAGTGCATTATACAAAGCTGTAATCAAACTACATCCCACAAATTGATATTGCAATTTATGACGATGCTGGTGCGTTGATTCCTTTTCATAAAGATGCTGTGACAAGTATCACACTCCATTTCCGAATGAAGAGTTAATGCAAAAGTATGCTAATATATTTTTACAATGTGAATAATATGGAAAGTGAAAATAAGGACTCGTTTCTAATCTACTTACCCAGTAATGCTTCTATGAATAAATTTCCCAAAAATAAACCATCAGACTATCGAGTAGAATTAAATCGCCCACTACATTTAGAAGGTGAATGGGAGGTTGGCGTTTCTAGTATTTGCTATGATAGCAATATTCAGAATGTGAATGATTTGGAAGAAATGATATTGACTCCTCGCACCCATGATGGAATAACGATGAATAATGCATTACAGTTCCCATACAATTTAACGTCAGATGGAAAGTGGAACTATGAATGGATTCAGATAAAATCAGATTATTATGGTCCATTTGGGAATGAGAAAATTATTAAGGCATTCAACAGTGGTAATACTTCCATCATGAAGAATAAGGATCAGAAAGTTTATGAGTTCACTATCTATCATTGGAGTGGGAGACAGTTCCTTCGCTTTCATTCTTTTACTAAAGGTCTTACACTGAGGTTGGATGATGAATTCTATCCACATCTCGGTTTTGGTCATGGACTACATCTAACGTCAATTGCTACTGCAAATGTTAAAAAAGTTTATTCAAATCGAATCAACAAATTTCATTATAAATTTAAAATATTTGATGAAGATGATGTAGAATGCGAAGAACGCATCATTTTGAAAAAGTGTGGTGTTCAACCTTTATCACTTATTGAGTTAGTAAAACGATGGAATGAGACTGTGGTTAAGAAGTATGGAGAGAAAATTATGGCGGACAAAAATAAGTTGGTTATTCAGAAATATAATGACAAACTTACAGTTTATTTCTCTCCAACCTTGCGTCATTTTGAAAGACATTATACACCTATTATTGGAAGCGATCTGGTGTATGCTTCTCATGAATATCACACTAAAGCTGATTCAGTTAATGATGAATGGTGGGTTGACATCTATGGTGATCGCATCAAGAAAATTTACCAGTCTTATCAAGAATCTAAAGTTGCTATCAATATAATGCCGCGTCTATATCATACAGTTGAAAGCTTCATTCATGTAGTAAATCCTTATATACAACAGAAGTTGAAGCATGTGATGAAAAGTAAATATGATGTAAAGACACACCACATTTCGTTATCAATTAAAAATCAACGCGTTGTTCTGAAACTGGGTGATGACATTCAATGTCAATTGAGTAAAAATTTGAAAAAACTCTTTGGTTTTTCAATGCTACAAACTGTGTTTGCTGCTGCGCATACGATTGGTATACAAACACCAATGACACTCGATAAACATGAACAGCACCTTTACATTCAAAGTGATTTGATTTTACCTATTTCTGTTGGCGAGAAAAAAGAATACATTTTACGTGATTTCATTCACGATAAAGACGCTTCATATGGAATAGTCGAGAAGATGTTTGAATCTATTTTCTATCATCCCGTCGTCAAACAAACTATACCCTCTATTGCTATCAAAATTACCAATGGTTTACAAGAGTGCATCCATGTGAAAGATACTAAATCCCTCGTAACTTTAGTGTTTCGGAAAACAAAGTGAAATCATTGTGATATGTTTATTGAAATAAAAATATGTGTATGAAAAAGTCTTTTCACAGATAAAGGGGGAATGGGCTGACTGTAGGCATATATTCACAAGGAAGAAACGATCTCATGCGATACATAAAACAACCATGTATATCTACAAAAAGCAACATCAAGATACTGAGTTAAAGTTGATTATGTCAATACATCTCCTGAATGTGGTAGCATGAGTTTTATTCTTTTGGGTGGAGGTATGTTTGTGTCAGGATGTCCATGTGGAAGATATGTGTTATGTCCTATCCAACACCTCTTATCCTCCCATGCTGAAAGCGCTCGTTTCTTGAACGTGTGCGTTTTCACAGTATGAACTTGAGATTTTAAGATTTTCATATTGACAAACGTTATAGTTTTATTTTTATAGGCCTTCTTATAGGACCGATGTTTCATTTTGTGAACAATGGATTTTGATATACTTTTAGCACGCTTAATACTATCTGCACATTCTTTTAATTTCATGGAATACATTTTAGGACGGAGGAGAATCATTTCATCTATTTCCTTTCCTGCTGTTTCATCCTTAAAACAACCAAGTTTGGCTTTATTCTGTATGGAATAGAGTGGATGAGTGGGATTGTAGTTAGATGTGTCGAAATATTTTTCTAATGACTTGCCTACTTCATTAAAATTCAAATCTTTTTGAGTGGTAATTCCTAAAAAGAAACTATCTGTATCACCATCCAGCAAGCGAACCTCTTTTACGAGAGGGCATGGTTTTAATATTTTGTAGAAGAGTTGATACATTTCAAGCTTGGAATAATCTAAAACGGCTTGTCCAATATAGATAGGTTTGCACAACTCAACTTCTGATTTTATCATTTTAACACCTACAAGTTCCTCATCGATGATGTCTCTATCAATGAAAAGAGGTGATGAGGTCAATTTGTGATATTTTTGTTCATCAACGACTAGTTTGTAGTTCATTCGTTTTCTAACATCCTCCATGGTCTTTCCGAAAAGACTGTTATTCTTATATTTATAAAAATCCTTTTCAAAATTATTTTGGGCGAATGCACGTTTTTGACTGTTACTATCTATGTAGGGTTTGAGGAAGGCTTTCTGTCTGAATTTGATAATGCGGTGAACTGACTTTAGAAGCATGCCCATTTCTAAATAGAATTTTAGTATGCAGAAGTGCACGAGATAATTTTTCTTATCATATTGGTTGAGTAAAAGTTTGCGGCATGGTTTGTATCTTGGCTGTCCACACTCTCTTAAGTTATTATAAAATTGTGACATGAATGGTGAAAACATATCTTCAGTCACTTCACCAGATTCAGGTGCGAGTGGGAAATCAGCAGTTTTATTTTTAATGCTATTTGGATAAATCAAATCCACTTCAAAATAATATCCCCAATCACCTTCATCTGGAATCTTCAGTATGTTTGAAGGGTTGGAGTAATACTCAAGCTCATCTTGATTTAACCAACTAAACTCGGAATGAGGTAGTGGTTTAGACAGTGAACTGCCATATAAATTATTTTGGTCATAGTACTTTAGGTGGATATGATCATCACCTACCGTTTCAGATTTTATATGATGTTTATTTACAAATGTGAGACCACCGCGTATTCCGCGCTCAAATATATTATACATCTCCGGGTCTTGTAAGAGATGAATGGTCTCACCAGTCATTTTAAAGGCTGATTTAAAGGACATGGCTGGTAGACTGACAAAGTGGACAGGATCTAATTTGTCTTCTTCTAATGCCACTCGTCGAAATACCTGAAAGACATCAGCCAGCAAAATGACATCTAATTCTAAGTAAGCGATCATATAATCGCCAAACGTTTTGCAATCAAATTTTAACCATGCCTCTTGAGCATGTTCATAGTCCTCTACTGGACAATCTTGACCCGTCAAATCGTTTTGGAATTTGTCAATGGAAGGAAGGGTTGTTTCATTTAGTTTAGACATTGAGCTAAAATACGCATAGGGAAAGACTCCTTTGCGAGTGATTATTTCATCCGTTAAGTTTGGATAGTGTTTCTTCAAAGATTGACTATGGGGAAGAAACTTGAGATTACGAACGAGAGAAGCTAGTGACGATGACATGAATTGGAATGAATCTAAAAATTTTATTTCGAAGAAGACTGTCTTATTTTCTTTAGTTTTATCTACTGGTACTTTTGCTGTCATTGCCATGAATTTTTCTCTCGTTTGCGCTATTACATTAAACTGCCACGATTTCATCTGGCTCAACCCTCCTTTTATGAGCATATGACTGTCATAGCCCTTAAAGTTATGAAAAATGACGGGTAGTGCACGACGTCTCAACCTAAGTGAAAGTTACATTTGGAGCAGAGTGCGTTTCTAAATTTACCAGTGATGTGATCATGATCACGCACTTTCTTAATTTTATCGTCATCAAACGTTTTATGACATTTAGGACAGGATGTGCAACTTTCAAATTTTTGTTTGTCTTCATCTGACATATGTAGTGACTTACACTGCAATTGGGAATCATATGATTGTTGAAATTTAGCAGCTTTAACGAGAAATTCTAGAAATTTTGAAATGCAATCTTCACCTTGCCAAGTATGCATTTTGTTTTGTCTATTCCTAAAGTGGTCATGCCATACTTCATAGCAGGATATGGCTGCTGGCTTGTGGATGATATCATCAATGCAGCATTCTATGTCTGCGTAAATGACACGCAGGGGACTTAATTCGTCACCATTATCCCTATGTGAAAATATTTTATCTTTGGGCATGCGTTCCATTTGTAATTTACCTCGCTTGCACCATTCATAGTGAGTTTCAAATTTATCTTTACTCCAAAAGGAGCGGATGCAGGGGTCGCATACAAAATGTTCACCTCTTTTAGAGTGCCCCAAGTGAGTGTACAAGCGAGAGATTTTGGGTATACCACAGTAGTGCCATTCCTCGCTATCATCTTGTTTTACTAATAAGAGGTTGACTACACGTTCATAACAAGTTGAACGTGAATTATAGCGGGCACCCTTCAACCCCTTCTCCCACACGTGAACTACAATTTTAATCTTATTATGTTTTTCGAACGTTTCTACATCTTTGATTTTCATGTTGTTACTATCACAACCTTCAAAGTCTAGTTCATCCTCCCACTGTCTATAGCTATAGGTGCGATCTCGGTGCGCGTTGATATCATTATAGTGAAGGATGGATAGGACTGCATATTTGAAACACTGTGATTTACAAAGTTTCTTATTATACAACGTTTTTGGTAGTTTAGATGTGCCTCGAGCTGCATGACTTTCTAATAGGGAACTTTTGAATATGGCTGAGTCCACACCATCAAAAATGAGAGCGCTGTCGCGTTGATTGAATTTATCTACATTTGATTTTAAACATTGAATGTGAAAATTTAGCCAAGACTCGCAGTCTACAACTTCGGTTGCGGAAGAGGAAGGAACATGAAACTGTATTCTCTCCGTCACTTGACCCGTTTGAAAATCTATTTTAATATATTTTAGTTTAAGGTAGATGAGCGCCTTTATTCTAAAATTATCTAAATTGTTGAAGAGCGCTTCGATAATGTTAGAATTTTGAAGGAGCCACTCAGGAAAATCTACTATTTGAGTATTGGACTCCATGCAGTAGTCGCGTACTAAATTATTATGTGAAACATTAATGAGGGAGATGGTAGAGGTACCGTTGGTGTAGTGATCATTTACATGCGTGTGTTGAAGTCTGTGTGAAGATCGCTGAAAGTGACTATCAAAAGAAAGAGGGCACAAATCGCAAGGAAAGGAGATGTCATCGTCAGAATCAACTTCACCTCCGGAGATTGACGCCGCTTTGCGTTGACACACACGTTGTTTGATGTGTCGAAGGAGACTGTGCTTCCTTGTAAACATATGTCCGCAGTCGGCACATTCCAACTCGTTGCCTTGTCGCGAGAGTCCTGAGCTGGAACTCACATCACCTGAAAGAGAAATCATTCTATCATCTCTGTTCAAGTCTCAGTGTATTGTTACAACCTACTTTGACTCAACAACTCTAAACTTTCCTCGAGAAGGGAGGGCGTTGGTGATGATGTTGATGCCTGAAATTGAGGAAGATGCTATTAGCCACACGTTTGAGGGAGATGAGTGAAGAAATTTTCAACTTACCATTTCAACGAAATCGAGTTTAAGGTTGATACTTCAACAAGATAGAGACTTCACGAGAGAGCAGTTCACTTGTACTCCTCAAATATAGAATTCGTCAGAGAATACTTCACTCATATGTCACAAAGACAGAGTGAAATGACACGAATGTCACTTTACATATATACTTTCATATTCATCATTCATTGGCTGTTCATTCTGATTGGTTGCTTGTTGATACTTAAGAATTAGAAAAAATTTCAAAGTTATTATTCACAGTCAACATGACAAGCCCTCCGACAACACCAAACACAAAATTCTCTTCTCCATGCTCAACACCAAAGGCGCTCGTTGCACCAAACGCTTCAACGAAGGGGAAGGTGGAGAAAATATACCGACTCGACAATATCAGAAAGTTGTCATTACCAGCGGACGACGAAGAGGAGAGTGTATGTGAAAAGGAGTGTCCCGAATTAACAGGCGTGAGGTGGAAGTATATGCAGTACGATACTGACGATGTGATGGAGATCACCATCACCAAATTCCTCCAACAATTATGGGAGTGGTACACCCCTAACTCCCAGCCACGAACTATGGCGGAGTGGGAGTATATCGACAAAGTGAGGCTCGCAGTGGAAGAACGATTAAAGCAAGTGAACTGTTTTTGTTATCTATGTGAAGCCAGACTCTGGGACGATATTGACGATGAAGACCTTTTGAAATACATGTCATAATAAATTTTCATTTCTTATTATCTTTGCTTTCATACTGACTTACTTGAACTGGGCTTCAGTGGATGATTTAAGCATGTATACTTTTTCATTTGGAAATAGTAGCACGCTTAGGCTAACTTGTAAATCTTAAAACATTTCATATGAGCGATGATGGTAGATGAAATAGTGTTAAATAAAATTTAGATAGCTTACACTTCTGATACAGGGATAGCAATCGACTGCGATCCATGTGTAAAGAGCTTGTTAGACTACGGAAGAGAGAAGTGTGTTATGTTGCGTGTGGCGCGTGAGTGTCCTCCCATTTCATTCCATTCATCAATTCGTCTCATTGATAGAGACAGGTAGAACTCATGGTTCTCATAACGTATGCAATGGAAAGTTTTAGGCAACCTTCGACAGTTGGCTAAATGTCGCCCTGACGCGAATGCATACTACGTTGAGACAGAGGCAATCACTTGCAAACATGACGCAGAGAGGTTAAATAAGATTGACCATTGCCGAATGTCCCTTGCGGTATACATAGCTACGGGTTTCACCGCCGCCCTTTACAGGAACGCCCGTCGAAAGGAAGTATTAAACCGAACTGCATTTGCAACGTTCAAGTTGACTGATAGCAGATTCAACTTAATGATAGTATTCGCCAGTCCAAAGACTGCCCAGGGCAAACCGCGTGGAGGTTCTATCATGTCTTGCCCCATGGTGGCCCTTAAGAGAGCCGATGGTTCGTTCTCGGTGTCAATGGTGTCAATTAAGTTGACTATTGACTGGAATAGTCAATGGGTATGACGGTTAGGTTGTCATAGACCCTGTGCTGCCTAAGCCGTGGTGGTGCATCTGGCACCTTTCGGATGCGAGTGGTATTCGGAGTCCACACCCCATCCGTCCAAACGATCTTCTTGATCTTCCCCTTCTTCTCATCCTCTTCATCCCACTCGTCGAGGATGATGAACTCGGGAATGGCGTTGTCTTCATCGATGAAGACGGGAATGGTGCTAGTCGATGTTGCTTCCATCGTGACTTAAAATTGAATGAGAAGCGCTACAATATCTTCTGGCTTATATAGAGTTTTCAACAATGAATTGCTCAACAGCGAATCAGAATGCTTCAGGGATGGCAATCGACTGCATAACGTTCAAGTTGACTGATAGCAGATTCAACTTAATGATAGTATTCGCCAGTCCAAAGACTGCCCAGGGCAAACCGCGTGGAGGTTCTATCATGTCTTGCCCCATGGTGGCCCTTAAGAGAGCCGATGGTTCGTTCTCGGGAGTAACGTCATCTTACACCCTACCAATTCTGCTGAGAGAGTCTTTGACTCTCTCTTTGGTAGCAGTGTCGACTTCCACGCTAATTGGCACGTGGCTAAAAAGTGGAATGTAGCGCCATTCCGTTGGATTGACAACAGTTGCTGTCATCGGATTGCCAATCCGAGCAAGATTATTGTAAACTCTGTCTTGCTCCTCTAGCCTGACAAATTCCTCAAATAAATTTCGCGGCCTTAACTGCGGTCCGCGAGGAGAGCTGACTTGACTGTTCGGCGCCTGCGTGATTGAAATGAAATGAAATGAGAGGCAGTGGTTTATATACCTCTCTAACGCGACGCAACGTTCAAGTTGACTGATAGCAGATTCAACTTAATGATAGTATTCACCAGTCCGAAGACTGCCCAGGGCAAACCGCGTGGAGATTCTATCATGTCTTGCCCATAGGTGGCCCTTAAGAGAGCCGATGGTTCGTTCTCGGGAGTGTCGTGATGGGGTGGTGAAGGCGGGCAAAGATCTGCAATGAAAATGATATGTATTAGAATAGGATATACTATCTTATTTACTTTTCATTTACCAAGTTAGCCATCCTTAGGTAGTCTCGCGCGCTTCCGAATAGAAAATTTGTGCAGATTACCGCGCATTCTCAGGCTGGCATGTAGGCATTTTTTGGTTGGATGGCCGTTGTAGCATATGATGGACTCGTCGAGACTTTGATTTACAAGGACTTGTCCATCCAAATGATTATCCCGAATAGGGATGTGAAATTCAAACAACCTATCCTCATTCACACGTTCCCACTCATCCCTCATGCGCTCCAACTTCTCATACGCCTGCCTCTCATCACCCCGCCGAGCCACAGTCCTCTCCAACTCAACATTCTTCGCTCTCAACACACTCATCTCCTTCATCATCTCCTCAAACTTTGCTTCTGCATCTCTCATTCTTCTCTCCGCAGACTCGCCCTCTTCTCACAGTCATCATTCTTCTCTTCCAACTCTCGCGTCTTATTCTTCAAATCAGTCACACTACGCCTCATTCGAATATTCTCATCCGCTACCTCCTTCGACTTCAGTTCCTTCTTGTTCAACTCATCCAACTCCTTCACGACTTCATCCTTCACCTTCTTCAAACTCTCATACTTATTCACCAACAAATCATGCGCCATCTGCTGCGATACATACCTCTTCTCTTCATCCTTCAACCACCTCGCCGACTGCTTACGAATCCCACCACTCTTCACTTTTGGGGAAGATGAGCTCTGCAGGGGGTCGGTGATGACAATGTTTGACACCTCCGACGACGAAGAGCTCAACTTCCTCACACGCTTCCTCACACGCTCCCTATCTAAATCCACATCATCCTCATCATCACTCTCAAGCACTCTCTTTCGCCCAATCTCAGCCTCCAACGACGCAACTGCTCTCGCCAACTCATCATTCTCAACAACATTCTCAACCTTGCCCACTCGCTCTATCGCCAACATTCGCTCCCTCTCTTCAACAATCAACTGCGTGAATCGCAAGTCATTCACCAAACCTCCACTACAGTCAGCATGCACTCTGTAAAACCGCGCCTCATCCTCATCACCCTTCAACACTCTACACTTCACACACGCAACCCTATTCAGGATAATCATGTGGTCGGTGCCCGCCTTCTTGACATGCGCCTTGGCGTCCGCACTGCGATTGATTCGCCCACATGTACACATTTTAATATGGAATTTTCTATTTTTGTCGTTAGCCATGCCTGAGATTTCTTGTTAACTGTAAGATAATGAAATTTGTATAAGTTTGGAATCATGTAGTACAGTCATATTCCTAAAGCATTACACTTAGTGAGGAATGATAGATTTGAGTATAGTGAGTGGCACTCGATCCCGTCGACAGCCCAAAGGCCTTGTACTGATCACTAGGGAAGTGAGAGATCTTCCCCGATACCCGCTATTTACAGCTGAAGACATCATTGTCACTGCCCCGAAGTGGTAACAGCAACGCCGAGTCAAAGGTAGTGATCAGTAGCTGGGATCTAACCCCTCAAAGCTGCCTTAGACTTAGTTAAATTTCAAATCTGATAGCAGATTTGAACTCAGCATACTTGAAAACCTTAGACTACATGTTAAAACTTTGAAAAAACTGAAAATTAAGAATTTTTAAAAAATTCCGCATTTTACTACTCATACTACTTTTAAAAAATTTTATCAGTAGTAAAGACACTATCAAACTCTATCATACAAACTTTGAAGTAAGAAGATAGCTTGCCTACTTCAAAAGATAGAGTCCTTTGAAACACCCGATATCGGGAGCTCAGACCCTGTGGGAACGCATCTTGCTAATATCAACAGATTATCTGGCGAGGTAGCGATTTTGTGGATAATTTTTTTTAAAGGTTCATTTTCGTGTAAAAACTATCTCCGCATGTGAAAATGGTCATCATTTATCCAAAAACATGTGTAAAATTAAAAAACGACAGGTGGCGAAGAAGTTGCTATAATTAGTTGGTAGATATTTGTTTACTAATGCAAACTAATTTTTCGCCAACCGGCGAAATCGTGGATATTGTAGCAACTAATTAGTGGTAAGTAGTAATGTTCGTATATTACCTTCACATGAAAATATATTGTATACTCAGTCTAATCTGATAAAAAGGGATCTTTTTTTTAATTCACGAAGGCTTAAACTAAAAAAAGTATTTATCTTCCATAAATGTCGCAGTAAATACTATGATATTATTCAAACATTTGTCATTGTTGTAAATTATTAAATGTCAAGAGATGTTATGAAAATTGATATATGCGGATTCTCTATATTCTTATAATTATCAAAGAATGATAGTCTGCACTTATTTCGTAGATAGATTAGCCATATGTGGGGGATAGTGAGGAGGTGAGGGAGAGAATAGAGCCTCGGCTGTAGAGGCGGATTACTAAAGAAAATAAAAGAGAAAGTCAAAAGTAAAAGGTGACATATAGAGCGCGAACTGTCGCCGGCGAACTTCGCCAGCGAATATCCCGCAAATATGACTGAACTTTAGCATGATATTCTGCAGCTGACATTCGCCAGTTTTTCGCAAGATTCGTTCCCACAGGGGAGCGACGACCGTCGCTTACCTCGTCTTTCGATGAAGTGATCAGACTTACGTTGTCGGGGGTTTATATATGCTCGGAAGAAAACTTAAAATGGCTCTATCTCCGAAAGTATTTATCGTAGCGACATGCGGCTTTTTGCAAACGATTCGTCTCATCATTTTCTATCATATGACACCTGAACCATTCTCATATGACCACGGGAAGTCGGTCGGTCAGCACATGTCCATGTAACATGCCACAAGTGAAAAAATTCCTAAGTGTGAGAGCTCCAGTGTGGTGAAAATTTTGAAAAATTTAAAACTTCCGAATTTCGACCTGGGACCTTTACCAAAACATTTTTCAGTAAATTTCACTGATCCCCCTCCCCCCTCGTTCAGAGAAATTTGATGAAAAATGTTTTGGTGAAGGTCCCAGGTCGAAATGCCACACTTTGGAAAATTTTCAAAATTTTACCCATACAAAGTCACTCTGACACTTAGGATTTTTTCAGGTGAGCTCCGACCTAAAATCTTGTAACAGCTCTAACTTTTGAACGGCTAGTCCGATTGACTCGCGGCAAAAATGTCGTCGAGCAGTTTTTTCTCCTCTTTCAAACGAGTAGCTGTAAGACAAAATCCGTCCACTAGAACCAAAGTTAGAAGATCGCTGTCGGGGGGGGGGGGGTCAGTGAAATTTGATGAAAAATGTTTTGGTAAAGGTCCCAGGTCGAAATGCGACACTTTGGAAAATTTTCAAAATTTTGTCCGTACAAAGTCACTCTGACACTTAGGATTTTTTCAGGTGAGCTCCGACCTAAAATCTTGTAACAGCTCTAACTTTTGAACGGCTAGTCCGATTGACTCGCGGCAAAAATGTCGTCAAGCAGTTTTTTCTCCTCTTTCAAACGAGTAGCTGTAAGACAAAATCCGTCCACTAGAACCAAAATTAGAAGATCGCTGTCGGGGGGGGGGGTCAGTGAAATTTGATGAAAAATGTTTTGGTAAAGGTCCCAGGTCGAAATGCGACACTTTGGAAAATTTTCAAAATTTTGTCCGTACAAAGTCACTCTGACACTTAGGTTTTTTTCAGGTGAGCTCTGACAGTCCACCCTCCCAACCTGGCCGGCACACCACGCCAACCTGGCCGGCACACCACGCCAACCTGGACGGCACACCACGCCAACCTGGACAGCACATCACCGCGCGCTACGTAGGCCGGCCAGAGGGGGGGGACGTCAGACTCGAAGCAACACGGCGGCACACCACGACCGACTCGACGGACAGGAGGGGGGACGTCAGCGATGGCGGCCATCTTGCGCGGTCCAGTGGTGGAGTTTTGCTTACTACTTTGATTACGTTTTAGCCGAAACGTGCTAAGTCTTTGAATACAATTTCACATATTGCACTGTTCGGAGGCATAGACACATGCATGCTAAAAATTATGAACAATGTGACTTAGCTAGTGGTTCCCTCTTAAAACTTTTTATGAAGCATAAGTCACACAGGGAACCCCTAAAATTTTCTCTATTTACATGGGAGTAGAAGTCTCTGATTTAGTCCCCACCACTACCGCGCATAGCGCTTAACCGCATGCGAGAACAAATATTTCATTCTTCCAGAGTGAGGCATCATTGATTACAAAGAGGTATTTTAGTCAGACACATCGGGGTATTTTAGCCAGTGAAAGGGTTTTCAAAAGTTTCAGTGCGCACGCTGTTGGACATGCATTTGCACTTTTTTTTGATCTTTTCTGATAAGAACAGGAACCGGGTAGAACTCGGTAGATGTGCAGATTCGTAGCAGCCATGGCTAGGGTGTAATGTATTCTCTGAAAACCTCGTTCCTCGCAGAAACAGGTGCTGCCGGTCGGACGAGATGATTCAACTACTTAGCTTTCAGGGCTCCAATATTCATATGAATGTGGTTGCTATCAAAACGGTGAAACATATTTCTACATTGAACTAGAATTCTCTATATATCAAAGGTACTTCTTCAGAAGTACTTTAATACTTCACCTAGATATTTTATTGAGAATGAGACACCTATAAAATAACCACACATTTTTAAGGGAAATATGATGAAGAATTAATTATGTGCTTTAATACTAAGTACAATAAATTTGAGGCGAGAATGCATATGCATGTTTTTCGACAAAAGACTTATTTCCGACATCTGTGTTTTCGGCTGGAACACAGTCTTAAGGAAGTCCGCAATTTCCTTTGAAATCCAAATAAATGAATCGCAGTAGGTTATGTATTGAGAGGAGATGAAGGCCAGCAGGTTTTATGCCAGCGCTAACCTACAATGATGCCACACTAGCATTCGTTTCAAATAACACTTTTTCTCACAAAGTAGCTGAAAACTTCAAGCCGGAGCCGTGGTATTTCCTATTGGCTCCGGCTGCGGCTCCGAAACCCTGCTGCAACCCTGCTGTCGTAGAAATAATGGAAGTGTGCCATGAAGTATTTTATAAGTATTTTATTTACCCAGTTTTAATTCTGTAAGTCTTCATCAATTATATTTTATCGATTATAGCTGCAGGTATTTGCCATCTATTCTTTGCTAGATGTAGGCCTACTATGCTTGCAACTATTTGAACATTATTTTGACTTACTTATGCGCTGAATTATGCCATGCAAACTTTTCCTTGCGATGACAAGGAATCGAAACGGAAGAAATATGCACAACAGTGGTATTAGAGTTACTTATCATCTTCGTAGAATATAATGAATACAAAAAAGCGCATTCTCTACATTGTAAATCATTAAGTCTCTGTTTAAGTATGAATCTGAGTACTAAACAGAAGAGTATTAGAATTACGGAACTTAAATTCACAGAAGTACTACAATGCTTGTTAAGCACTAATGTGATGAAATATGAACATCAATAAAGGACGCGACAGGAGACCAAATTTAGTGAGTCAGTTGGCAGCTGGTTGTGGCGCACACTTAGATCTGAATACGTCTTTTTGTCTTGTCTTCCCAGCTGAGAGTGCATTGTCGACGATGTGATGAATAGCGACTGCGGGAAGGACAGTGTCAATTAGCTAGTCACCACAGTTGTTCATTGCATAGAAAATGATTGTTTATCTGATGTTGACAACAATAGAAATTGACTCAAGGTCGCGACACATCCGGGGAACTAAGTGGAGGCATGGATGACCTATGAATAGCCTAGAATTGCACATGTGACTGATTCTAACCCAATCATTCAGTGATTGACAAGTGCTTCTAAGTGAAAACACGTGCCATTTTGTGTCGTTATCATGCATTGCACGAAGCTACATTTCCGTTCAACAGATTTTATTGTTATCGCTTCTGTCTCAGGTGGCGAGGGGTCACAACAGGAAATGACGGCTTGCGGTGTTCCTGCATATCGAAGTAAATGCAGTGAAACAGTAAATGATCTTGAAAACCAACCTATGATATTTTATTGATTTCTTCTTAATGAACCTAAGACATAAAATCGGATCAAAAGCATCCTCACTGCCAGTGCTTTGAGTCTTGCGAACGTCCATCATTTTCTCCGACTGTACTTCGAGTCCTGTCAACGTTCCCTTCCTCTCCGACTGCACTTTGAGTCCTTCCGACGTTTGCCATCCTCCACGACTGCGCTTTGAGTCTTATCAACATTTACCCACTTCACCGACTGCGCTTTGAGTATTTTGCACATTTTACTGATTCAGATGCATTAGTGATTAATTGCCAAAGCAGCTCTTAGATGGATTTGCGTATGTGATATAGCGGGTTAGACATGCCGCATGGCATTTTTCGATATAGTGGAGGTGCTAGTCCTATGCAACTCATTAAATGAGTACTAAAATGAATGCGAATTAAGTACTGTGCTTTCGAATCCAAGGAGTTGTTAAATAAGTAATAATATTTTCGAACTCAAAGCGTGCTAGATTCTGGGACTCATTTCTTAGTCGTAGTTCATACTCAGGTTCAGTGCGTGCTCTTTCTATCATTCATTTGGCACTTTGTGAATAACTGTGTGCTTAAATAAAGCCAAACCAAGTTAACATCTCTCAACTATACTAAAAAATCAGTCTGTCTAAATTAATCTAAACATAATATCTCAGCATGAATGATTAAATACTAATCAAAATAAATTCTAAATTTAATGAAATTGCATTGTGTTAGTCAATCCTGCTGGAGTATATTAATTACAATTATTCAAATAAATGCAGAGGTTGTTCGTTTGTTTTCACGTTCTTCCATCTTTTTCTGAAGTCATCCTTTGGTCTATGCCAATTGATGCTAATTTACCTGACTGGATCATGGACAGCTAGAAATCTATGGACTGATCGCAGATATCCAAGCAATACCACTGGAGGTCTATTATACCAGAAATCAAGTAATCAAAAACAATTCTACTTCATCAAACTTTATCAAAGATAGATGTATAAAGAAAGTGAAAAATACCACGCAGCCTTTTTATTTCGCAGTGATTTTCCTCTTTCATGCTAGATTCCGAAGATTCCATGTAGAGATTCATTGCTACACAGTTAAAAAAACAGACGAAAACGCTCCCGAGAGTGTCATAGCCCTTACAACATAAAATATTCCCTGAAATTACTTTACTTATCAATTCGTCAGTAATACATTCGTTTTAGAAATTTCACAAAAATACATCTCGATGCATATCGAGGGCCAAAATCTCAGAGAGCAGCATTTGGCTATTTTTCATTTTAACAAATAATAAACCAATATTTCAAAGAAATGCAATACAAGAATGATTCGGAACACGCAATCCTCCCCTATTGACTGCATCCTGATATTGTGTAACATTTTTATCTACAGCATCAAACAGTGGAAGGTGGAAATGGAGCTTCAGAATCAGAAACAAGAAGGCGATTGTATTCTGCGCGTTGTTTGCCGACACTTCTTGCAACATAACCCGGAATATAGTACAGAATATCCCAATATCCAGAATATCCAGGCTCTTCATCCAATTTAGATATCATCATATTCGATACATAATCTATGTCTTAGTCACATGGAGGTGATTTAACATCGAAACATTCATGCATCTCGTCAAAAATTAAATTCGAGTACTTCTTTAAAGAAGCAACTTTAATTCGCTCCTTATGCTGCAATTTTTGATCGAGTGACTGCTTTGTGACAAAAATCAACACTACGATGTTTGTCAGAATCAGGATCAGATCCATACAAATAATCTTTCATTGTCGCCACATTTATGTGTCAATATGTTTCAATATATTTCAATAAACGATTCGGTATTACTGTAATTCTAAATAAATGACTTGAGGAATGCCTTCTTATTCACCACCTGAGAAAAGAGCGGTGCCTTGCCCGATGAAGAAATGTGAAAAATCGCTCTCCTTTGTGATGGCTGTCATTCAGACAACGTACATCTCATCGGTGATAGTGATGGAACCAAGAAGCTTTGATATCTTTTCTACGGCGATCGCGTAAGTCATAACACCGTCTGGTATAGTGGGTAAAAACCCACTAGGAATTTCAGCAGTTTTCGATGGAAAGCAATTGCATTGTCAGTCAAATTCGATGAGACAGAACCGCCATCACAGCCAACTGCTACGCACTTGTTAACAATTTCTGCGATGTTATACTGATTCTGTTTGTTATCAAAGCAATGTTTCTGATATTAAAAATTTCACAGCAGAATTTGTCTATGGATTTCCATGGTTCGATCATCATAGCTTTTAACATTGCATTATAGCCATAGAAATTAGCAATACCATAGAAAGTCTGCTTATATGATTATGGATTATAGCAGTCTTTGCTTTGACCATATGCTTTGACATTTTACAACTTAAAAGATGTCTATGTGTAAGATGAAATCATAGTCGCTAAATGATTTATAGGAAGCTATGTAAAATTGTCACTGTTAGATCATAGACTTCCAGTGGTATTGGAAATTTGATAAATTGCCTCAGCTATCAGTCCAGGGCTGGTATTCATAGTCGGGTCCTTACTAAGTCAGCGACTCAACAAAGTCGTTGTCCTACCCAAGTCAAAGCATCCGATCTTTATTCATAGTGCTTGACTTAGCTTAGTCGTTGACTTAGCGTTGGCTTTACTAAGTCATCCGGTAGACTGTTTGATCATGTTCGATTGCTATGTTTTTGACGTCAAGGCATGGCAGGTAGGGACAGGATTCCCACAGTCTAAAAATAGCATCGAATCATAACAGGGAATAAGTTTGTACAAACTAGCACAGGAGAATAATGAGAACAGTTGATTATCATGAGTGATGGGAAGCGGAAGGCACCATTCTCGAAGGCGGAAGAAGCTATCATCCGTGATGGCTACATCGAATTTAAGGAAATAATTGAATCACCGATATCAGCGAAGGTGACTAAGAAGAACAAGGACGACGTTTGGAGGACACTGTCCGATAGATGCAATGCGATCGGTAGTGAATCGAGAACCCTGCCGAAACTAAGAAGAAGTTCAGGAATATGAAGTCCGTCATGAAGGAGAAGGTCGCTGCCGATAGGAAAAGTGCAAAAAGAACTGGTGGAGGAGCACCATTGCGAGAGGTGAGCATGCATTTTAACCGATTGACTTCAGTGAATAGGCCTACGTTGGGCTAGGCAACATGTATCCTATACATACGACAATGATTTAATCCTTAATAGCGTTTCATTCAAATATCTATTTTGCATCGTACACCCGTAGAAACTACCGTACTCGTTCGATGAGTGTGCCTGTGGTTATATTTATTATCTGAATTCTAGGGATTGGGTTCTATTGGTATTACCTTTACTATGAGATACATTGCTTTACTTTTATTTTGTCTAGGATGGTTAAAAACAAATAATTATAATCTTATTGCGTTAAAATGTTAGATGTTAAAAGGTTAAAGCGCTAAATTTATATTTGCGTTATGAGATCTTATGATGACAATTATTGTGAAATGTGAACCAATATCTGAAGCGCTCCTATTTATCTGAAATTAAGTCTTTGTTAGTGCACCAAAAATATTCTTGATTTAATATTCCTTTCTAAATTTAACCGATTGAAATGCATGCATCCAAGTCTTCTTCACCCATACATCGATCAATCTATTCATAAGAACTGGACTACACGGTCACGTCAGCAGTCTTTCTTGCCTCTGACTTTGACTGAATTACTATACAAGTATAAAATTATACGTGACATATGGGTACATTAACTAAATGATAAATATAATACGGCAGTTTCTAAACATTATCGATCTTCATTTTTTTCTTTTCAGATCACGAACGAAGAAGATTCTTTTGCTGAAGTGTTCATCGGTGACCATGCCAGGTCGAGGAACATCAGCACCAGTAGGGAATCCAGCACATATATCGGTACAGAAGAAGAAGAAGAGAAATCCGAAAAGAACATATTTACCTGTACGTCAGTTGCAGCGACAAGTACTGTTAGACCAAAGGTACAATCTTCGCCTTGAAAGGCAAAAGTTGAACTTGGAAATCAGAAGAATGAGGCCAAGTAGATCATCAAAGAGCACTCAAACGGAGTCAGTGATCCAAACTGAAGAGGAAGAAGATTCTAGAATCTTGGCGGACATCAGCGACAGTAATTTCATTACGTATAGTTTTTTTCAAGTACAGTGTATAGTCTATATTTCTACATTTATACGACAGAAATCCGTTTGTTCTACAAATGTTGGAATAGAGTAATTTTTTGTATGCATGTACGTATGTATGTGTTGAGGGTTGAAACGACTTGAATTGACTATTTATACCTATAGACAGAGGTACCAATCTGAACCGTAAATTTTATTGATATTTTTTTTGTTAAAAGACTCAATTTATCTCATAAAAGAACACATTAGAAAATGTTTCAATTTGTCCTTCTTATATTTGGATTTAATGTATGGTTTATCTAGATCAAAATACATTGTGTCGAAAATATACCTATATTTTGTATATAAGACCTAGCCTAACATAGCACACTATAAAGTTTTTGCTCAACAACCTAAGAAAAATAAGTCTCGGTAATGAAATTCCTCATTTCAAAACCATTGTTAACATGACCAGAC
The DNA here is from genome assembly GCA_907163375.1 of Prostheceraeus crozeri. Classification (NCBI taxonomy): domain Eukaryota; kingdom Metazoa; phylum Platyhelminthes; order Polycladida; family Euryleptidae; genus Prostheceraeus; species Prostheceraeus crozeri. The sequence goes on along the minus strand of CAJQUW010000682.1, from coordinate 588,060 downwards.
GAGATTGAAGAGTCGCTAACAATCTCCTCGACAGTATCAATGTCAGGTAGGTCGGGCATCTTCATTTCAATAGCAATATTATGTAAGATGACACATGTGCATGGTAATTATTAAAGGTACTTTTTCAGGTGCAACACGCAATTCACAGTGTAGAGCGCGAAATCTCTTTTTTAAATGACCAAACGCACACTCGATCTTTACTCTTGTTCGAGCCAGAGCTTTATTGTAAGTTTCTTGTGCCACTGACATTGGTTGCGAATGCGGTGTCAAAAGCCACCTACGGCACGGGTAGCCGCTATCACCCAATATGATTCCATTTCTTTCATTGCTTTCAAAAGCGTCTCATAGCAGTTTGTTTTAGTATGAAACTATCATGGCAGCTACCCGGCCAGCGTACATTTATAAAAGTAAACTTGCCGCTAGCATCACAAACGGCAAAAATATTCAATGACGGGAAATGTTTTCTATTGATGAAGGCATTTGGGTTCTTCTTGGGCTCCTGTATCCGTATATGAGACCCATCAATTACACCAACCACATTCGGAAAACCAGCAATGGTGAAAAAATTTTCCGCTTCTTTCGAATCACTCGAAGGCCAAATTATGAAAGTATTCATGTGTTCTATTAATGCAGAGCAAACACGCTCCACACATCGACTGACTGAAGATTGACTTATTCCGATAGTATCTGCGACGGTATTCTGCAGATCACCAGTTCCAAGATATTGTAAAGTGGCCAGTATTTGTAATTTAAGTGGAACGGGACGACCTCTATTGGAAATCAACTCAAAGCTTGGCGATAACAAGTCCTCCAAAAAATGAACTCCGTCTGAAAGATAAATCAGCCTAATGCACTGTTAGCCATAGTACATATGCCTACATGGCCTGTATAAACGTAGGCCTATTGGCTTATACGTATTATTTTGCGTTGTACCAGAAGGCAAAAATGAGCAGATTAGAGAGGGCTAGCATGATCATTGAATATGATCGCTAGGTTTGCGATAGTAGGGTAGAATATCAAGAGGCTTAATTAAGACTCTATGAAAACACTTGGTTCAATTCCTGGATTCGATACATGTAAATACAATTTAAATAGTTAAATTTATACTTTTACTAAACACATAGGCATATGTATAGGGGAGACCGGGGCTGGTTGTTACAATTTTCGACTTTTTCAAGACTGTGACCTAAGTATTAATGCTAGCGGTCTAATTTTTCTTGTTTTTGCTCGAGGTCCACTGTATCAACCTGCCCCGTGTAACAACCAGCCCCGGTCTCCCCTACAATGTGTGTGCTATAAAACAGTAGGCCTGCGTTTTTTTTACTGTAGACTCTACTCTTGTTGTGGTAGTCCCTTTGCTACATCAATAGACGTACATGTACATGTATTACAGCATAGCCTGCTCCGTAAAATTCAAACCATAGAGTAATGATTCAAACACAGTAAGCTTACACGTGAAAAACGTTATAACATTGCGAACAGAATCAAGACGACAGACACGCAACTTATTTCGAGTAAATCTGTATTTAAATCTGTATAAAGTTCGTCGTCGGATAGCTTTCCATCGAGGCAATGATCAACATGATCCTTGTAATATTTCATTTTCCTCTCCGGTATGTTGTTCATGAAAGCCGCCATCTTAAAAAGCTCAAACTAATGATAGTGAGGACAGACACACCTCCACTGGGATAATGCAAGCTGATTGGTTGTACAATACACTTGATAGCTTTAAGACACCTCCTTAGCTGTCTTAGGAATACAATAGATGTCTAAGTCACCGACATGTGTAGTAAAGTCGTTGTCTTTACTAATCATCACTATGAATAAGAATTATTTTGACTCTGACTTAGCAAAGACAACAACTTAACGGCCTCTTTGCTAAGTCATGTCTGTGAATTAGAATTTCGTGAAATTGACTAAGCTAAGACGATGACTTCGCTAAGACACGACTATGAATACCAGCGCAGGTGATAGCATTCAATGACTGGATCAACAAAGAGCGCACGGCTTCTACAAAACAAGTAATAAATATGTTGACTTGACTTCATATTGTTAATTGTAGGTAGAATTCTTTAGATTCTTTAACAGCAGGATATCCGCATAATTGATTGTGAATAATAGGTGGAAAATATTTGCTTTTATTAACAACACATTCGTCCTCATCGATCGCATTTTGTGACAAAATATGACTAAGTAACCATTATAGGAATGTTAGAATGTTAAGAATGTTTGCAATTTATGTTTTGAACAGCATTCCTTTTCGCTTAATATGAAAATTCAAAGTAATATGATGGACTCTATTATTCACCTAATTTAGTACCAGCGGTATGTAGAATTTCTCAATTGTATTAAGGAAAAGTCAGTTGCCTTGTAGTGTTAAAATGGTAAGTCATAATTCAGTCATTATTTTGAATAAAGAAGCTCTGAAGAAACAAAAGGAAAATTTTCGAAAAGTCATAATTCGACAACGATTTGAAACAAAATCTCTTGATATTTCATTATAATGATGTTTCTGCTATTTTCCTTTACTAGAAATTCGCATCGTATTCATGCAGAAGACAGGCACATTATATAATTCTTCGACAAAATTATACTAAAGTAGCGTTTTTCTTTTGGCTTCTATACACAGCAGGTGTAGCAAGACGAGATATTGGATTGTTCGCAGTCTTCATGCTTCTAGGACGTGCCATTCAGGTCACACTATCCCCTGGGGTCTCACCGTCCTCGAACAGTTCTGTGAATATTCTCACGAAGGAAGTTCGTCGGTGTTCCACTTCATACCTAACTGGTGCTTGCACCCCAGATAATGTCAATGATATAATGATTAAGAAATGTAATGAATAGTCTCAATGTATCTGAAATAAATCATGAACCTTTAAAATGAATCCACTAAGTCAAGATTTTACAATTATTGTTGATTATGATGGAATTTAGGCACACTATACTAAAAAAAATGGTTACTTCTAGGTCATTTTTGCGGAAAAATCCAGATAACTTCACATTTTGTGGCACTATTTCTGATCTAGTATCAATTTCACTTCCAATTTTAAATATCCGACTTATCTTAGTAACATTGTTTCATCCAAAGAGTTCATTATATTTCAAAACTTACATGTAGTCCTAAATTTGCAGCTTTTATGTTTGATAAAATAATAGTTTAATTAAAAATAGAGAATATTGGGCCATTCGTTGCGGTCTGCGATGATCCTGATCGGTGATGACAGCAAGGTTGGGTCCAATCTTGGGGTACCCCCAAGACCCAAGACCAAGATTAATCTTGGGTCTAATCTCGGGTACCCCCCAAGATTGGACCCAAGAGTGGCTATTTCTCTAATAAAGTGGAACAACAATTTCCAGAGCATGTTTGGAATTTTAATTGAGATTTAAAATTGCATGAAGATATTTTGAATCATACCATATTGTAAATATTGCTATCCAATTAATATGTATCTAATGTTCATATTAATTGTTATATAATTAATGTTATATATTAATTTGTTATTTCGGAATTGAGGCCATATTAGTCTAATATTCTGCTAAAAGTTTTAATTATCGGCATAGGCTATCTCTGGGCTTAACATCATCAACCCTGTTTACGCTTATAGCCTAATAATTTTCTAATTAGGACAACATACATGACCAAGCGACCAAGATACATTCCTTACAGCATGTCTGCTGGAGAAACGAAACACATATAACATAGGCCTCGTATAAGATGAAAATAGCATAAATAAATGTAGATATAACGATATTTTTACTAATCGCAAAAAAGCAATCATCAAAGAATGTCACTGCATTAAATGATACCGATATCTTTCTATTTCTAATACATGTAGCCGAATAGTAGAATAAACAATATAGGCCGAAGTTTTTAACTTTCAAGGCAAGAGGCTATATGAAGCAAGCTATCTACGAATTGTTGTAGGCTTCCAATTTAACAGCATAAGCGTTATACAGGTATTGGTTTAATGCATTGCATTTTTTCATTTATTATTTGTTTTATTTCACGCAAAATGATGTATAAAAAATTCTGTCTAACACAATATGCATTACATCTAGTTTAATGGATTAAATTCACAAGGAAGCCATAGGTAGTCAAAGCATAGTTTAAAAGCTAATTAAACAAACTATCAGATAGACATTTGCGGTAGGTCTGTATCAAAATTGATGATAGCACAGTTTTATCACAGAAAGACCAATCGTGTGGATGAAGTAGGTTGCATGGACATACATGTAAGCTTACATGTAGATGTCTTGCTATGACATGATGTGGTCACATGCTTAGGCAGAATTTTTCTAAGAAAACCGCAAATGATCATTCATGGTCAATTTCTTTACTCTTGGGTACTCCCCAAGACTGCCCAAAACCCAAGAGTGAACCCAAGACCCACCAACCTTGATGACAGACAGATTTGTGATTTATGATGTTTAATAAAAGTGGGTCATCCACAGCAAATAATGGAAGGGTAGCCTGCTGAGCATGTGTTCAACAAAGTAATTTGTTTCAAAAAGAGCATTTATGAAGTAGCTTGCGTGTCACTTGCTGAGAAATTATACGATCCATATTGGTACCTTTCTTGAATAGGCATATTGAAACGCTATGCTTGCAGCAATTGTTGACATTTGATACTTTTCATTGCTGCCTTGACAATCGCCTAAATCTTTCTAACTCTGATCTTTTTACAATGAGGGTGCAGTATGCTAGTATATACTTCATGTGTAATTGTATCTCTCTAAAATTTGATAGCTGCCTTCAGTTTTCAAAGCAGTAGGTTTTTTGCTTAAGTATGCGCTATGCAAACCTACTACTGCGCGATGCGATATTTTTTCCTCATGACGACTCCCGACATGTCTTGTGCTAGTCTTGATATTCATATTAGTGTGTTAAAATGAGTAGCCGCTTGCAACGCAATTTCTGCTGAATTTCCTTATCCAAAAGGCAAAATATCATCACATTCCATTTTCCTGAGGAAAATAGAATGCACAAGCGCACTAAACGAGGTAAGAATGCCATGACATTATCCTACTAAGTAAAACAGGAAAAGAACACAGAATATTCAGGAAAATTGCTGCTCCCAATCTGATTGCTACCAACAAAATTTTATCGAGATTTCTTCTGATGTTGTCACCAATCTTTTTTCGCTTTTGAAGACACTTAAATACACTAATTATGATGGCGACATTAGATCACATTATACTGATCAAAAAGATTGTATATACATGAAAAATGATGCGACTCTGAAACCAGGGGGAATTACATCAAAATATTTATATTCTCCCCTTCACATAAATCCGTCATCACGAAAGCCAAAATCAAAAACCGGATATATAATTCGAAATAAGAAATCGATAAACACAAACATAAAATTCAGATGAAATATTCGTCTATTTGTCACAATAATTTTGTAACGTAGTGGATAAAATACTGCAATCAGACAATCCGTAGATATACTTACCAATGAAAAAATGAAAATATCCCAACCGAAACCTAACAGTTGAAAACTCAAAACACAGTTTAGTTGTGTATTCGACAAAAATAATATGGAAAATAGGAATTTAGCCGAAAACACAATGCACGCGATAGTAGAAATCTATTTAAAGGAAGCAAATAATTAAGAAGGCACTTAATAAATTTAAGCAAACACTTGAAATGACAACCAGCACTGAATGTAATGACGGCATGACATAGGTTCAACAAAGCATTATTGTGTTAGTTGCAATAGTTTCATGAGCACTCATCCGATAGGGCTCAACATAAAGCATCAAAAAATCCTTTGAGAAACTGATTATAGGAATAAAAATATCTCTAAGTAATATCTGCCAGTTGCAGTTCGGGCATTCCTGAAAAATAAGATGTAGCATGACTAAGGACAAAATGCATGCAATTTTTTCATTTTCTACAGAAAAAGAGCTGGCAAACTTGTGGACAGAAAGAATCTAATTTTTTATGAATATGATGCACTGAGAAATTGTTCTCTCAGTTAATTGAGTGAAGTTGAAACAAATAATTTGTGCAGGGTGTAAAATAGAAACAAAAGTTGGACCTAAAAACAGAGCTGAAGATCGAAACTTTCGGGTTTCCCATAAACTTTCGCTTTGTTGGTGCCCATTTGTAGAAAGAAACAAGAATTCATGTTTCACACACCTAGGCTACCTGTCAAGGTCTGTATGATCGAATGCGGGTGCTTATATTTTTGATAAATTTGGTTTGTGATTTTATAGAAATGATAATCAAGGATTTTCACTAATTCCGCAATGACTCTTTGTGTTGTAATCCTCAAAACAATTTCAATTTATTATTTGGCCATGCCGTTCGGATTGATCAAACAGCAATTTGTTTTACGTTTTCTCTTTTGTGTAGTATACAATGTCAGACAAAGATATTTCTAGTTTTACCTATAAGGCTATTGCTCAAAAAATAATCCATTTCGACTCTTCGATTATATTCAATTTTTTAGTTGACTTTGCTCTGAGGCATGGTTTTCGTTCTTCAGTCAACGTGCAATTTTCTGCATGTAATATTATTTGAAGTTTCTAATCTTTAAATCGTAAATTAAATTATGCAATCCTATTTCATTATACCGACGCACCACTGATGACTGCGTCTTTCAAGACTTTTAATTAAAAAATCCGTCGTGTTGTGACTACGAAAAGTAAAATAAAGTAAAACTTCACTATCCATGCGATCTAACAATCATCGAAAATACAGATCTCTCCGAAACCAGGGGATGAAGACACCGATAGCCGCGCTGATTTCATATCTTACCTGCACAACGAATATGACTGACAATGGATTATCGCGCATAAAGACAATCAATATATTAAATTCGACATTTCGACAGCATCACTTATTGATGAGGGTGAAAGTTATTGAATTGCAGGTGTGCGTCAGAAACCTAAAATGCGGTTGACTTTACAGGTGTGGCTTCAACCCGGCGCTAAGTCCGCTCTGAATTGAGAGCTGACAAGGAACTGTCTACTCGGAGTATAGCCGGTTCCTTGTCAGCCCATAATAAAGAAGGGACGGACAATTTAGTTTAGTTTAGACTTTGTTACCGCATTCGTTAGGTTTCTACTTTGATAAAAAGCTATAAGAAACTAGCTGATGGACCTACATGTACAGTATGTCCATTCCGAAATGAGCTAATGTAAAATGCAAAGAAAGTTGCACAAACTTGTTTTGGGTATGACCACAATGGTCATCCTGGATGATTAGTGGTGATAAACCCAAAAGTTTACTCATTGCTGGCGAAATATTCATTTTCTATTGCATTTTGAAGAAGGTAGATCTCCACTATAACAATGAAGCTGCTGCTGTTGGCCGTTAAAATTTGGCGACTTGAATCTTTGAAAACAGAATTTTGTTGTTTCTGTAGAAGAGAACATGGAGTAAGTATACAATAGATAGAGTGTTGACTCAAAAAAATCCAGCATACGCTGAAAATTTATGCATCAAAAGATTCAGTTTTTCGGAGATAACGTTTCTGTGGCCAAAAAAACATACTTGATCACTTTCAAAAATCTAAATTTTTGCAAATTATTCCTGTGTTTATATAAGGCCTGCTAGCGACTTGGAACCACTATATAAGTAGTATGAAACTTATAAGATATCAGAAGGAATGAACATACACTAGCAAGTGTCTTAATTAAACACATGAATGGAATTTCATGTACCGAATTATACTGCAAGTCTTCATGAATAGCTTGAGATCTGGTTGTGTTTATTGGCTGAAATCTCAAATTTTTTAAATTCCATTTTCATCGGTATAATTTTACTATTCACTAAATTCATGCTTCATTTACTGAATCTGAATAAGAATGTGGACCCATTTGCGCCTAAATAATTGTGATAATAGTCTTCGATTATTTTATTTTGTTCTTCCAGTGGCAGGTAGCTTGTGATATGATCACGCCAAAGATTGAGAAAATAATTTACTCTTATTGAGATGATTGAGATTGAGCATTGGTAACATCAACCTTCGAATTGTTAATTTAACAAACATTACATCTCTATTAAACAAAACGTCGAAACTGATGGAAATACATGTACTTGCAATTTGTTCAGATGGAGACATTCATGTGAGAGATACATAATTGAATTCATGCTTGATGAACTTCATTTAGATAAATATATTGGAATAGAAATTTTGTTTGAGATTTAACTATTTCTTTATGGAATATGATATATTGACAGGAGAACACTAGACAGACATCATCCTCCAAACAAAAACAATTTTGTTGTAGTTCATATGAAGGTGCGTTACATTTTATTCACTATTGAATAGAAAATTGCGCAAAGTGATCAAGCTTACTGTACAAAGGTCAATTTGATCCAGTATTCGATAAATACTGATTCTCAAAAGCAAACTTACATAATTAATGGACGAAAAGAAGCAGAGAAATGATTTAAGGGATGACGTGATGACAGCGTTAAAAACATAAAGTATTTCAAAACCGTGCTCCATGCCTTTTGGTTCGAAAAATATGCTTTTCGTTGATTTTTAGAAATTTCAAATAATGACTTTTGTTATAGGATTTTTTCTGCAAACTTATGAACATTGACTTTATTAACGTATTGTCATTGTGTCATTTTCGTGTCTAGATGGAATTTATTGTCACTGATTGCTCATTTGTTGTACAAAACACGCCGTACACATCATAGCGCAAGGTGCAGGTACCTCAAGTTGCAATTTATAAATTAAATCAGTTTGGTTTTTAATGTCAATTGAGGAATTTGTTGCTCAGAAGAAATTGAAGTAATTCAAGAACAATTTGAACTCAGAGGAACATAACAAGCAGTTCTAGCGCAATGTCCTGTTTAAGACATTGATGACACCTACAAACCATGACTTAAAACATGATTTTGAACCCCTACTCATTGCATTGCTCTAAAACATCGTCTTCACACATGGCCTCAAAACCGATCCTCTGAATGTGAGCTTTGTGCTCTCTCATATGCATTGTTTTAAAACATGTGTTCTTATGTATGTTTTTTTCTAGACCTTGCTTTAAACCAGGGATGCGGAGTCGGAGTCGCAGATCCGGAGTCCTATCATTTTTGCTGGAGTTTGAGTCGGAGTCCTATCAAATGATAGGACTCCTGACTCCGGCCAATAACTAGACCCGAAATATAATGCAAGCAAATTATTTATTCTCGTGCATATAGCCGCCACTGTCTTGATGTCAACTTTCTCCGTCAAACAAAAGTACAGAGACAGCAATGCATGCAAACCTTGTAATAGGTGAGGGAATGAACCGTGATAGTGAAAGGAGGATTGTCTTTTTACTCGGTGATTTAGTAGAGAAGACAAGCCTTCCTAGCCTCGATCACACCTACGCGCCAAAGATCACATCAGAGACAAAAGTAAAATATTAGTTTGTTTGAGAACATTATCTCTATTGTGTGTGATGCTCCTCTAAAGGGCATATTAAAATCGAAAGTGTATTCTTATTTTTTTGATGAAGGATGGGAGATTTTCCTGCCTATAGGACTCTGCATCCCTGCTTTCAACACTTTCTTCCTAAATGTAGTTTTATTCATGTTTCGGTACTTCTATTCTTCCCCTCCACATTTTTCAAGTTTTCCAAAATCATCAAATTTCGCCAAAGTTAGTCACATTGGGTTTAGAATAGACTTGGTCTGTCACTGAGTGACACTACAACACCACTGAGAAGTCTTACTTGAACACTGGGATGAAGGATTGGTACCTTGGACACTCAGTTAGAATACAAGGTACAGCTGTGATCTTCGAACTTCGTGTGATTGTTGTCCACAGACAAATGACAAGCAGTTGTCTAATTCTGAGACTATGTTCTACAAGTCAGACAAGAGGAGTTTTACACACTCAACGCTATGCGACTGCCCGTAGGAGCAAGAGAAGATATTTGACGATGCAACACTTTTGGGTGTCAACAACAGAAATGTGGGGGGGGGGGTGGAGGAATTAGAAGCACCCATGTTTCAAAAGCAGACCAATTAGTTTCAATAATTCTACTGCATAGTGATGGCTCAGTTCAAATCAATATCATATTTATGATTGCTTATGGCTTTATTTTTCATCATTTTTATTTGAAGACCAGAACAAATTAGCTTGATCAAAAATGCCTCATCTTAAGAACCTCAAATTAAACGATTACAGTCTGCTTAAAATTTCGGTCTAACACGTTTATTAGATTGATAACATTTCCTAACACATTGAACAATTTCTTTTAGTGGGTTTTCTATAATACTTAACTTGTCATTGGGCGCAAATTCATTAATTATATTTTATTTCACTTTGTCGATTTTTGAAAGAACAAAATTTTGAAATTAAGGCCAAAACTTCGGCTACAAAACAAAATTCAATTTTCTACGGCCATGCAGTTCTATATTTCCAACACTTTGGTCTAGCTGTTATCAAGGCATGCAGAAACTGAAATTGTACTGGATATCGCACAACGGTAAACGAAATGCTGATATTAGTTTCAACGTTTTTACTATTATCTAATGAAAATTCATGAAACTAAAATTACTGATTCTGCTTTATTGTTCAAATTCTACTTTGTGCATTCGTTTCGGTAATAACCTTTTTATATTTAAGGGTTGACTTAGTCAATAGTAGTCAACTTAACTAATCTACTGGTCACTTTTCTGTTTTACCAATGAAAGAACAATTGCTCTCACGAACGTGAAGTCGTGTAAACCTCGACTTCACGTTCTTGAAAAACTGAAATCCTTCTTAACTGATGTTGGTGACCGTCTGTGTCCAACTATCTATAGTGAGTACAGTGGAACCTCTCTAAACCGCACGTTCACGAAACCGCGATGATTATCTGATTTCAAGAGGGCTCTGGTTTTCATGGGATACTGATTCTGATATATGAATTATCAGTTAGTTTTTGTCATCTCCTTTGTAGATATTATAGCGGTAACTATTAGTTATCATTCATATAGGTGTGCCTAACTTTGATAGTAACATTTAGCTTTACATGGACTCTGTACATGTGCATATTTGCTTTGTTCATGATGCATATTTGCACAAGAGGGTGCAGTTGTCATCAAGTGAGCCATATACAAGTTTCACATCGACGCATGAATAATATTATGCACTTTCAAACATTTGTGGAAAAGTGTTCGTCTCAATCTCAATTCTCATTCGAAGCTAATTCATAATGTTTGATCTGCGTCAATAAACCTTGCCGATGAGATAATCCCGGAGGAAATGTTACATAGTCAAGTTCGGTGAAATCGGCTATCGGGCTCCCTCAACATCCTCGAATACTGATCTACCGAGCTTCAATTTTGGTATCAAGAAACTCTCTGGCAGCACGACTATAATGCCGATCTTATACATTTTCGTAGCATTTATTCACTTCTAAACAGTTTAACGACTTCCTGGATGAAAATTCGTCAACATATTTCAACATTCACAGGCGATAATGAAGCATCATCTATAAAGACTACTACTCTGATAACAGTTGTACAGATTGGCGATGTTGTACGACTTCCATTTTAGCTTTAAAGACTAAACATTTGATCACAATAGCAATGTAGAATGCGCTTATTGACAATGTTGTTCACATGAAAAACTATGAAATGAAAAATTGTGAAAGCCTCATGTTCTTCAACTAAGCTCTATCCGTTTAGAAAAGTGTTCTTCAACTTCATCTATTTGAAAAATTGAGGGTTTACATTGAGAAAATTCAACTTCTGAGGACATCTTTGAAGTTTTACTTCAATGCACCAATATTTCCCGTAATACACTGTTAGGCAAAATGGTCCATACTAAGGGTATAAAAGGGTCCGCATAACAAGGGTCCGAAAAATTCAAAGAAAAATTACCAAGAAATTGTAGGACAAGTTGTCCTCTTGTTGAAGTAGTGGAAAGTGAAGATTGGTGTTAATACTGTTTGGGTAGGCATCTGAAGGTAAGCAGAAAATAGTAGGACCATTTAACCGGCCTATAAATCTTAAAATCATTTTATCCTATTATTAACTATATGGACCCCTTTGGACCCCTCCTACGGACGATTTTGTTTAACAGTGTATGACGAGTGGATGTGTTCATATCTTCAGTGACACATCTTAAAACTGAATTGTCAACATGACAAGCCTACGTTCATCGATTCTTCAAGTGTTCCTCAAAGTTGTTAATCCGCGAGGTTAGATGTTGTTTGAAATGCAAATCAACAGATATTATTGATCAAGTTTGCTTCCATACAGTTTTATGCTATGAGTCGCATGTCAAGAAGATCTACCTACTGATGCGCCAGCCATGTGAACGGAATCAGCAAAAAAGCGAAATTCATTTATAGTTGGTAGCGCTTTTATTGGGACAACCTGTGCATTGCTCAAAATTTAAACAAATTATTCTTAGTTGCATTGCATTTATCTCAGTTGGATACTTTATCGTTCGTAATCTCCTAATACAATGAAATCTGTAGATCAATTCAGAATGGGTCTTTACAATGTAACATTCGAAATTTATGCGCAGGTTTTATTGAAACAACAAAAAGGAAATAGTGTTTATCTGAAGCAGACTTATGTACTGTAATTAGATTGTTCTCTTTCATGACAGTAGGCTGAAATATTATAAAAAGGGAAGAAGGAGGATAAATGGTTTTCATGTCTAATGGAAAGATTCTCACTATGTGATTTCAAAATCAGATACAGCATGGATGTAATCACCACAGATTAGCTGTAATAGTACATCTCAACAGGTACATAAAGGCGCAAAAAGTAAAAGTCTTCAGGAATGTAACAAACTTCATCTTATTAACGTATGTATCTTTAATGATTTGATTATCTTTTAGGCGTATGGTATCCACCTCAAGTTTGCAAAACTCACAAATGACCCTAAATCAACTGAAGAATACATAGAGATGAAAAAATTTAATATGTCCCATAATTAACTGTTTGCTTCAAACAGCGCGTAATAGCAATTTATAATTATATACTATAAGTACTTTTCCTCGATTGCTCATTGTATTAGACATTTTCAAGCGAAAATGTAATCTAATCTATATGTTTTTCTATATTTGCAGAAGCGATGACTTCAGCATCAATAATGATGAACTTCAATAATTGTTGCTTGCGTTTTAACAGATAACGTATACACAAGATCTGTCTGCAAGATTCAGTCGACAACAGTACTAAATCAAAGCAATCATACAATTAGTAGTTTAACTACTGGCTAGGGGAACTATGAGTAAGATTGAGTACCTTTCCTTATGTCCTTGTAAAATCGCCATTTTCAGCCTGATTGCACTAAAAATTTTGTTTGATATTTCCTTGAACTCAGTAATGGATGAATGAAAATGCCTTGTAAATTATTTTGCAAAAATTGGAATTTCTTCAGGTTTAAGCATCCTGAAAGGGCTTTAAGTCATGTATGAAGTTGATAGCAGCCCATAATGAATTCAAATGTCAAGATTTTGATGAACAGTTTTAATCAGGGTTTCGGAGCCGTGGTCCAGCTACCACGGCTCCGGCTCCAACTCCCACCCAAGACCCCTCGACATATACTCGGAAACGAGACTGAATATGAGACTTTCCCAGAATGATGTTCCCCCTATGGCCTCTACGAAGCTGTGCATCTATCGAGGTCTACCCGGCACCTCTTCTTGTCAGACAAGAACAAAGAAAACACTTTTGTTTGCATTCCGGTGATTAAGTGAGATGTATTTCAGTAAGTGTAGAACCATCTCAATATACAGTAATTGCACATTAGTTTAAGAACTAACATATTTCGATTCATCAAATCGTTGTTTATTGTCGTCAAACACAGCATCTCGATTGAATTTTAGCTGAAACTTAATGTCTTTAAATACAATTTCGCATACTAACCGCTCGAGGTATAAGCACATGCAGGATAGAAAATAACCACGTTATTCCATGCTGAAAATTATGACTCATGACTTAGCTGGTGCTTCCAACTGAAGAATTCTTTATGAGTCATGAGTCGCATAGCAGCCATGAAAATTTACTCATAAGGGGACTGATTTAAGTCTCTGCTTTAGTGCATACCGCGAACCGCTGTCAGCGTTTAATAAGATGTGAGTACAATTGAATGAAGAACACAAAAGAATGAATGCGATTCATTCTTCCCGAAAGAGGCATTACTACTTAAAAAGAAGCAGTTTAGTCAGACACATCGGCCACAGTGAAAGGGTTTTCAAAAACTTCAATAAACAGGAACCGGGTAGAACGCGGCAGATGCGCAGATTCGCAGCAGCCATGGATAGGATGCACTGCATTCTCCAAAAGTTCAATTTTCAGCTTCGTTCCGTGCAGAAGCTCGTGCTGCCGGTCGTACCAGATGATTTGACCACTTAGCTGTCTAGCCTCTAACATTCATCAATCAAGTGAAGCAATTGGATATTTCCAAATTGAACCAGATTTTTTATAAAATTTTCATTAAGATTTTACAAGATCCTTTATCTTAATGACACTTCTTCTTAATATTTATTGAAAATGAGGCAAGAAAAAACATCCATGCATTTTTAATGGAGGAATTGTCAATAACCGATATTTGTGATCGAAAAATAAGTACATTAAATTTGAGGCGAGAATGCGTCTGCATTGTTCGCCATGAGCTTTTCTCACGGCAGTTGCCCTTTCGGTTAAAACATAATGGGTACTTATGAGTTATCACCCCCACAGGTTTTCAAATTTGTCAAAAATCTGCACATATGAATCAATCATCACAAAGCTTGAGGTACATGTAGAAGTACTTAAGCATGATTTCTACCTACATGCAAAACATTTGTGGAGATCGGACAACTACTTTTTGCATTAGAGACGATAACATGAAGTGTAGAGATATCAACAGCTTGATCTGACTTCGTTTGTTCGACGCGTTATTGTTACTTGTGTGTGCACTGTTCTCTCTCTCTTCGTCTCATCCACTGCTATTTGAAATTTCACGACCACTACCTTGCCACACCTTTTTTAAGTTACAAATGTTAGTGTAAGAGATGTGGCCTGGTCATCATCAGGGGTACCCATATGCTATTGAATGGAGGAATTTGGTTTCGTCGCATAGCTATGACAGACACTTATTACATCCGAGATCATGGGGTCCAATATACTATTAACTCGTTGCTGTCATGAAACGTGTTTTACAGGTAAGAAATGACTGTTTGCTTTTTTTATTAAATTATCTAAGTAGTAAGCAAAACTCCACTTCTGGACCGCGCAAGATGACCGCCATCGCTGAGTCCCCCCCCCTCTGGCACGGCAGAGTGTCGTGGTCGGCCGCCGTGGTGCTTCGTGTCTGAGTGCCCCCCCCTCTGGAACGATAGAGTGTCGTGGTGGACTTGGGCGACCGCCAGGATTAGTCTTGAGGTTATAGTGTTTGATGTTTTTGGTGCAATCTGCTGAATGTTGGGTTGTAAAATGGGTTGTTTCGAGTGGAAGGAGTGGTCGGATGAGAAAACGGAGGTCGGATTCGTGTTCAGCGTGAAATTCTGCATCGGTAGGGTGAGTTTCAAGGCAATCGGTGAGAAAAAATTTTTCTTCAAAATTTTAACAGAGTTAGAATTTGGGACGTTTTGGTGTGTAGCGTCCAAACGAAGCATCGGATGAGAAAACGGAGGTCAGATTCGGATTCAGCGTGAAATTCTGCATCGGTAGGGTGAGTTTCAAGTCAATCGGAGAGAAAAAATTTTCGGCTGACGTCCCCCCCCCCTAGACAGCTTGCTTCCAGTGGACGGATTTTGTCGTGCGATAGCTCGTTTGAAAGCTAAGAGTGAGACAAATTCAGTGAAAGAATCGACTTGTTCCTATCTGTCTTCGTTCAAAAGTTAGAGCGGTTACAAGATTTTAGGTCGGAGCTCGCTCACCTGAAAAAATCCTAAGTGTCAGAGTGACTTT
Source organism: Prostheceraeus crozeri (assembly GCA_907163375.1). NCBI lineage: Eukaryota > Metazoa > Platyhelminthes > Polycladida > Euryleptidae > Prostheceraeus > Prostheceraeus crozeri. The sequence continues at coordinate 572,207 of CAJQUW010000682.1, read as the reverse complement.
GTATGGGTAAAATTTTGAAAATTTTCCAAAGTGTGGAATTTCGACCTGGGACCGCCACCAAAACATTTTTCATCAAATTTCACTGACCCCCCCCCCGACAGCAATCTTCTAACTTTGGTTCTAGTGGACGGATTTTGTCTTACAGCTACTCGTTTGAAAGAGGAGAAAAAACTGCTCGACAACATTTTTTGTTGCGAGTCAATCGGACCAGCCGTTCACAAGTTAGAGCGGTTACAAGATTTTAGGTCGGAGCTCGCTCACCTGAAAAAATCCTAAGTGTCAGAGTGGCTTTGTATGGGTAAAATTTTGAAAATTTTCCAAAGTGTGGAATTTCGACCTGGGACCGCCACCAAAACATTTTTCATCAAATTTCACTGACTGACCCCCCCCCCCCCGACAGCAATCTTCTAACTTTGGTTCTAGTGGACGGATTTTGTCTTACAGCTACTCGTTTGAAAGAGGAGAAAAAACTGCTCGACAACATTTTTTGTTGCGAGTCAATCGGACCAGCCGTTCACAAGTTAGAGCGGTTACAAGATTTTAGGTCGGAGCTCGCTCACCTGAAAAAATCCTAAGTGTCAGAGTGGCTTTGTATGGGTAAAATTTTGAAAATTTTCCAAAGTGTGGAATTTCGACCTGGGACCGTCACCAAAACATTTTTCATCAAATTTCACTGACCTCCCCCCCCCCCCGACAGCAATCTTCTAACTTTGGTTCTAGTGGACGGATTTTGTCTTACAGCTACTCGTTTGAAAGAGGAGAAAAAACTGCTCGACAACATTTTTTTGTTGCGAGTCAATCGGACCAGCTGTTCAAAAGTTAGAGCGGTTACAAGATTTTAGGTCGGAGCTCGCTCACCTGAAAAAATCCTAAGTGTCAGAGTGGCTTTGTATGGGTAAAATTTTGAAAATTTTCCAAAGTGTGGAATTTCGACCTGGGACCGTCACCAAAACATTTTTCATCAAATTTCACTGACCTCCCCCCCCTCTGGACAGCTAGCTTCGATCTTGGCTTCTACTGGACGGATTTGGTCGTGCAATAGCTCGTTTGAAAGCTAAGAGTGAGACAAATTCAGTGAAAGAATCGGCTTGTTCCTATCTGTCTTCGTTCAAAAGTTAGAGCGGTTACAAGATTTTAGGTCGGAGCTCGCTCACCTGAAAAAATCCTAAGTGTCAGAGTGACTTTCTATGGGTAAAATTTTGAAAATTTTCCAAAGTGTGGAATTTCGACCTGGGACCGTCACCAAAACATTTTTCATCAAATTTCTGTGAATGAGGGGGGGGGAGGGGGGGGAGGTCAGTGAAATTTGATGAAAAATGTTTTGGTAAAGGTCCCAGGTCGAAATTCGGAAGTTTTAAATTTTTCAAAATTTTCACCACACTGGAGCTCCCACACTTAGGAATTTTTTCACTTGTGGCATGTTACATGGACATGTGCTGGCGGACCAACTTCCCATGGTCATATGAGAATGGTTCAGGTGTCATATTGTAAAGAATGATGAGACAAATCGTTTGCAACAAACCGCATGTCGCTACGATGAATACTTTCGGAGATAGAGCCATTTTAAGTTTTCTTCCTAGCATATATAAACCCCCGACAACGTAAGTCTGATCACTTCATCGAAAGACGAGGTAAGCGACGGTCGTCGCTCTGAGCTCCCGATATCGGGTGCAAAGGACTCTATCTTTTGAAGTAGGCAAGCTATCTTGCTACTTCAAAGTTTGTATGATAGAGTTTGATAGTGTCTTTACTACTGATAAATTTTTTTAAAAGTAGTATGAGTAGTAAAATGCGGAATTTTTTAAAAATTCTTAATTTTCAGTTTTTTCAAAGTTTTAACATATAGACTAAGATTTTCAAGTATCCTGAGTTCAAATCTGCTATCAGATTTGAAATTTAACTAAGTCTAAGGCAGCTTTGAGGGGTTAGATCCCAGCTTCTGATCACTACCTTTGACTCGGCGTTCCTGTTACCACTTCGGGGCAGTGACAATGATGTCTTCAGCTGTAAAGAGCGGGTATCGGGGAAGATCTCTCACTTCCCTAGTGATCAGTACAAGGCCTTCGGGCTGTCGACGGGATCGAGTGCCACTCACTACACTCACATCTATCATTCCTGACTAAGTGTAATGCTTTAGGAATATGACTGTACTACATGATTCAAAACTTATACTAATTTCATTATCTTACAGTTAACGAGAAATCTGAGTACTGACAGCAAAAATGGTGAACAACGATAGAAATAAGAAGTTTCATATTAAAATGTGCGTATGCGGTAGAATCAACCGCCGAGACGGTCTCAGGGACCACATAAGGAAGGCAGGGGCCGACCACATGGTTATCCTGAATAGGGTTGCCTGTGTGAAGTGCAGGGTGCTGTTGGTTGTTGGGCAGGAGGCCGAGTTTTATCGGAGGCATGGTGAGTGTACAGGAGGGTTGGTGACCGATTTGAGATTTGTGGAGTTGATGAATGCTGAGAAGGAGCGAATGTTGGAGAAAGAGGCCAAGAATGTTGTTGAGAATGCTAGTGGGAATGTTGTTGAGAATGCTAGTGGGAATGCTGTGGAGAATGCTAGTGGGAATGCTGTGGAGAATGAGGTAGAGAATGCTGTGGCCGGTTTGAAGGCTGATAAGTGGCGGAAGATAGTGTTTGAGAGTGATGATGAGGATGATGTGGATTTGGATAGGGAGCGAGTGAGGAAGTGTGTGAGGAAGTTGAGCTCTTCGTCATCGGAGGTATCCAATATTGTTATTAGCGACCCCCCGAAGAGCTCATCTTCCCCAATAGTGAAGGGTGGTGGGGTACGGAAGCAGTCGGCGCGGTGGGATGAGGACATGGAAAAGAAGCATGTGTCGCAGCAAGCGGCACATGCTTTGTTGGTAGATCGCTACGAAAGTTTGAGGAAGGTGAATGAGAGAACGTTGAGTGAGTTGAGTGAGCTGAAAATGAAGGAGGTGAAATGTAAGGAGGTGGCAGATGAGAATATCCGTATGAGGCGTGTTGTGAAAGAGTTGAAGGAGAATGTGCGAGTGTTGGAAGACAAGAATGATGAGTGTGAGAAGAGGGCGAGTGCTGCGGAGAGGAGAATGGGAGAGGCAGAAGCGAAGTTTGAGGAGATGATGAAGGAGATGAGTGTGTTGAGAGCGAGGAATGTTGAGTTGGAGAGGACTGTGGCTCGGCGGGGTGATGAGAGGCAGGCGTGTGAGAAGTTGGAGCGCATGAGGGATGAGTGGGAACGTGTGAATGAGGATCGTTTGTTTGAGTTCCACATCCCTATTCGGGATAACCATCTGGCCGGCGAAGTCCTCGTCAATAAAAGCCTGGACGAAAGCATTGTATGCTATCATGGACATCCGAGCAAGAAATGCCTCCACGCTACACTAAGAATGCGCGGGCATCTCCACAAATTTTCAATCAGGAAGCCCGCGAGACTGCCTAAGGATGACTAACTTGGTAAGTGAAAAAGTAAATAAGATGGTATATCCTATTCTAATACATATCATTTTCATTGCAGATCTTTGCCTGCCTTCACCACCCCATCAATTTACTCCCGAGAACGAACCATCGGCTCTCTTAAGGGCCACCTAGGGGCAAGACATGATAGAACCTCCACGCGGTTTGCCCTGGGCAGTCTTCGGACTGGCGAATACTATCATTAAGTTGAATCTGCTATCAGTCAACTTGAACGTTGCGTCACGTTAGAGGGGTATATAAAGCACTGCCTCTCATTTCATTTCATTTCAATCATGCAGACGCCGAACAGTCAAGTCAGCTCTCCTCGCGGACCGCAGTTAAGGCCGCGAAATTTATTTGAGGAGTTTGTCAGGCTAGAGGAGCAAGACAGAGTTTTTAATAATCTTGCTCGGATTGGCAATCCGATGACAGCAACTGCTGTCAATCCAACGGAATGGCGCTACATTCCAATTTTTAGCCATGTGCCAGCTAGTGTGGAAGTCGACAGTGCTACCAAAGAGAGAGTCAAAGACTCTCTCAGCAGAATTGGTAGGGTGTAAGATGACGTTACTCCCGAGAACGAACCATCGGCTCTCTTAAGGGCCACCATGGGGCAAGACATGATAGAACCTCCTCGCGGTTTGCCCTGGGCAGTCTTCGGACTGGCGAATACTATCATTAAGTTGAATCTGCTATCAGTCAACTTGAACGTTGCAAATGCAGTTCGGTTTAATACTTCCTTTCGACGGGCGTTCCTGTAAAGGGCGGCGGTGAAACCCGTAGCTATGTATACCGCAAGGGACATTCGGCAATGGTCAATCTTGTTAAACCTCTCTGCGTCATGTTTGCAAGTGATTGCCTCTGTCTCAACGTAGTATGCATTCGCGTCAGGGCGACATTTAGCCAACTGTCGAAGGTTGCCTAAAACTTTCCATTGCATACGTTATGAGAACCATGAGTTCTACCTGTCTCTATCAATGAGACGAATTGATGAATGGAATGAAATGGGAGGACACTCACGCGCCACACGCAACATAACACACTTCTCTCTTCCGTAGTCTAACAAGCTCTTTACACATGGATCGCAGTCGATTGCTATCCCTGTATCAGAAGTGTAAGCTATCTTAATTTATTTGACACTATTTTATCTACCATCATCGTCCATATGAAATGTTTTTAGATTTACAAGTTAGACTAAGCGTGCTACTATTTCCAAATGAAAAAGTATACATGGTTAAATCATCCACTTAAGCCCATCCGTAGTCTAACAAGCTCTTTACACATGGATCGCAGTCGATTGCTATCCCTGTATCAGAAGTGTAAGCTATCTTAATTTATTTGACACTATTTCATCTACCATTATCACCCATATGAAATGTTATAAGATTTACAAGTTAAACTAAGCGTGCTACTATTTCCAAATGAAAAAAGTATACATGGTTAAATTATTCACTAAAACCCCATTCAAGTAAGTCAGTATGAAAGCAAAGATAATACGAAATAAACATTTATTATGGCATGTATTTCAAAAGGTCTTCATCGTCAATATCGTCCCAGAGTCTGGCTTCACATAGATCACAAAAACAGTTGAGCTGCTTTAAACGTTCTTCTGCAGCGTCCCTCACTTTCTCAATGTACGCCCACTCCGCCACGGTTCGCGGTTGGGAGTTAGGGGTGTACCACTCCCATATTTGATGCAAGTGCGACTTGCTGGTCATCTCCATCACCCCTTCGGCATCATATTGTAAATATTTCCACCGTATGCCTGTTAGGTCGGGCAACTCCTCTTCATCCTCCTCCGATAATGATAACTTTCGTATATTGTCGAGATTGTATGTCTTCTCCACCTTCGCCTTTCTTGGTGCATTTGGTGTAACGAGCACCTTTGCTGATGTATATGGAGAGGAGAACTCCAATGCGGTATTTGGTGTTGTTGGAGGACTTGTCATGTTGTCTTTGAAATGCTGACTTTGAATAATGATAACTTTAACATTTTTGCTAATTCTTAAGTATACACAAGCAGCCAATCAGAATGAACATCCAATGAATGAAGAGGATGAAAGTATATAAGCAAAGTGACATTCAGGTCATTTCATTTAATCTGTGAATCATACAAGTGACGAACGCACGATCTCTCTCTTTGACTATTATTTGAGGTGTACAAGTGAACTGCTATCTCGTGAATTCCAAATTTGAGTGAAGTCTCTATCTTGTAGAAGTATCAACCTTAAACTTGATTTCGTTGAAATGGTAAGTTGAAAATTTCCTCTCTCATCTCCCTCAAACGTGTGACTAATAGCATCTTCCTCAATTTCAGGCATCAACTTCATCACCAACGCCCTCTCTTCTCGAGGAAAGTTTAGAGTTATTGAGTCAAGGTAGGTTGTAACACTACACTGAGGCTTGAACAGAGATGAAAGAATGATTTCTCTTTCAGGTGATGTGAGTTCCAGCTCAGGACTCTCGCGGCAAGGCAACGAGTGGGAATGTGCCGACTGCGGACATATGTTTACAAGGAAGCACAGTCTCCTTCGACACATCAAACAACGTGTGTGTCAACGCAAAGCGGCGTCAATCTCCGGAGGTGAAGTTGATTCTGACGATGACATCTCCTTTCCTTGCGATTTGTGCCCTCTTTCTTTTGATAGTCACTTTCAGCGATCTTCGCACAGACTTCAACACACGCATGCAAATGATCACTACACCAACGGTACCTCTACCATCTCCCTCATTAATGTTTCACATAATAATTTAGTACGCGACTACTGCATGGAGTCCAATACTCAAATTGTAGATTTTCCTGAGTGGCTCCTTCAAAATTCTAACATTATCGAAGCGCTTTTCAATAATTTAGACAATTTTAGAATGAAGGCGCTCATCTACCTTAAACTAAAATATATTAAAATAGATTTTCAAACGGGTCAAGTGACGGAGAGAATACAGTTTCATGTTCCTTCCTCTTCCGCAACCGAAGTTGTAGACTGCGAGTCTTGGCTAAATTTTCACATTCAATGTTTAAAATCAAATGTAGATAAATTCAATCAACGCGACAGCGCTCTCATTTTTGATGGTGTGGACTCAGCCATATTCAAAATTTACCTATTAGAAAGTCATGCAGCTCGAGGCACATTTAAACTTCCAAAAACGTTGTATAATAAGAAAGCTGTCATCAATGTTGATTGTAAATCACAGTGTTTCAAATATGCAGTCCTATCCATCCTTCACTATAATGATATCAACGCGCATCGAGATCGCACCTATAGCTATAGACAGTGGGAGGATGAACTAGACTTTGAAGGTTGTGATAGTAACAACATGAAAATCAAAGATGTAGAAACGTTCGAAAAACATAATAAGATTAAAATTGTCGTTCACGTGTGGGAGAAGGGGTTGAAGGGTGCCCGCTATAATTCACGTTCAACTTGTTATGAACGTGTAGTCAACCTCTTATTAGTAAAACAAGATGATAGCGAGGAATGGCACTACTGTGGTATACCCAAAATCTCTCGCTTGTACACTCACTTGGGGCACTCTAAAAGAGGTGAACATTTTGTATGCGACCGCTGCATCCGCTCATTTTGGAGTAAAGATAAATTTGAAACTCACTATGAATGGTGCAAGCGAGGTAAATTACAAATGGAACGCATGCCCAAAGATAAAATATTTTCACATAGGGATAATGGTGACGAATTAAGTCCCCTGCGTGTCATTTACGCAGACATAGAATGCTACATTGATGATATCATCCACAAGCCAGCAGCCATATCCTGCTATGAAGTATGGCATGACCACTTTAGGAATAGACAAAACAAAATGCATACTTGGCAAGGTGAAGATTGCATTTCAAAATTTCTAGAATTTCTCGATAAAGCTGCAAAATTTCAACAATCATATGATTCCCAATTGCAGCGTAAGTCACTACATATGTCAGATGAAGACAAACAAAAATTTGAAAGTTGCACATCCTGTCCTAAATGTCATAAAACGTTTGATGACGATAAAATTAAGAAAGTGCGTGATCATGATCACATCACTGGTAAATTTAGAAACGCACTCTGCTCCAAATGTAACTTTTCACTTAGGTTGAGACGTCGTGTACTACCCGTCATTTTTCATAACTTTAAGGGCTATGACAGTCATATGCTCATAAAAGGAGGGTTGAGCCAGATGAAATCGTGGCAGTTTAATGTAATAGCACAAACGAGAGAAAAATTCATGGCAATGACAGCAAAAGTACCAGTAGATAAAACTAAAGAAAATAAGACAGTCTTCTTCGAAATAAAATTTTTAGATTCATTTCAATTCATGTCAGCGTCACTAGCTTCTCTCGTTCGTAATCTCAAGTTTCTTCCCCATAGTCAAACTTTGAAGAAACACTATCCAAACTTAACGGATGAAATAATCACTCGCAAAGGAGTCTTTCCCTATGCGTATTTTAGCTCAATGTCTAAACTAAATGAAACAACCCTTCCTTCCATTGACAAATTCAAAAACGATTTAACGGGTGAAGATTGTCCAGTAGAGGACTATGAACATGCTCAAGAGGCATGGTTAAAATTTAATTGTAAAACGTTTGGCGATTATATGATCGCTTACTTAGAATTAGATGTCATTTTGCTGGCTGATGTCTTTCAGGAGTTTCGACGAGTGGCATTAGAAGAAGACAAATTAGATCCTATCCACTTTGTCAGTCTACCAGCCATGTCCTTTAAATCAGCCTTTAAAATGACTGGTGAGACCATTCATCTCTTACAAGACCCGGAGATGTATAATATATTTGAGCGCGGAATACGCGGTGGTCTCACATTTGTAAATAAACATCATATAAAATCTGAAACAGTAGGTGATGATCATATCCACCTAAAGTACTATGACCAAAATAATTTATATGGCAGTTCACTGTCTAAACCACTACCTCATTCCGAGTTTAGTTGGTTAAATCAAAATGAGCTTGAGTATTACTCCAACCCTTCAAACATACTGAATATTCCAGATGAAGGTGATTGGGGATATTATTTTGAAGTGGATTTGATTTATCCAAATAGTATTAAAAATAAAACTGCTGATTTCCCACTCGCACCTGAATCTGGCGAAGTGACTGAAGATATGTTTTCACCATTCATGTCACAATTTCATAATAACTTAACAGAGTGTGGACAGCCAAGGTACAAACCATGCCGCAAACTTTTACTCACCCAATATGATAAGAAAAATTATCTCGTACACTTCTCCATATTAAAATTCTATTTAGAAATGGGCATGCTTCTAAAGTCAGTTCACCGCATTATCAAATTTAGACAGAAAGCCTTCCTCAAACCCTACATAGATAGTAACAGTCAAAAACGTGCACTCGCCCAAAATAATTTTGAAAAGGATTTTTATAAATATAAGAATAATAGTCTATTCGGAAAGACCATGGAGGATGTTAGAAAACGTATGAATTACAAACTAGTCGTTGATGAACAAAAATATCACAAATTGACCTCATCACCTCTTTTCATTGATAGAGACATCATCGATGAGGATCTTGTAGGTGTTAAAATGATTAAATCAGAAGTTGAGTTGTGCAAACCCATCTATATTGGGCAAGCCGTTTTAGATTATTCCAAGCTTGAAATGTATCAACTCTTCTACAAAATATTAAAACCATGCCCTCTCGTAAAAGAGGTTCGCTTGCTGGGTGGTGATACAGATAGTTTCTTTTTAGGAATTACAACTCAAAAAGATTTAAATTTTAATGAAGTAGGTAAGTCATTAGAAAAATATTTCGATACATCTAACTACAATCCCACTCATCCACTCTATTCCATACAGAATAAAGCCAAACTTGGTTGTTTTAAGGATGAAACAGCAGGAAAGGAAATAGATGAAATGATTCTCCTCCGTCCTAAAATGTATTCCATGAAACTAAAAGAATGTGCAGATAGTATTAAGCGTGCTAAAGGTATATCAAAATCCATTGTTCATAAAATGAAACATCGGTCCTATAAGAAGGCCTATAAAAATAAAACTATAACGTTTGTCAATATGACAATCTTAAAATCTCAAGTTCATACTGTGAAAACGTACACGTTCAAGAAACGAGCACTTTCAGCATGGGAGGATAAGAGGTGTTGGATAGGACATAACACATCTCTTCCACATGGACATCCTGACACAAACATACCTCAACCCAAAAGAATAAAACTCACGCTACCACATTCAGGAGATGTATTGACATAATCAACTTTAACTCAGTATTTTGATGTTGCTTTTTGTAGATATACATGGTTGTTTTATGTATCGCATGAGATCGTTTCTTCCTTGTGAATATATGCCTACAGTCAGCCCATTCCCCCTATATCTGTGAAAAGACTTTTTCATATACATATTTTTATTTCAATAAACATATCACAATGACTTCACTTTGTTTTCCGAAACACTAAAGTTACGAGGGATTTAGTATCTTTCACATGGATACACTCTTGTAAACCATTGGTAATTTTGATAGCAATAGAGGGTATAGTTTGTTTGACGACGGGATGATAGAAAATAGATTCAAACATCTTCTCGACTATTCCATATGAAGCGTCTTTATCATGAATGAAATCACGTAAAATGTATTCTTTTTTCTCGCCAACAGAAATAGGTAAAATCAAATCATTTGAATGTAAAGGTGCTGTTCATGTTTATCAAGTGTCATTGGTGTTTCTATACCAATCGTACGCGCAGCAGCAAACACAGTTTGTAGCATTGAAAAGCCAAAGAGTTTTTTTAAATTTTTACTCAATTGACATTGAATGTCATCACCCAGTTTCAGAACAACGCGTTGATTTTCAATTGAAAACGAAATGTGGTGTGTCTTTGCATCATATTTACTTTTCATCACATGCTTCAACTTCTGTTGTATATAAGGATTTACTACATGAATGAAGCTTTCAACTGTATGATATAGACGCGGCATTATATTGATAGCAACTTTAGATTCTTCATAAGACTGGTAAATTTTCTTGATGCGATCACCATAGATGTCCACCCACCATTCATCATTAACTGAATCAGCTTTAGTGTGATATTCATGAGAACCATACACCACACCGCTTCCAATAATAGGCGTATAATGTCTTACAAAATGACGCAAGGTTGGAGAGAAATAAACTGTAAGTTTGTCATTATATTTCTGAATAACCAACTTATTTTTTTCCGCCATAATTTTCTCTCCATACTTCTTACCCACAGTCTCATTCCATCGTTTTACTAACTCAATAAGTGATAAAGGTTGAACACCACGCTTTTTCAAAATGATGCGTTCTTCGCATTCTACAACATCTTCATCAAATATTTTAAATCTATAATGAAATTTGTTGATTCGATTTGAATAAACTTTTTTAACATTTGCAGTAGCAATTGACGTTAGATGTAGTCCATGACCAAAACCAAGATGTGGATAGAATTCACTATCCAACCTCAGCGTAAGACCTTTAGTAAAAGAATGAAAGCGGAGGAACTGTCTCCCACTCCAATGATAGATAGTAAACTCATAAGCTTTCTGATTTTTATTCTTCATGATGGAAGTATTACCACTGTTGAATGCCTTAATAATTTTCTCATTCCCAAATGGCTCATAAGAATCTGATTTTATCTGAATCCATTCATAGTTCCACTTTCCATCTGATGTTAAATTGTATGGGAACTGAAATGCATTATTCATCGTTATTCCATCATGGGTGCGAGGAGTCAATATCATTTCTTCCAAATCATTCACATTCTGAATATTGCTATCATAGCAAATACTAGAAACGCCAACCTCCCATTCACCTTCTAAATGCAGTGGGCGATTTAATTCTACTCGATAGTCTGATGGTTTATTTTTGGGAAATTTATTCATAGAAGCATTACTGGGCAAGTAGATTAGAAACGAGTCCTTATTTTCACTTTCCATATTATTCACATTGGAAAAATATATTAGCATACGTTTGCATTAACTCTTCATTCGGAAATGGAGTGTGATACTTGTCACAGCATCTTTATGAAAAGGAATCAACGCACCAGCATCGTCATAAATGGCAATATCAATTTGTGGGATGTAGTTTGATTTCAGCTTTGTATAATGCACTTTCTTGAAAGTATGCTCAGATAAAATACTGCAGCTTTTTGGCTGGTATGGTATCATTGCTAGCAATGGAGCTTCAACATCTCCCACACGTACATCTTCACCAATATTGGAATATATCTGAAAATAGTTAATACGACGCGATAGCGACATGTCTGCGCTAGCTTTGGTTACAGTACCACTTTTAAAGATATTTTGATCAAAACCCAAAATGTCCATTAGAGTTTTATCCATAATTAGTTCAATACCTTTTCCACTTATAGTGAGAGACAAAGTACCTTCTTTTTCAGAAAATAAAATATGTTGGTCATTAATCACTTCATTTAAATAATCTACAACCAATTTAATCGAAGTAATAATGCGAGGCATCAACACTCTTGTTTCATGTAAGATACCACCTAAAGGCTCTACACACTTTCTGTATAAAGATACGGTCCATTCTGTATCAAATTGATTTCACCTTTCACATGGTAAATGTTGCATATCAGATTTTCCATGAACAGCTGCAGAACGATGTCGTAAGAACTGATGAAAATCTTTTGAACAAACTAATACTAGATCATCATCATTTAATTTGCTTATTGCAATATGATTAGATGATTTAATATAAGTCAATGTTGCCACTTGTTTACCATCAACTCGAAGGAGATAATTAAATTTCTTCAATAATGTTTCAGGAGTCATGTTTGTCTTTCTTGGCTTAATCACAATCTTCTTCACCAACGTCTTCTCATTTCTTGGAATAAGATCTACATAATAAGCTTCCTCTCGATATATTAACTGTTTATGACCACTTATGTGGTAATTAACGTTAAAATTATCATAGCTTGTTAAGGCGTTAGCGAGGTAGCCTAAATCATTTCTTAAACTTGGACTTAAACCAACAATCCAATCTTTCTCAACTACATGATGTACATAATTATAATCATCATTGTGCGGAGTAAATTGGACAATATGTTTACACGCTTTATTCAAGAAATCATATATAAACTTTTTACATGATAAGAGATCTTTCTTTGACCACTGTGGAATGTATACTCGGCACCCCTTTTCACATTGATAAGCAGCTGTACGCCTCATATTAATAGTCATCACCTCATGATCAAAAGTATAGACACAGTTGCTATAAACAAGTTGAGTGACACCCACTTCCCAATTCCCATTTAGCTGTTGTGCATGATCAATGGGAGTAGAAAAGAGTGCGGCTCGATTGCTAGTAAATCTCTTTGTAGCCGCATTGCTAAGCAAAATATGATAAAACGACATTTTTATATTGCTAATCTGCAACTTTGCATAACATCATGAAGACTTGGATTTTGGACTCTCTACAATATATCAGAGTTGATCGTGATGGAAACGTACATTTCAAAAATTCTCATGGTCATACATCAAGAGGAATTACATTAACATGGCGACAATTTGTCAACCTCAATGATATCATGAGGGATTTGGAATATTTTGAAACATTAAGATTCATCTCCTTGGGTGATCAAGTTTGGCTTCAACATTACAGAAATGAAATTCAAATCTGCCATTCTCATTCCGCAAACTGTTTCTCATTTCGCAAATACAATTGGGAGAAGTATAGAAGATACATACATCGCTCCATCATGACATTTATTCGTCGTGAGTTCATCGCCCTACTATGCAAATCTTAATCAGATATGATTACCACGCACCATGAGTTGGAAATTAGATTCCCTACAACGTATTGAAACGGATCATGATCGAAACGTCTATTTCAAAGATTCAACTGGAAATGTGAGAAGAGAGTTTGTTTTATCTTATCGTCATTTTCAATCTCTACATCATATCATGAAGGACTTGAAATACTTCTATATGAAAAGACATTCACGTATTGGAAATCGCATCTGGCTGCGCGTCAACAATCGGCGAATTCAACTCTATCATTCCCAACTTCATACTAACTTCACATTTCATCAAGGTAGTTGGGAAAAGTATAAAAGGAAGGTACATCGCTCAATTTACTCATTCTTTCATCATGAAGCGCCATCGCTACACCATCGTCAACATTCTCCGTCGCTTCAGACTCTACACCAAAATCGATCTCACAACATTACACCAACAGCTTCCAAACAGCAAGTATTACCCGGGCCGTCCTCAAATGTTAGTGGTGAAGATGAACAATTCACGGAATCTTCAACTCTTCCCAAATGGGACTGTACAGATTCTCGGCGCCCTTTCTCATTCATCGGCGCAGTCAATGCGCTTAGAGCTACAAAGACTACTACGTCGGATATGGAAGAGGGAGAGGTGTGTGATGTCGAATCTGACTGTGGACAACATGGTGATCTCTACTCAATTGAGTGACAGTCTATCATTTTTGAAGATTCATACCAGCAGTTACAGTTTGTGTTATGAACCCGAACTTTTTCCTGCAGCTCTCATTAGTTGTTGGTTACCTGTGCATGTGGCAATCTTTCATAATAGTAAAGTGATCATTACTGGACTAAAATCTCATGAACAAGCAAATATGATCCTAGACTATCTCATTGAGTATGTACGTACCCAGCGGATTGTAAAATAAAAAACAATTTTTCCAACATGATGTTTTTATTTCAAATCATGATAGAACTTACAAATCATTTTTTCATTAGAGGATGGATTACATGAAAAGTTTTGAATAACAGATGCAAATCGAGATACATGTAAACGTTTTAAGATGAAGTACAGTACAAAAGCACCACACGTTGATGAAAGTGGATGTTGTAGTATGCGTTCATTTCGCTGATATTGACGCGTATGTTTTCTCAACCACTGCTGTGTTGGTATATTTGGAGGTTGAGCAAGAGAGTCAAATAGTTCACCACGTCGGTCTTCTCCAATAAAGATCGCTTTCCAATGCTCACCGCCTAAATTCTGTGAATGAGTGTTTAGCACAATAAAGATGGGATAGTGATTTACTGCAGGTGGTAAGGTATCGAGTGAATAGACATTATCGAAAGCTTTCAACGTCGCTTCGTCTGCATTACGCTGCACTTTAGTCTTAATATCGTCAGCAGTCAACCAACTCATTAACGATTATACTGAAGAATCACGTCACGATACTTTGTAATTTCAATATTTGAATCGAAGACTGCATAAATTAATACATTGATCGTCTCAGGTAGTGTTCTTTTGAACGTTAAATCCAAACGAATATTATGAGGCACGTTCGCTTGACGATAGGGTGCACTAATATCGCTGTCAGCAGTCAAATCAAATGCATAAATAGTATATCCACTCTTAAACTCTTTCATAGTCAGTCCGTTGGTGTCATCCGTATTGTAAAAGCCAAAAACATCCATAAAATCAACATAACTGCGCATAAATTGATCTGAAGCAAAATCTGGTTTGTAGGGCGGACCAGGATGACTCACACCATTTACACGTAAAGCAATTTCACTTAACTGATTGTGTTTAAAATTGAAAGGATTCTTCTTTATATTACCATTAAATGCATCATTTTCAACCATTGCCACCATGAGGAGCTTCGGTGCTTCCGATGGAAAGAGGCCATCTTTCATGAAACTCTTTTGATCTTTCGGAATTGTAAAGGTGAGAAGCTTTGTATGCTGAACGGGGTAAATGGCATTTTGGCGGTTAAGGCCTTCAGCATGCCCTCTAATGACACTTGGATTCGGTACTACTCGACGAATGTAAAGTGCAATATCTTCCACATGAATTCTAAAATTGTCAACTTTAGCAAATGCATTCAGCGCAAATTCAGGCTTATTCAATGTCAGCTTGAGTCGCATGCTGGTATTACACAGTAAAAACTTTGACTGTCTAAAGAAGTCTAAATTCAGCGGACCATATAGCTGACATACTCTACTATCTTTAATCATAGCAGATCGCTTTACAAAGCCACTGTTTGTTTCAACATCAAATTTTCCTGCTTCATCTCTGTACCATCCCATGGCTTCCATATGACTTTTTTGTGCTGCTGGATGAAACTGTGATACATGATTGAAATATGATTTATAGGGATAATCGCTTTGACCACCTTCCACTTGCTGCTCTCCAATCGTTAGAGAAACATCACGAAGTAATGTAGTCAATGGTAAATTGTTCAGTCCAACTTTATGTGCATCGTCAATAGCAGTTCCATCTGCTTGCTGAATTCTAAACCTCAAATCAAGCATCGCATAACTCAAATCTATGTAGTCATCACTACCACCAGGAATAACAAATTCAATGGGGCCAGCATTCTCAGCTGTTCGAGGATGATAATCTACAATACTTGAACTAAGAATATCTGTCTGTATGGCTTGTTGATCGAACAAACAAAAACCGGAAGTTTTATACTCCATGATTAGAAGTTATAGCAGCGTCGTCGTTTAGCGCCTGATGAATGATTAGAGCCTCTACGACGTTTGCGTGAATGCCTTTTGACTGAAGATCGCACCTTACCAGCTCCGCGATGTTTCCTCCTTCCTTTTTTCATTCGTTTAGGTGATTTCTTTCCTTGAGTAACACCAGCAATGGTCTGCTTCAATGTTTTTAAACCGCGTTCCTTCCCACGATTCAACAAACTGCTCTTAAAACTTCTACCTCTGGAAAGATCACTAGCAACATCACCAGCAAAGCCAACGGCATTACTTAAAACATTTCGTTTCAAAGATCTACCGACATTGGATATGAGAGGTGCTACAACAGATTTCAGTGCACCAAGTATGCTACCTCCACGTTGGCGGCGAGCGCCGATGTAAATTTGTCCTCCGCCACTTACATAGGAGGGTCGTGAATAAAATGAGGCAGTTGGATTCATAGCTCAAACCCTAAACATTGCTAGTTACAACTTTGCATGAATCACTGTCGATCACTTAGATGAAAGATGTCGGCACGACGCATCCAAGAGTTCATACTTGAAGGATAACCAGTCCATTTAACAAGACACCATTCTTCACCTTGCCGTTTTTTCCACCGAATGATTTTCTCTACCAAATATGTTTCACTTTCACTGACTACCTCAATCTCATCGCGGTAAAAGCTACCATCAATTTCTTCATTATCGTAATCTTTCAACTTGTAGGTGGTCGGAGAGTCTTTTTGATTAATCCTTGATACTGTAAATACCTCCTCTGTCCAATTCGGGAGGTACCCTTTAGCAAAAACACTTTTCACTTTTGAGATACGAACTTTATCGCCAATTTTCACATCACTTTTCACATGAGTGCGTTTACGTTGGAATGATTCGCGCACTTTATCTACATTGTCAGCATTTACATCTACTGGTCTGAGTCCAATAGAACGATGGATAGAGTGATTGTAGGCATGGAGTGTATCTTGTAGAACCTTTGTCCAATTTTGTGTCAAGTTGGCAGTAAAATGTCGCCACAAGCGATTTTTTAATGTGCGATTAAAACGTTCAACGAGTGCAGCTTTATAAGCGCTCTTTACACTAAACAACTCAATGTCATGCCTCTCAAATAATCTTGTCACATGCTGATTTTCAAACTCTTTTCCTTGATCACTCTGAATTCTTTTTGGAATGCGACCTTCTCGAAAAATTGTTTGGAATGCTTTTGCTACTCCTTTCCCTTCTTTAGTTTTTAAAGGTTGAGCCCACGCATAACGCGAGAAAATATCAATGACGGTTAAAATAAAATTATTGCCCGAGTTATGTTTTGAAATGGAGGCAACATCGCACAAATCTGCTTGCCACTGTTCATCGATGTCATGAACAATATAATGGCGGGTGCGGTACTTCTTTTTCGCTTGTTTGTGGAGTGTATAGGTAGCCTGACCCTTTAACCATCGTTTCACTTGTGATTGTGGAAGACCACTCGCTTTTGATAATTTCTTGATAGATGCAAATCCTGCCGGATGTTTTACATCATAATAGATTGACTTCAAACGTTCAGTCGATGACGACTGACTCTTTTTCCTCCTTCTCATCTTTTTGTTTTCTTCCCTTTCTACATTTACAACAACTGCAGCATTTAGCTTTAGCGGTTTTGCGATCGTGTTCACATTGCTTAGGGGTTTCATTATGAGAGCTGGCGCAGCAAGTGCAAGTGACAACGACATTCACCTCTGGCGGCTCATTACATGGCAAGCAACACATCTGCTTCATATTAATAGTCTGAGAACATGTATTTCCTGGGAGGAGCTATTTTACGTATTCCTTTTACCAGTTTTAGTGGCGATGTAGATCTACGTCGAGTTCTTCCTCTTGTTTGCTTAGTGAGTGTGGGAGGGGATGTAGCAGGTGACGCCTTAAACCAATTTGTTGGCATTTTCATCGTCTGAGGTATTGGAGTAGTAGCCACTGTTGAATCAAGTTCTTTCAATGTCTCATTATTTAAAGCAAATTTTGGCACATTATGCTTTTTCAATAGTTTAAGAAAGTATGACCAACCAGGTGGAACATAGCCCTGACGGCGCTTTCTACGTGTCGCATACTGAATCAAGTCTTCATAACGTGAAGCATCAATCACTTTATTTTCATCTGTAATGATTTCTCCTCTATCATTTACATTGAGATGGGGCTCAATACTGTTGAAAAGAGATATGGCATGTGCGCGAGATGCTAAAGGTGTAGCAGTCGATACAGAGTCACGCATCTTATTCTTCAAGTTTTTCAATTGCTCAACAGTTTCCGATTGTAATAATACAGCACGATGTGGATCTTTGATGTGAACATTTTGCTGATAATCTATTTCTTTCCTATACATTTGATTTGCAAGAGGTTGCTTTACTTGCTGCATGGCAGTCAATTGTACATATTCATCCCGAGGAATAACAATCATGCGAGAATAAGAACTCATAGTTTGTAGATAATCATGGGAGTTTTCAAAATATCACTTCGAAATCTAAATTCTTCCGGACACTCTTGCGTAAAGTCAATGAATAAGTAACCGTATGGTTTTTCAGTAGCTGCTTGAAAAATTTCAATTAAGGCTTTTGATCCTCTGGGTGCAACTTGTCGCGCTAAAATTTCAAATTGACTTTTATCTCGCGGATTCTTGAAAATAGCATAATAGTGTGTATTCAGGTTTCGTGTACGAGCTTCTTTTCCATCAGGAAACAAATTTTGTGTAATATAGATGATAAAACACCTTTTATGGTGTGCTGCGCGAGTGAACATATCTGTAACATCTTTTGAATTCTTACTTTCTTTTAATAAATCATCCAATACAACAACATCATTAGACTGAAGTTTATCCACTGGAATAATTCCTTCATGTCGAATAAAGTTGCGACTTTGCAATTCCTGAAACAGCGACGGTTGATAAATACCATAACACCAAATCACTCGATTGATAGGTTCCTTAAACAACTCCCTTCTTTTATCCAATAAATTCAGCGTGAAAACAGTTTTACCTGCATGAGATGGACCTGATACAGTCAGAACTTTATCACATTGAAGTCTGAAATCCATTTTATCACTTTGAGATTCAACATTTGCATAATTAACGCTTAGAGCCAAAGATATTACCCAATAGGTTGCCCACGGCAGGAGCTATCATTGGAAGTATTGCTGAAAGGAAACCGCCCTTTTGTGTTAGAGTTTTCCTCTTTCTTTGAAGGGTGACTTTAGGATTGGAGATGAAACGCAATTTCGTAGCATATCGCTTAAGTAACTTTCGTTGTTTTGGCGCTAATTTCTTCGTCCTCAACTTCCTCACATGAGAAATAATTTCACAAATGAATTTATCGTTAGCATGTCGTATAGCATTGTATCGCTGATTTGCTTTCATTCGTCGGAGAGCTTGAATGGCTGAAGAAAACTTTTGACTTTTACGTTTCGCCATTTTACGTTTCGCCATTTTCCGTGTTAGTCTTTGCTAAAACCTATCTTTACCACATTTGCATAGGTACTAACTATTGCGACATAAGTGACACTCGAAATGAGCAATATCACAGTGGTTACATTGGCAAAGTTGAATGCAATTACGTATGAAACAGCGTTGACAAAAAGCATGCTTACATCTCTTGAAGATGCGCTTTTCATTTCCATCCTTTCGCTTACATACATCGCAACACATAGTTTCACCGTTACTGATGTCTATAGCAAGTCTTTTTGAAGATATGAATTTGCTAGCCTTTTCTAAATAATAGACGCATGTACAGAAGGAATATACTTCGAGAGTGAGCAGACATAGCTGGAAAACCAGTTGTGCTACAATCAAGTACCACTGCATTTTCAATTTTTCTTTATGGAAAGTTGAATGTGAATATCTGAAATCGCTTCAATCACTAGACTGCTACCATGATGGTTAAATGCGTTAAGACGTTCAGCAATTTTTATCATATGTCTTTTAAAAAATTCTTGGGGGTGATCTACCACTTCCATTGAATAAGAAGCAAAATGGAAAGAGCGACTTTCCACCTCTTCCTTTCCAAAATGACTAAACTTAATTTTCGCAACTAATCGCGCCATGATAATGCTATCAGAGAATGTATTCATTAACTCTAGAAATAGAGTGCTAGCATCATCGAGCACTGCTTCGATGTCGGTCTCATCTTTATGAAAATTTATCACATAATCTTGAACAGCTCCTTTTAAACTTTGCCTATGAAAATGTAATGTTCCGCAGTCGTTTGAGAAAGACATGATCGCCCTTTATCTATCCCATCCATTGCATGAAAACAACAACTCTTCTCATAGTAACATTTATTGAATAACGGTAACAAGCATGCATTATAAATCAATGGTTTGAAAGAGATAAAATAGATACAGCTGATAACTATCATACAGCGAGCAATGATAACCATACAGGACTTTGGCAGTGTTGAGGTAAGGAGGAAAGAAGCATTGTTTATGAACGTAGCTACTACAACGAACAGACAAAATAGGAACACACAAATCCTTAAAACGTTTCGTGACTTCATGATAATGTTGATTCACTCTACTATCCCAAGGCGGGAGCAAAATATCATCAATGATTAGATTGGGAAATACTTTCCTCTCCTTACCAGGATTATTACAAAAGATGCGTATAACATTGAAAGCAGCTAACCATCGTTTAAAGTCAATAAGAAGAGCACTTTCACAAGAAAAGCCATAGTCTTGCAAATATTTCAGATTAAGTCCATGAATGTGTTTTCTCGCCCATTGATCAACATTGGGATCGCAGTTGTCATGTTGATGATAGACACTAACAATCTGATATGTCCAATTGTTCATAGCAATAGCACTGAGCTCCTGTACAGGTTCACCCTCACAATCCATAAAAATGATGATAGAAGCCTAAAACGGAAATTTACACATCTAAGGAAACGTTCTATAACATATTACAAAATGAAGAATTACATCGATGCTTTTCACGACAAAATACACAAATGATATGATGGCAACGAGGAAGTAAAATGTATCTAATAAGACCACGTCTACGACACTCAAAGCACATAAGCGAATTGTCATAGGGTAGAGTTAGGAAAGGACTAGCAATTCTCCTTCTTTGATTTGCGTTTTGATGTAGCATTCTTCTCCGACTTGCGCTTCGTACCACTGCTGTTAAGGATTTGATCAATTATGTCGTCCACGTTGGGTGGTTTCGGAATATATAGGATGGATTCCATATGCATGGAGAGAGAGGCTATTTTATTATCCTTGTGTCGACCATAATATAGCCCATTCACTTTGAAAAGGATATCCCAAGTACCTTCTCCGAGCTCGTCGCATCTGATGGGTATTGAATGATCTCCATCCTTCTTATAGTAAGTACACCAATGTGATACCGGTAGGCAAATGTGATTACCATCCCAAATCTTTCTATAGGGAGTATCCTTGTCATCTCTAGCCTTCCACTCTTGAGCAAGAGGAGTAGGAATGTCCATATTTAATGTCACGTACTCCTCAATAGTATCAAGTTGGTGGCGAATGTACGGACTCACGGGGATCAGTATGTAGTCCCCATACTGATTGTGCATTATCTTGACATCCGTGGAAGGGAGCATTCCCGTTTGGAGTACTACGCTATGATCATCATAACGCAAGGCTTGTTTAAATTTACGCTGTAGCGGTGTAGGATTATGTACCTTGGTTGTTTCTTCCACTGGCCTCAGTTGTAGATGATCTGACCGTAGCGAACCTTGTAACGTTTGACCGCCATTTTGTCCTACTAGTGCAGTAGATGGAGTAGATGCCTGAAAATGAAAAAAGATTGTATTAAGTTTACGTTCAAGGGAGGAGAGGGAGGGAAGTAGCGACTTACCATTTTAGTTGGATAATAGAACAGGGAACTAGGGAGAGAGAAAATGTGCGTCCGTCACTCGTGTGATTCAACGATGGAATGATTCTCGCTGTGGAAGGCTCGCTATTTATAAAGAAATGCTTGATTCTCATTGGATGATGATCCTCATTGGACAATAACATCAAGCTGATTCCAAATCGGGCATCCGTTTACCAATCCGATACTTCGTTTTGAAGCTACAGCCCAAAACGTCCCAAATTCTAACTCTGTCGTTTTTCGCCAATCTCCCAAAATCTTAAATGGCGTCTCACATCTAAACGAAGGCAGATACGAACAAGCCGTTTGTTTCACTGAATTTGTCTCACTCTTAGCTTTCAAACGAGCTATCGCACGACAAAATCTGTCCACTGGAAGCCAAAATCGAAGCAAGCTGTCCAGGGGGGGGGACGTCAGCCGAAAATTTTTTCTCTCCGATTGAGTTGAAACTCACCCTACCGATGCAGAATTTCACGCTGAATCCGAATCTGACCTCCGTTTTCTCATCAGACCACTCCTTCTACTCGAAACAACCCATTTTACAACCCAACATTCAGCAGATTGCACCAAAAACATCACACACTATAGCCTCAAGACTAATCCTGGCGGTCGCCCACGTCAACCTAGACGGTCGCCCACGTCAACCAGGCGGTCGGACCAACTCACCCGAGTCTCACACTCTGTCGTTGCAGAGGGGGGGGGACGTCAGCGAACATGTTGTGAACGTGGACCCACCTGGCCGGCACACCACGACAGACCACAACCTCTGTCGTTCCAGAGAGGGGGGGGGGCGTCAGCGAACATGTTGTGAACGTGGACCCACCTGGCCGGCACACCACGACAGACCACAACCTCTGTCGTTCCAGAGGGGGGGGCACTCAGACACGAAGCACCACGGCGGCCGACCACGACACTCTGCCGTGCCAGAGGGGGGGGGGACTCAGCGATGGCGGCCATCTTGCGCGGTCCAGAAGTGGAGTTTTGCTTACTACTTATCTATCAGTTTATCATTCTAGCACTTTCTCAAATAAGGCCGGAACCGTTGTATGTAGGCCTGTATCGTTATTGAAATAGATGGTAGTACAATGGGTAAAAATATCGCATTGAAGTTTTTCAAATTTTATGGAAGACGCTCGATGCAGCATCAAGAAATCTGTTTATTGTTGAACCGGTCAGTTTCTGGATTTTCAATATCTTCCCTGTTCTCTGATTGGTCGACCGCAATCAGAATCGTGTCGTTTGAGCTCCGTCGCTTATAAGTACAACCATAGTGTGCCAATTTTCGCCGACGTGTTTGCTTGTCAAGTGTTTGAGAAATCATGAGTGATGGTGAACCATCCAGGCCTAAGCGGTGCTGTAAATCACAAGTCATCTGACTAATATATAAGAGAAACCAAGAAGAAACGGACGCAGATGATAGAGAAGATTCGGGGTCTGACTCCCTGATAGTGATGCAGACAATGACATTCATATTATTGTTCCAAACAACAATGGTTTAAAGTTTTGGCTTCTCTCATTCGCTAAATATTAATTGATTGATTTACATGCAAACCTATCAAATTATCAATGTGAATGATTTTATACTCGTATACTGTATGTATACGTGATGATATTGTCTGAGTATGAAGGCTGATAAAAGTCTGCTTTAATTTAGGACGCTTCCATCTTTGTGAGAGGAGCAAAGACAGAAAAACAAAACAAAGATGTGATCTGTGCGAGAATTTTGTTTGTTGCCAGCATTGGCATGTTGTTTGTTTTCAATGTATTAGTCATGAATGACTTTGGACTTTTGCGAAAATTATCGGCTCTAATATTTGATATAGGCCTATATCTTTACACTCCTTAATTGGATTGATGATAATTACACATTGTTATTCAAATACAGAGCGTTTTTGATGCGGCTGTAACAGCAATGCATTCAGAATTTTAATTAAATCCACTTCATTCACAATGAATATTGTGTTGGGGTCCATTGGACCCCATGACCTTATTAGGGTTAATTTTTTTTCGTTCATCAGCGGGTTAAAAGTCCAGATTAATGATTCGTAGCAGGCTATGTATTCAGAGGAGATAAAGGCTAGTACAGATTTTGGGAGGACTGCAGCGATTTCCTACAACGATTATGCACTTGCATTCGTTTCAGCTACACTTTCAAATATCATTTTTTTCTCGCAAAGAAGCAGTATTCAGATACATTTAAAACTTCAAGCCGTAGCCGTGGTGTTTTCTGTCGGCTTCGAGCTGCTACCACCGCTCCGGGCGGCTGAAGCTCCGACTCCGGCTCCAAAACCCTGGTTTTAAACCAGCCATTGGTTTTTAATTGTTTGCTAACCTAAGTTTTCTGAATTAAATGCAAGATTGAAAGGGTTTCATGGGTTTTAAGCATAAGGGGCTATAAGTCAGCATGAGGTTGATGGCAGCCGATAAGGAATTTGATAGGCCCCATACTAGAAGGGTTTCAGGTATAAGCAATGTCGCCAGACTTGTTCTTTAGAAGACGCCTTCTTTAAGCATTCTGCAGCGATCTTTATTGAAATGCTACTATTTAAAAACTACTTACAATCTGCGCTTACAAGCAATTTTGAATAAATGCTTGAGACGAACGAAAATTTCAGATTGTGATCTATAATACTAAATACATACAAAGACTACCATAATTATCATAAAAATTCGGAAAAATAAGTGCGATATTATTAAAGAATTAGTGATACGACAATGTACTCATGAAATGAATGCTACAAGAAACAGTGTATTAACGGTTAATATCAATCGTCAAGCATGAATTGTCAAAGACGTGGCAGATGGATGGGATGCGGTAGAAATTGACCGCAACTTTGGAATAATACGATCAAATGAGAATCTAACATGAAGCGAAAAAGTGCAAATTGAAAACGTCAATGATCTTTTGGTAGCATAAACAAACTCGAAATGTCATCAAATCATTTGGTTTAAAGACCTGATAATGAATCTTAACATGTGCTCTTAATGTTACTACGAAAGTCAAAGCATATCATGATATTTCATTTGGGGTAGGTTTTGAGAATTCGTCATTACGGGCTTTAAGTGAGCATTCCTCCATGGAAAACCCTTTAAGGAGGAAGTTTCTCCAAGAAATCCGCTAAAATCTTTATTTCTAGTATATAGTTGTTTATTTTCTATCAAATTCCACGCAATCACTGACGAGTATTTTTAAGGTCGTCCACCTCCCCTTGAGATAGCAATGTATCTTTCAGACAGAAATTCCATATGAACACGCCCAATGAATTTGCTGCAATATACTGTAGGCCTACATGTTTTGTTGATAAAACAAATAACATATTAGATTCCCTTTGCTCCTTTCCTATATCGAATTAGGCTATGGCTTTACTTTTTTGTCTAAATACCACTGCAGTTCAGTAGCCATAAGAAGTTTACATTCTGGTGCAAAGTGGCATAAGCTTGATATTGCACAATTAACTTATTCCACTTCAATATAGATTAATCATCTGGATATCCCGCTGTTAGACAGATGCTAAGAAAATTATTATTGCTTCGTTCTCATCTAATTAGAGGCAGTAGATAAATTGAAATAATGATTGTTAGCTGTTTTCTGTTACTGCTATTATCATTGTTGGAAATTGAAGCAGTCGATCATAAAAGTAGGTGCCATGCTTCATTCAAGTGATTATTTTCTCAGCAATCATTTATGTTTTCATATACATAATCGGGCATTTTGGGAAGTGCATAAAATATACAGACCTCTCAAAATAGAAATCGCATGTTTTTCTGCAGGAGAGCATGTGAATATGAATGATCGTAAATCGGGCAGAAGAAAGAGCATTATCTGAACATTCTTTTGTTATCATCGAATTGGTGGCGCAGCAAGCACTCCGGTCCCTAAAAATTAAGTTCGTGTAAGATTAAATTCATTTCCGTTCGCACCATCGTGTGAAGCAGGTTGCGAGCACTTAAAAAATATAGCACATCAACTAGTCCACCAAGCTGATTAACCCTTTCAGTGCGTCTCCCGGTAATTACCGGGTTTTCCCATCGCTTTACCAGTGCGTCCCACGGTAATTACCGGAACATCTGTTTACGTTGTTTCTGCGCACTTCTTTTGTTTCTTAAGTGCTCTACGTCATCTGTGACGAACCGAAATAGTCACATAGTCTGCAGGAAGAAATTGCAGTGACGAAATTGCAGGAAGAAGAAATTGAAGAAATTGCAGGAAGAAATTGCGTCACACGCAAACTGTTGTAATAGACATCTCAATCGATCACAGTTTTGATGCCGCCGGCAAGCATTCCTGCTATTATTCGTCTGCGGACTTGTGCGTATTGTTAGGTTCACGAGCGGTGTTCATTGCAACGACAAGCTCTCTTGTGAAGTTATTACTTTCAGTCATTCGATCTAGCAAACTTCTGTGTGACTCTTCCTTGGTTATGGCATCACGAAATAGATTATCAGCTGAATCAGTAGCCCAAGCTATCATAGGCGAAGATTCCGACGATGAAGATTTTTATCATTCCAATTCTTCCTCGAGCGATTCTGCTTCTGACGATTCCAGCAGTGATTCAGACACCAATGATTTGCCAGGTAATACTATTGTTCGAGGCCGTGGACGAGGGCGTGGCCAAAGACGCAATCAAGGTCCTGTCCTTTTCGCGGTCCTGTTTTTGGAAGTGGGGACATTGCAGAACAGCGCCCGTCAGCTGGCCAGAGCACCAGTCGTGATCACGATAATGTATCTCAAAGCCAACAATTGACTGATGCAAGGTGGCAAGCTACCAACAATATGCCGGAAGTTCCGCATTTCGTTGGAGAGGAGGTGATCAATGTTTCAGACAATTTTCGTGAAACTCCTAAAGACTATTTCGAACTCTTCATTGACAATGATTTTTTGGATCTAATAACGACTGAGACAAACAGGTATGCTGAGCAGTTCATGGCTTCTGTCGTCAGCGATCTACCAGAATATTCCCGCGCACGAAAATGGATTCCAACAAATCGAATTGAAATGACACTGTTCTTGTCTTTGCACATGTTGATGGGAATAACTCATCTCCCTGATATGAAACTCTACTGGTGTTGTAGAGAAGCTTTTCGTACTCCTATTTTCTGAGTTTATGTCTCGAGACCGATTTTTCTTGCTTTTGAAGTTTTTACATTTCAATGATAACTCTGTGCAACCAGAAAGAAATAATCCAGCCTACGATCGTCTTTTCAAACTTCGCAAAGTGGTTGACATGTTACAGGAAAAGTTTATTCATATGTTCACTCTTGGTGCAAATATAAGCATCGATGAAGGCCTCTATTTGTGGAAAGGGCGATTGATATTCAAACAATATATACCAAATAAGCCCGCAAAATATGGCATCAAACTTTACAAACTCTGCGATGGAAATGGATACACATGGAATTTTCTCGTTTGTACTGGCTCAGATAAAGAAACACCATATCTTGGTCCCGCAAATGAGGATCCATTTGTAGGACAGTCAACTGGTCGCATCGTTGTGAATTTACTGAGAGAAGGAACATCCGAATCACTCCTGAATGCTAACCGCAGGCTATGGACAGATTTTACAATGGAATAAAACTTTTCACGCATTTATTCAACAAAGATATGTACTGTTGTGGCGTCCTTGATACAAGGCGCGTTGGAGTGCCTATAGACATTCGAAATGTAAATCCAGAACCAGGCGAAATGATTGTGCGTCAAAATGATTTGATACTTGCGATTGTGAAATGGCGTGAATCAAAATCCAAGAGGCCGTGTGCCATTCTTACTTCTCTTCACAACGGACAGCTTGTTGAAACAGGCAAACAAAAGAAAATGAGAGATGGTTCTACAGTTTTGGTGCGTAAACCATCCTGTGTTGTGGATTACAACAAATTTATGGGAGGTGTGGACAAGTCAGACCAAATGGTGAATGATTACGGAAATGCAAGTAAGACGTTGAAATGGTCCAACAAACTTTTCTTTCATTTAGTCGATATTGCTTGTCTGAATGCCTTTCAGTTGTTCCTCAAACGAGTTCAGCCAAGTAATCGAATTGGAGTTACCCATCTTGAATTCATCTTGCAAGTGGTTGAAGGTGTTATGGAGGAATATAAGGCAAATAATCCTCTTCCGAAACCAAGTGGTCGTTGGTCGCATCCAACTGGAAATGACGCAACTCGCTAGGAAGCCAGGTTTTCTGAGCACTGGCCAAAGGACTTACCGAAGCAAAATTCTGCCGATGGAAAACCAGAACGAAAGAATACTCAAATTTGTGCTCAGTGTCGAAAAGACCCCTCCTCATACATTAACCAGAGGTTCGCTTATATCTCACGGAAACCTTCCTCACCAAGAAACTAAGTAGCATTTTATCTATATCTTGATATCCAACAAATGATTTTGTTAAGGAGTGTGCGCAGCTCTGTTGGGACTTTTTGACCGAGTTAGGTCCTGGGACTGCCGAAAAGTTGCTGTTGGCCTAGGTGAAATTGTGGAAGCGTCGGTGGAATGGAATTCCCAACCTGCCTAAGACAGGTATTGACAGTTTGAGGGAGTGCTCAGATAATTTTCCGAATACAGTGGAACCTCCTATTGCGGACATTCTATACAGCGGACACCTCCGTATTACAGACAGTTAAGCTCAGTCCCGAATAATGTTCGTATCATCACCGGTAACTCCATATTGCGGACACCTCTAAAATGCGGACACTAAGGCGCAGTCCCGACGGTGTCCGTAATATGGAGGTTCTACTGTATAAGGAAATTGTTGCGAATTTTAGTGACTTGCCCTGTTTCAGTACTGTCTGCTGAGCGTTCCTTCACTTGTCTCAGACGTTTGAAAACGTGGTTGCGTTCCCGTATGGGCGAGGAAAGACTTTCCAGACTTGCATCAATGCACATGCATCCGAACATTTCAATTCCTGTTGAAGAAGTAATCGACACTTTTCCCTTATCAAAACTTCGATTGAACTCTACATTTGAAATATAATTACAGAAATTAAATCCACGTTATTTCTACTGTTGTAGTACTTAGAGACATGGTAAGAGACCTTTAACAGAGGTCAATTTTCTACCATCCTAACATGTATTGTGTGACCGCCCCCCCTTATGATTCATTCCTAGATCCGCCACTGGTTTGTTGTCTATTCTAAAGGCAGCCAAAAATGGGTCAAATTTTCACAGATAAAAATTCAACCAGAATTCATCCACAACTGTCACTCCAGCCTTCAACATCTTCACTTACATTATCAGTTTCATAGCGACTGATATCGAAGCGATTCCTCCACATCAAATCTAATTCTCCAATCCCTCAGCAACTGAAACATTAAAGCGCTATTTAGTAGATCACCTAAGAGTGCCTTACTGGTGAGGTGGTTTCGATAGCTGGTACTGGCGCTCATACTGCAGGTGACGAATGATACAGAGATTTCATGCTTCTCATTTTTGCAAAAGTCTTGTCTACATGCTTTTCGTGTTTCAGTTGCTGAGGGATTTGGTTTAGAGAATTTAATTTGATGTGGAGGTGTCGCTTCGATATCAGTCCCTATGAAAGTGATAATGTACATGTAGGTAAATATTTTGAAGGCTTGAGTGACATTTGTGGATGATTGATTAAATATCTGTGAAAATTTGACCCATTTTTGGTTGCCTATAGAACAAACAATAAACCCTATCGAAGATTGAAAACCCTGATCTCTCGATGAATCGTCACTGCGGATGAAACAAACTGCAAGCTTGTGGCGACCATCGTACAAGCCATTGTGAGTAGAAAACAAAGAACGGCAATATATGTGGCAATTTTTAGACATAACCTCATTCAGGAACATGCACTCATTCAATTATACAGCTTGTAGATTTCCTTCATAACTTGTCCTTCAAAGCTGTAACTATAGCAGCGGCTAGCAAGATCATGACATCCCGGATGCTGCGTTATAATGAGTTGAATCCTATCATGTTGCTGATAATTTTCAGTTGTTGCAAAATTTATGTCGTTCCGTGAATCAAAGACAAAATCTCTGTTGATAATAATTTGCGTATCTAGGTGCAAGCAGTTACTGCGCATTTTCAAGACATTTCATTCGAGAGCACAAAAGCATATCGCAACTTTGAAGAATGACTTCTTTCAACTATTTTTGTGCTTTCGCCCATTCGGTGCTGTTTGCATTTAATAGCTCCCTGAACAGCTTCTGCAAGAATATTATCATTAGGCGAATGAAATCAATTCGTGAAAAGATAATCAAATTAGTTGACACGTCATTGTTGTTGGTAAGATATATTTTATTGCATTCCTGTCATATTTCATAGTCTGGCAATATTTTCTTTCTGCTGAGATGTTAACCAATAAAGCATTGTCACTTGCAATTGTGCACATCCTTCCTCTGATTTCGGATAGCGACGGTAAGAATAACATATTTCTACAAGCACAGCGAGCTTCCTCTTTTAATAATTCGACCCGCAGTTGGATAAGGCCAGGCTCATTATTCTTCCTCTCAACCATAGGTAAAGGAGCCGGCACATGAACCTTCTGTCAAAGCATAATTTTCTGCTTGATTTAATCCCTAACTTCTCTATACTTTTACCCATTAACTTTCGACCAAAGATCATTAGCAGCGCACAATCCAAGTTTCAACATTCCAGAAATATTTGTCGACATTGTTTTAGTTTATTCTAAAAATATGTTTTGCATATTTCCTTATATTACGCATCAAGTGGGACCTAGACAAGTTTTACAGCAATGAAAGTCTGATTATGCAAATAGTAAATGAAAAATCTGTCACAACCATCTGTAAAGCGCATCCACTAATAATTTAATATTGGCATATTCAATTTGTTGGTATTTTTCAATTTTTTCAAAGTATTCAATTCATTAATGTATTCGTCTGCAACAACAACTGAAACTTCTAGTCTTTAAAGTGTTTTTGAATACGATTACCCCTCGAAGAAGTTTTCATTTAGTCTTTTAAATTGATCAATATTCTGGATCTGTCGAGACATTCCATTCATTTGTTCCAATCAATGACGTAGCAAATCGATGAGTTTCTGTAAAAGCTTGTTTGTAAATTTACTAGTCTCAATCTGGACGAATTTGCTATTCCTGGTTATGACGCTTTACCATGATCCCTTCTAAATTTTCGAAAACAAATTCAATATCATTTATCTGTAATTTCAACACAACTTGATCAGAGTTATAGATGATTTCGGGAAATATATCTGCTGATTTCCATAAAGGAAACTCCTGATAAAAGCTCACTGAATCCGCCGTAATTGAATACAAAATCCGCAAATATGAGTGATTAAAGAATTCTTGCTGAATTGGGACCTATTTCATAAAACATTGGTAACGAGTAATTTACCACTGCTAAGTCGAAGTCTATTTTAAGAAACATTGGTGACTTAACTACCAACTGATAGAAATCTGACGCCGACAGTTTATCACTGGCAAGTCGAAGTCTAATTCGAGAAGCGATGGTAGCTGCAGGTAAGCACGAATCTGACGCTGTTGTTGATAAAGGTCGAATGGCGTACAATCAATCGTGGAGAACATTTCTCAATTAGTTACCGTCGAACTGTTAGATGTCAAAGAGACGATGCCCAATCTTGCTGGAAAATGAAATTTCTAATAGAGGCGCTCTTTAATGGAGGGCTATTTTAATGGGTTCTTCTTAAGGTGAGAATTTCAAATCAGCAACGTCATCATGAATTGATTCAGACTTCTTGTGATAGTTGAACACTCATCACTGTTACACAACTGTATCAGATACATATAGAAATATTGAATTTATTGAACAATATTGAATATTGTTAGAAAATCGAATTTTACATGCAACGAACTCATTTTGACTCGAAGTTGAAACTCTGTCCTAATAATGGATATCCTATATGAAGATTAATTGGTGAGTAGGCACTGATAATAAATGCACAGAATATACATGCATCATTCTTTTATATTCTACATAGACGCTCATGTATACATGTACTTGGCTTATTGCACAATTAAATCTATATCGGCATCTCAACCTCATTTTCCATTTGATATATGGCCAACTGACGATGCAAGTGAACTCAAAATGTAGACATAGCCTACAATATCACTAAATAATATAGTGATGCAATATTTCCATAAATCGTAGCCTTTTCGCCTTCCAACATTTTCTATCTTTCAGTTTTGAACTGTAAACCTTCCCGTTTGAAACCAAAAACGGCGATATTTTCTTTCCTTTGCTTTTATAGAATCGGTTTTTGAGCATTTCAGTAAATAAAAGGTGTATTCCTTGCTACATTAATTAAACTCTCACTGCAACTGGTTGTTGCAACGACTCACATTGCTAGGCAAGCAAGCGATGCCCTTTTATCATTGCACATGTATGTGTGTGTCACATGTGAAATTACAATAGATATCCGAATTTCACTGGTAACATCATTACTTTCGTGATCTGCCAGTCGTTCATGAAATAGAATTTAACCTCACTGGTAATACCAGCATTCCACTGGTAAGAATTATCAGTTTATCAGTGGTAGTAGTTTTATGAAATAGACCCCTGGGGCACAGGAGAGAGAGGACGATATAAAGATTCCGGTGATATATACTTTTCCGATATAATGACGAATGTTTGCGAAGTACATTCGTTGCGTAAATGAAGAAAATGACGAAATACAACATCATGCTGCACTCAATTATTGTTAGAGCTATTCGCAAGTAACACCAAGTTGGTACTCGCATAATGCAGAAAAGAGTGTCTCATCCTCTTACAATGTAGACATCCATGATTTGAAGGTGCCCATGTTTACCAGCTTCATCCAAATGCTAATCGCATAGAACGCGAAATCAGAGAAATCCATCATCAAACTTCTCCAACATCCTTTGGATGAACGTTGTACAGATTGTTTCATAAAAAATGGATCACCCTTAAACATCGCCTTAACTTCAAGTTTGTCTAACTCCGCCAAACTTGAACGAATTTCTCTGAAATTTGGAAGATATGTCAGTTGTGCTTACTAATATCATTGTTGGAAATTTCAAGCGTGAATATTGAGTTGTTTTCCTGTTATAGATGAAAAAGTAGTAGATAATTTGATCTTCATTCAGCAATGTTACACAAAATCATACCTCACTCTTATAAAATTGCATTTGTTTCCTTTGTTATGTAATATGTTGTTCTACAAGCCAAAAGCTATCAAGCAAAACAAAAATAAAGAAAATCGGTCAATCAGAGCCAGTATAGCACCATTATTCATCAACAATAATGTAACTGCTACATGTGATTAACTGGACTTCATGTTTCATAGCTTCCTGACTTCGTTGCGGTGGTGTTGGCAGCACTCCTGATTGCTTTCAGCTAGAAATCTATCTCTTACCGGTTGAAAACAATACAAAGCACAAATGAACAATAACGAGATCGCATTCACAAAAGGCAAAGTGTCAGCTGGCATTTGGACCAATGGCCGCTTTGAACTTCACATACGGCAAGGAACCATGAATTCTGAACGCAATGTGAATGTTTTACGAATGAACATTGGCCAAATGACAGATCAACTTGGTGATCCATCGATTTGGTTATTTATGGATGATAATGCTACGTGTCACAGGAGTAGTAGAGTCAACTTATGCAAGTGTCAATTAGGGCTTAGGACATTATCTTGGCCAGCTCGTTCTCCTGATCTGAATCCCATAGAAAATGTATGGAGTATTCTAAAACGTAACGTTCGTCGTTCACTGCTACCTACAGATGGCGTATCACAACTTACGTCACTGTTAAAAAGAGAGTGGAGAAAGTTAGATCAGTCAAAAATCAACGATATCATCGAATCAATGCCTAGACGAATTGGTTATGTCATTGGCAATAAGGGTAGGGCCACAAAATATTAGCTTCTTAAGAACCGTTACTGTATCATAGCTTATCAGATTATATAAGGACATTTAAATATATTAGGGACATGAAATAACATGAAAAATGCTTTTTGTATCATACTTATGTTTTATTTAGTCAAATTTTAGGATGATCCACTTTTTATGAAACGGACTGTATTTTAGTTCATCTCTATGTACAAATTCTATTCATTTCTATGTTTCTATGGATTGTTTCTTGAAATGGATTTAGGGAGCATTTCCAGTTATCGGAGTGCAAGGCAGATGTCATTTTCTGAACCAGCATGATCGATATACATACACACACATACACAGTATATATATATATATATATATATATATTTAGAGATAAAATACATTGTTTTTCAATCAACCGAACATGTTTCGGAACATCACAGGTTTCATCTTCAGAGGACTCGACAAATTACAATCAACGCAACGAAGACATTTATATACAAAATTACATATATGTACATCGGAACCACAAGTCGCCACCTGGCTGTCCGCATTGACAAGCATCTTAAAGGCTATGCTAACCCTACGGAAATATCGATGCATGATCACCATCCGAAATCTGAAAATTTCTCTATTGTCGGTAGCTCTAAACATCCTTTGATTCTTGAATCTATTTTGATTAAAGACAATAACAATATGTTTTCCAATAAAAGAAACGGATCAGTGCCACTCCTCTTGAACTTGTAGATACAGTGTAATGACGCAGTTCGACCTTTGTAAATATGTAGATTTCTATGCCTCTATTCTGCCTGTAAAGTGGTCTGTAAGTAGATCAGTTGAACTGTTTTTATAGAGAATAATTTTGTGTATAAATGTCTTCATTGCGTTGTTTGTAATTTGTCGAGTCCGCTGAAGATGGAACCTGTGATGTTCCGAAACATGTTCGGTTGATTGAAAAACAATAGTAGTAAGTAAAACTCCACCACTGGACCGCGCAAGATGGCCGCCGTCGCTGACGTCCCCCCCTCCTGTCAGACGAGTTGGTCGTGGTCCGCCGCCGCCGTGTTGCTTCGAGTCTGACGTCCCCCTCCCTCTGGCCCGACGACGTAGCGAGAGGTGGTTTGTGATGCGCTCTCCAGGTTGTCGTGGTGTGCCGGCCAGGTTGGCGTGGTGTGGCGGCCAGGTTGGGACGATGGAATGTCGGAGCTCACCTGAAAAAAACCTAAGTGTCAGATTGACTTAGTACGGACAAAATTTTCAAAATTTTCCGAAGTGTCGCATTTCGACCTGGGACCTTTACCAAAACATTTTTCATCAAATTTCACTGACCCCCCCCCCCGACAGCGATCTTCTAATTTTGGTTCTAGTGGATGGATTTTGTCTTATAGATACTCGTTTGAAAGAGGAGAAAAAACTGCTCGGTGACATTTTTGTTGCGAGTCAATCGGACCAGCCGTTCAAAAGTTAGAGCTGTTACAAGATTTTAGGTCGGAGCTCACCTGAAAAAATCCTAAGTGTCAGAGTGACTTTGTATGGACAAAATTTTCAAAATTTTCCAAAGTGTCGCATTTCGACCTGGGACCTTTACCAAAATAGTTTCCATCAAATTTCACCGACCTCCCCCCCCCGGCACCGATCTTCCAATTTCGCTTCTAGTGATCGTAGAAAGTCGTGCAATAGCTCGTTTGAAAGCTAAGAGTGAGACAAATTCAGTGAAGGAAACGGCTTGTTCATATCTGTCTTCGTTTAGATGTGAGACGCCATTTAAGATTTTGGGAGATTGACGAAAAACGACAGAGTTAGAATTTCCCAAGAAACAGCTCCAGCGGGCGAATGAAGCCTCGGATTGGTAAACGGAGGCCAGATTTGGAATCACCTTGATGTTATTGTCCAATGAGGATCATCATCCAATGAGAATCAAGCATTTCTATATAAATAGCGAGCCTTCCACAGTGAGAATCATTCCATCGTTGAATCGCACGAGTGACGGACGCACATTTTCTCTCTCTACTTCCCTATTCCATTATCCAACTAAAATGGTAAGTCGCTACTTTCCTCCCTGTCCTCCCTTGAACGTAAACTTAATACAATCTTTTTAATTTTCAGGCATCTACTCCATCTGCTGCACTAGTAGGACAAGATGGCGGTCAAACGTTACAAGGTTCGCTACGATCAGATCATCTACAACTGAGGCCAGTGGAAGAAACAACCAAGGTACATAATCCTACACCGCTACAGCGTAAATTTAAACAAGTCTTACGTTATGACGATCATAGCGTAGTACTCCAAACGGGAATGCTCCCTTCCACGGATGTCAAGATAATGCACAATCAGTATGGGGACTACATACTGATCCCCGTGAGTCCGTACATTCGTCACCAACTTGATATTATTGAGGAGTACGTGACATTAAATATGGACATTCCTACTCCTCTTGCTCAAGAGTGGAAGGCGAGAGATGACAAGGATACTCCCTATAGAAAGATTTGGGATGGCAATCAAATTTGCCTACCGGTATCACATTGGTGCACTTACTATAAGAAGGAGGGAGATCATTCAACATCCATCACATGCGACGAGCTTGGAGACGGTACTTGGGATATCCTTTTCAAAGTGAATGGGCTATTTTATGTTCGGCACAAGGATAATAAAATAGCCTCTCTCTCCATGCATATGGAATCCATCCTATATATTCCAAAACCGCCCAACGTGGACGACATAATTGATCAAATCCTTAACAGCAGTGGTACGAAGCGCAAGTCGGAGAAGAATGCTGCATCAAAACGCAAATCAAAGAAGGAGATCTACTAGTCCTTTCCTAACTCTACCCTATGACAATTTGCTTATGTGCTTTGAGTGTCGTAGACGTGGTCTTATTAGATACATTTTACTTCTTCGTTGCCATCATATCATTTGTGTATTTTGTCGTGAAAAGCATCGATGTAATTTTTCATTTTGTAATATGTTATAGAACGCTTCCTTAGATGTGTAATTTCCGTTTTAGGCTTCTATCATCATTTTTATGGATTGTGAGGGTGAACCTGTACAGGAGCTCAGTGCTATTGCTATGAACAATTGGACATATCAGATTGTTAGTGTCTATCATCAATCAACATGCCAACTGCGATCCCAATGTTTATCAATGGGCGAGAAAACACATTCATGGACTTAATCTGAAATATTTGCAAGACTATGGCTTTTCTTGTGAGAGTGCTCTTCTTATTGACTTTAAACGATGGTTAGCTACTTTCAATGTTATACGCATCTTTTGTAATAATCCTGGTAAGGAGAGGAAAGTATTTCCCAATCTAATCTTTGATGATATTTTGCTCCCGCCTTGGGATAGTAGAGTGAATCAACACTACCATGAAGTCACGAAACGTTTTAAGGATTTGTGTGTTCCTATTTTGTCTGTTCGTTGTAGTAGCTACGTTCATAACCAATGCTTCTTTCCTCCTTACCTCAACACTGCCAAAGTCCTGTATGGTTATCATTGCTCGCTGTATGATAGTTACCAGCTGTATCTATTTTATCTCTTTCAAACCATTGATTTATAATGCATGCTTGTTACCGTTATTCAATAAATGTTACTATGAGAAGAGTTGTTTTCATGCAATGGATGGGTTAGATAAAGGGCGATCATGTCTTTCTCAAACGACTGCGGAACATTACATTTTCATAGGCAAAGTTTAAAAGGAGCTGTTCAAGATTATGTGATAAATTTTCATAAAGATGAGACCGACATCGAAGCAGTGGTCGATGATGCTAGCACTCTATTTCTAGAGTTAATGAATACATTCTCTGATAGCATTGTCATGGCGCGATTAGTTGCGAAAATTAAGTTTAGTCATTTTGAAAGGAAGAGGTGGAAAGTCGCTCTTTCCATTTTGCTTCTTATTCAATGGAAGTGGTAGATCACCCCGAAGAATTTTTTAAAAGACATATGATAAAAATTGCTGAACGTCTTAACGCATTTAACCATCATGGTAGCAGTCTAGTGATTGAAGCGATTTCAGATATTCACATTCAACTTTCCATAAAGAAAACTTGAAAATGCAGTGGTACTTGATTGTAGCACAACTGGTTTTCGAGCTATGCCTGCTCACTCTCGAAGTATATTCTTCTGTACATGCGTCTATTATTTAGAAAAGGCTAGCAAATTCATATCTTCAAAAAGACTTGCTATAGACATCAGTAATGGTGAACCTGTGTGTTGCGATGTATGTAGGCGAAAGGATGGAAATGAAAAGCGCATCTTCAAGAGATATAAGCATGCTTTTTGTCAACGCTGTTTCATACGTAATTGCATTCAACTTTGCAAATGTAACCACTGTGATATTGCTCACTTCGAGTGTCACTTATGCCGCAATAGTTAGTACCTATGCAAATGCGGTAAAGACAGGTTTTAGCAAAGACTAACACGGAAAATGGCGAAACGTAAAATGACGAAACGTAAAAGTCAAAAGTTTTCTTCAGCCATTCAAGCTCTCCGACGAATGAAAGCAAATCAGCGATACAATGCTATACGACATGCTAACGATAAATTCATTCGTGAAATTATTTCTCATGTGAGAAAGTTGAGGACGAAGAAATTAGCACCAAAACAACGGAAGTTACTTAAACGATATGCTGCGAAATTGCGTTTCATCTCCAATCCTAAAGTCACCCTTCAAAGAAAGAGGGAAACTCTAACACAAAAGGGAGGTTTCCTTTCAGCAATACTTCCAATG
Organism: Prostheceraeus crozeri; assembly: GCA_907163375.1. NCBI lineage: Eukaryota > Metazoa > Platyhelminthes > Polycladida > Euryleptidae > Prostheceraeus > Prostheceraeus crozeri. Next base: position 533,953 of record CAJQUW010000682.1, on the reverse strand, counting down.
ATAGCTCCTGCCGTGGGCAACCTATTGGGTAATATCTTTGGCTCTAAGCGTTAATTATGCAAATGTTGAATCTCAAAGTAATAAAATGGATTTCAGACTTCAATGTGATAAAGTTCTGACTGTATCAGGTCCATCTCATGCAGGTAAAACTGTTTTCACGCTGAATTTATTGGATAAAAGAAGGGAGTTGTTTAAGGAACCTATCAATCGAGTGATTTGGTGTTATGGTATTTATCAACCGTCGCTGTTTCAGGAATTGCAAAGTCGCAACTTTATTCGACATGAAGGAATTATTGCAGTGAATAAACTTCAGTCTGATGATGTTGTTGTATTGGATGATCTATTGAAAGAAAGTATGAATTCAAAAGATGTTACAGATATGTTCACTCGCGCAGCACATCATAAAAGGTGCTTTATCATCTATATCACACAAAATTTGTTTCCTGATGGAAAAGAAGCTCGTACACGAAACCTGAATACACACTATTATGCTATTTTCAAGAATCCGCGAGATAAAAGTCAATTTGAAATTTTAGCGCGACAAGTTGCACCAAGAGGATCAAAAGCCTTAATTGAAATTTTTCAAGCAGCTACTGAAAAACCACACGGTTACTTATTCATTGACTTTACGCAAGAGTGTCCGGAAGAATTTAGATTTCGAAGTGATATTTTGAAAACTCCCATGATTATCTACAAAGTATGAGTTCCTATTCTCGCATGATTGTTATTCCTCAGGATGAATATATACAATTGACTGCCATGCAGCAAGTAAAGCAACCTCTTGCAAATCAAATGTATAGGAAAGAAATAGATTATCAGCAAAATGTTCACATCAAAGATCCACATCGTGCTGTATTATTACAATCGGAAACTGTTGAGCAATTGAAAAGCTTGAAGAATAAGATGCGTGACTCTGTATCGACTGCTACACCTTTAGCATCTCGCGCACATGCCATATCTCTTTTCAATAGTATTGAACCCCATCTCAATGTAAATGATAGAGGAGAAATCATTACCGATGAAAATAAAGTGATTGATGCTTCACGTTATGAAGACTTGATTCAGTATGCGACACGTAGAAAGCGCCGTCAGGGCTATGTTCCACCTGGTTGGACATACTTTCTTAAACTATTGAAAAAGCATAATGTGCCAAAATTTGCTTTGAATAATGAGAATAATGAAAGAACTTGATTCAACAGTGGCTACTGCTCCAATGCTTCAGACGATGAAAATGCCAACAAATTGGTTTAAGACGTCACCTGCTACATCCCCTCCCACACTCACTAAGCAAACAAGAGGAAGAACTCGACGTAGATCTACGCCACCACTAAAACTAGTAAAAGGAAAACGTAAAACAGCTCCTCCCAGGAAATACATGTTCTCAGACTATTAACATGAAGCAGATGTGATGCTTGCCATGTAATGAGCCGCCAGAGGTGAAAGTCGTTGTCACTTGCACTTGCTGCGCCAGCTCTCATAATGAAACCCCTAAGCAATGTGAACACGATCGCAAAACCGCTAAAGCTAAATGCTGCAGTTGTTGTAAATGTAGAAAGGCAAGAAAACAAAAAGATGAGAAGGAGGAAAAAGAGTCAGTCGTCATCGACTGAACGTTTGAAGTCAATCTATTATGATGTAAAACATCCGGCAGGATTTGCATCGATCAAGAAATTATCAAAAGCGAGTGGTCTTCCACAATCACAAGTGAAACGATGGTTAAAGGGTCAGGCTACCTATACACTCCACAAACAAGCGAAAAAGAAGCACCGCACCCGCCATTATATTGTTCATGACATCGATGAACAGTGGCAAGAAGATTTGTGTGATGTCGCCTCCATTTCAAAACATAACTCGGGCAATGATTTTATTTTAACCGTCATTGATATTTTCTCGCGTTATGCGTGGGCTCAACCTTTAAAAACTAAAGAAGGGAAAGGAGTAGTAAAAGCATTCCAAACAATTTTTCGAGAAGGTCGCATTCCAAAAAGAATTCAGAGTGATCAAGGAAAAGAGTTTGAAAATCAGCATGTGAGAAGATTATTTGAGAGGCATCACATTGAGTTGTTTAGTGTAAAGAGTGCTTATAAAGCTACACTCGTTGAACGTCTTAATCACAAATTTTAAAAATCGCTTGTGGCGACATTTTACTGCCAACTTGACACAAAATTGGACAAAGGTTCTACAAGATACACTCCATGCCTACAATCACTCTATCCATCGTTCTATTGGACTCAGACCAGTAGATGTAAATGCTGACAATGTAGATAAAGTGCGCGAATCATTCCAACGTAAACGCACTCATGTGAAAAGTGATGTGAAAATTGGTGATAAAGTTCGTATCTCAAATTTGAAGAGTGTTTTTGCTAAAGGGTACCTTCCGAATTGGACAGAGGAGGTATTTACAGTATCAAGGATTAATCAAAAAGACTCTCCGACCACCTACAAGTTGAAAGATTACGATAATGAAGAAGTTGAGGATAGCTTTTACCGCGATGAGATTGAGGTAGTCACTGAAAGTGAAACATATTTGGTAGAGAAAATCATTCGATGTAAAAAACGACAAGGTGAAGAATGGTGTCTTGTTAAATGGACTGGTTATCCTTCAAGTATGAACTCTTGGATGCGTCGTGCCGACATCTTTCATCTAAGTGATCGACAGTGATTCATGCAAAGTTGTAACTAACAATGTTTAGGGTTTGAGCTATGAATCCAACTGCCTCATTTTATTCACGACCTCCTATGTAAGTAGTGGAGGACAAATTTACATCGGCGCTCGCCGCCAACGTGGAGGTAGCATACTTGGTGCACTGAAATCTGTTGTAGCACCTCTCATATCCAATGTCGGTAGATCTTTAAAACGAAATGTTTTAAGTAATGCCGTTGGCTTTGCTGGTGATGTTTCTAGTGATCTTTCCAGAGGTAGAAGTTTTAAGAGCAGTTTGTTGAATCGTGGGAAGGAACGCGGTTTAAAAACATTGAAGCAGACCTTTGCTGGTGTTACTCAAGGAAAGAAATCACCTAAACGAATGAATAAAGGAAGACGGATACGTCGCGGAGTTGGTAAGGTGCGATCTTCAGTCAAAAGGCATTCACGCAAACGTCGCAGAGGTTCTAATCATTCATCAGGCGCTAAACGACGACGCTGCCATAACTTCTAATCATGGAGTGTAAAACTTCCTGGTTTTGTTTGTTTGATCAACAAGCCATACAGACAGATATTCTTAGTTCAAGTATTGTAGATTATCATCCTCGAACAGCTGAGAATGCTGGCCCCATTGAATTTGTTGTTCCTGGTGGTAGTGATGACTACGTAGATTTGAGTTATGCGATGGTTGATTTGAGGTTTAGAATTCAGCAAGCAGATGGAACTGCTATTGACGATACATATAAAGTTGGACTGAACAATTTACCATTGACTACATTACTTCGCGATGTTTCTCTAACGATTGGAGAGCAGCAGGTGGAAGGTGGTCAAAGCGATTATCCCTATAAATCATATTTCAATCATGTATCACAGTTTCATCCAGCAGCACAAAAAAGTCATATGGAAGCCATGGGATGGTACAGAGATGAAGCAGGAAAATTTGATGTTGAAACAAACAGTGGCTTTGTAAAGCGGCGTGCCATGATTAAAGATAGTAAAGTATGTCAGCTATATGGTCCGCTGAATTTAGACTTCTTTAGACAGTCAAAGTTTTTACTCTGTAATACCAGCATGCGACTCAAGCTGACATTGAATAAGCCTGAATTTGCGCTGAATGCATTTGCTAAAGTTGACAATTTTAGAATTCATGTGGAAGATATTGCACTTTACATTCGTCGAGTAGTACCGAATCCAAGTGTCATTAGAGGACATGCTGAAGGTCTTAACCGCCAAAATGCCATTTACCCCGTTCAGCATACAAAGCTTCTCACCTTTACAATTCCGAAAGATCAAAAGAGTTTCATGAAAGATGGCCTCTTTCCATCGGAAGCACCGAAGCTCCTCATAGTGGCAATGGTTGAAAATGATGCATTTAATGGTAATATAAAGAAGAATCCTTTCAATTTTAAACACAATCAGTTAAGTGAAATTGCTTTGCGTGTAAATGGTCTGAGTCATCCTGGTCCATCCTACAAACCAGATTTTGCTGCGGATCAATTTATGCGCAGTTATGCTGATTTTATGGATGTCTTTGGCTTTTACAATACGGATGACACCAACGGACTCACTATGAAAGAGTTTAAGAGTGGATATACTATTTATGAATTTGATTTGACTGCTGACAGCGATATTAGTGCACCCTATCGTCAAGCGAACGTGCCTCATAATATTCGTTTGGATTTGACGTTCAAAAGAACACTACCTGAGACGATCAATGTATTAATTTATGCAGTCTTCGATTCAAACATTGAAATTACAAAGTATCGTGACGTGATTCTTCAGTATAATCGTCAATGAGTTGGTTGACTGCTGACGATATTAAAACTAAAGTACAGCGTAATGCAGACGAAGCGACGTTGAAAGCTTTCGATAATGTCTATTCGCTCGATACCTTACCACCTGCAGTAAATCACTATCCAATCTTTATTGTGCTAAACACTCATTCGCAGAATTTAGGCGGTGAGCATTGGAAAGCGATCTTTATTGGAGAAGACCGACGTGGTGAACTATTTGACTCTCTTGCTCAACCTCCAAATATACCAACACAGCAGTGGTTGAGAAAACATACGCGTCAACATCAGCGAAATGAACGCATACTACAACATCCACTTTCATCAACGTGTGGTGCTTTTGTACTGTACTTCATCTTAAAACGTTTACATGTATCTCGATTTGTATCTGTTATTCAAAACTTTTCATGTAATCCATCCTCTAATGAAAAAATGATTTGTAAGTTCTATCATGATTTGAAATAAAAACATCATGTTGGAAAAATTGTTTTTTATTTTACAATCCGCTGGCTGCGTACATACTCGATGAGATAGTCTAGGATCACATTTGCTTGTACATGAGATTTTAGTCCAGTAATGATCACTTTACTATTATGAAAGATTGCCACATGCACAGGTAACCAACAACTAATGAGAACTGCAGGAAAAAGTTCGGGTTCATAACACAAATTGTAACTGCTGGTACGAATCTTCAAAAATGATACACTTTCACTCAATTGAGTAGAGATCACCATATTGTCCACAGTCAGATTCGACATCACACACCTCTCCCTCTTCCATATCCGACGTAGTAGTCTTTGTAGCTCTAAGCGCATTGACTGCGCCGATGAATGAGAAAGGGCGTCGAGAATCTGTACAGTCTCATTTGGGAAGAGTTGAAGATTCCGTGAATTGTTCATCTTCACCACTAACATTTGAGGTCGGCCCGGGTAATACTTGCTGTTTGGAAGGTGTTGGTGTAATGTTGTGAGATCGATTTTGGTGTAGAGTCTGAAGCGACGGAGAATGTTGACGATGGTGTAGCGATGGCGCTTCATGATGAAAAAATGAGTAAATTGAGCGATGTACCTTCCTTTTATACTTTTCCCAACTACCTTGATAAAATGTGAAGTTAGTATGAAGTTGGGAATGATAGAGTTGAATTCGCCGTTTGTTGACGCGCAACCAGATGTGATTTCCAATACGTGAATGTCTTTTCATATAGAAGTATTTCAAATCCTTCATGATATGATGTAGAGATTGAAAATGACGATAAGATAAAGCAAACTCTCTTCTCACATTTCCAGTTGAATCTTTGAAATAGACGTTTCGATCATGATCCGTTTCAATACGTTGTAGGGAATCTAATTTCCAACTCATGGTGCGTGGTAGTCATGTCTGATTAAGATTTGCATAGTAGGGCGATGAACTCACGACGAATAAATGTCATGATGGAGCGATGTATGTATCTTCTATACTTCTTCCAATTGTATTTGCGAAATGAGAAACAGTTTGCGGAATGAGAATGGCAGATTTGAATTTCATTTCTGTAATGTTGAAGCCAAACTTGATCACCCAAGGAGATGAATCTTAGTGTTTCAAAATATTCCAAATCCCTCATGATATCATTGAGGTTGACAAATTGTCGCCATGTTAGTGTAATACCTCTTGATGTATGACCATGAGAATTTTTGAAATGTACGTTTCCATTACGGTCAACTCTGATATATTGTAGAGAGTCCAAAATCCAAGTCTTCATGATGTTATGCAAAGCCGGAGATCAGCAATATCAAAATGTCGTTTTATCATATTTTGCTTAGCAATGCGGCTGCAAATAGATTTGCTAGTAATCGAGCCGCACTCTTTTCTACTCCCATTGATCATACACAACAGCTAAATGGAAAGTGGGAAGTGGGTGTCACTCAACTTGTTCATAGCAACTGTGTCTATACTTTTGATCATGAGGTGATGACTATTAATATGAGACGCACAGCTGCTTACCAATGTGAAAAGGGCTGCCGAGTATACATTCCACAGTGGCCAAAGAAAGATCTCTTATCATGTAAAAAGTTTATATATGATTTCCTGAATAAAGCGTGTAAACATATTGTCCAATTTACTCCGCACAATGATGATCATAATTATGTACATCATGTAGTTGAGAAAGATTGGATTGTTGGTTTAAGTCCAAGTTTAAGAAATGATTTAGGTTACCTCGCTAGCGCCTTAACAAGCTATGATAATTTTAACGTTAATTACTACCCAAGTCGTCATAAACAGTTAATATATCGACAGGAAGCTTATTATGTAGATCTTATTCCAAAAAATGAGAAGACGTGGGTGAAGAAGATTGTGATTAAGCCAAGAAAGACAAACATGACTCCTGAAACATTAGTGAAGAAATTTAATTACCTCCTTCGAGTTGATGGTAAACAAGTGGCAACATTGACTTATATCAAATCATCTAATCATATTGCAATAAGTAAATTAAATGATGATGATCTAGTATTAGTTTGTTCAAAAGATTTTCATCAGTTCTTACGACATCGTTCTGCAGCTGTTCATGGAAAATTTGATATGCAACATTTACCATGTGAAAGGTCAAATCAATGTGATACAGAATGGACCGTATCTTTATACAGAAAGTGTGTAGAGCCTTAAGGTGGTATCTTACATGAAAAAAGAGTGTTGATGCCTCGCATTATTACTTCAGTTAAATTGGTTGTAGATTATTTAAATGAAGTGATTAATGAGCAACATATTTCATTTTCTGAAAAAGAAGGTACTTTGTCTCTCACTATAAGTGGAAAAGGTATTGAACTAATTATGGATAAAACTCTAATGGACATTTTGGGTTTTGATCAAAATATCTTTAAAAGTGGTACTGTAACCAAAGCTAGCGCAGACATGTCGCTATCGCGTCGTATTAACTATTTTCAGATATATTCCTATATTGGTGAAGATGTACGTGTGGGAGATGTTGAAGCTCCATTGCTAGCAATGATACCGTACGAGCCAAAAAGCTGCAGTATTTTATCTGGGCATACTTTCAAGAAAGTGCATTATACAAAGCTGAAATCAAACTACATCCCACAAATTGATATTGCAATTTATGACGATGCTGGTGCGTTGATTCCTTTTCATAAAGATGCTGTGACAAGTATCACACTCCATTTCCGAATGAAGAGTTAATGCAAAAGTATGCTAATATATTTTTCCAATGTGAATAATATGGAAAGTGAAAATAAGGACTCGTTTCTAATCTACTTGCCCAGTAATGCTTCTATGAATAAATTTCCCAAAAATAAACCATCAGACTATCGAGTAGAATTAAATCGCCCACTACATTTAGAAGGTGAATGGGAGGTTGGCGTTTCTAGTATTTGCTATGATAGCAATATTCAGAATGTGAATGATGTGGAAGAAATGATATTCACTCCTCGCACCCATGATGGAATAACGATGAATAATGCATTCCAGTTCCCATACAATTTAACGTCAGATGGAAAGTGGAACTATGAATGGATTCAGATAAAATCAGATTATTATGAACCATTTGGGAATGAGAAAATTATTAAGGCATTCAACAGTGGTAATACTTCCATCATGAAGAATAAAAATCAGAAAGCTTATGAGTTTACTATCTATCATTGGAGTGGGAGACAGTTCCTTCACTTTCATTCTTTTACTAAAGGTCTTACACTGAGGTTGGATAATGAATTCTATCCACATCTCGGTTTTGGTCATGGACTACATCTAACGTCAATTGCTACTGCTAATGTTAAAAAGTTTATTCAAATCGAATCAACAAATTTCATTATAAATTTAAACTATTTGATGAAGATGTTGTAGAATGCGATGAACGCATCATTTTGAAAAAGCGTGGTGTTTAACCTTTATCACTTATTGAGTTAGTAAAACGATGGAATGAGACTGTGGTTAAGAAGTATGGAGAGAAAATTATGGCGGACAAAAATAAGTTGGTTATTCAGAAATATAGTGAAAAACTTACAGTTTATTTCTCTCCAACCTTGCGTCATTTTGAAAGACATTATACACCTATTATTGGAAGCGGTCTGGTGTATGCTTCTCATGAATATCACACTAAAGCTGATTCAGTTAATGATGAATGGTGGGTGGACATCTATGGTGATCGCATCAAGAAAATTTACCAGTCTTATGAAGAATCTAAAGTTGCTAGCAATATAATGCCGCGTCTATATCATACAGTTGAAAGTTTCATTCATGTAGTAAATCCTTATATACAACAGAAGTTGAAGCATGTGATGAAAAGTAAATATGATGTAAAGACACACCACATTTCGTTTTCAATTGAAAATCAACGCGTTGTTCTGAAACTGGGTGATATTCAATTGAATTGAGTAAAAATTTGAAAAAACTCTTTGGTTTTTCAATGCTACAAACTGTGTTTACTGCTGCGCATACGATTGGTATAGAAACACCAATGACACTTGATAAACATGAACAGCACCTTTACATTCAAAGTGATTTGATTCTACCTTTTTCTGTTGGTGAGAAAAAAGAATACATTTTACGTGATTTCATTCATGATAAAGACGCTTCATATGGAATAGTCGAGAAGATGTTTGAATCTATTTTCTATCATCCCGTCGTCAAACAAACTATACCCTCTATTGCTATCAAAATTATCAATGGTTTACAAGAGTGCATCCATGTGAAAGATACTAAATCCCTCGTAACTTTAGTGTTTCGGAAAACAAAGTGAAGTCATTGTGATATGTTTATTGAAATAAAAATATGTGTATGAAAAAGTGTTTTCACAGATAAAGGGGGAATGGGCTGACTGTAGGCATATATTCACAAGGAAGAAACGATCTCATGCGATACATAAAACAACCATGTATATCTACAAAAAGCAACATCAAGATACTGAGTTAAAGTTGATTATGTCAATACATCTCCTGAATGTGGTAGCATGAGTTTTATTCTTTTGGGTGGAGGTATGTTTGTGTCAGGATGTCCATGTGGAAGAGATGTGTTATGTCCTATCCAACACCTCTTATCCTCCCATGCTGAAAGCGCTCGTTTCTTGAACGTGTGCGTTTTCACAGTATGAACTTGAGATTTTAAGATTGTCATATTGACAAACGTCATAGTTTTATTTTTATAGGCCTTCTTATAGGACCGATGTTTCATTTTGTGAACAATGGATTTTGATATACCTTTAGCACGCTTAATACTATCTGCACATTCTTTTAATTTCATGGAATACATTTTAGGACGGAGGAGAATCATTTCATCTATTTCCTTTCCTGCTGTTTCATCCTTAAAACAACCAAGTTTGGCTTTATTCTGTATGGAATAGAGTGGATGAGTGGGATTGTAGTTAGATGTATCGAAATATTTTTCTAATGACTTGCCTACTTCATTAAAATTTAAATCTTTTTGAGTGGTAATTCCTAAAAAGAAACTATCTGTATCACCACCCAGCAAGCGAACCTCTTTTACGAGAGGGCATGGTTTTAATATTTTGTAGAAGAGTTGATACATTTCAAGCTTGGAATAATCTAAAACGGCTTGCCCAATATAGATGGGCTTGCACAACTCAACTTCAGATTTTATCATTTTAACACCTACAAGATCCTCATCGATGATGTCTCTATCAATGAAAAGAGGTGATCAGGTCAATTTGTGATATTTTTGATCATCAACGACTAGTTTGTAGTTCATACGTTTTCTAACATCCTCCATGGTCTTTCCGAAAAGACTGTTATTCTTATATTTATAAAAATCCTTTTCAAAATTATTTTGGGCGAGTGCACGTTTTTGACTGTTACTATCTATGTAGGGTTTGAGGAAGGCTTTCTGTCTGAATTTGATAATGCGGTGAACTGACTTTAGAAGCATGCCCATTTCTAAATAGAATTTTAGTATGCAGAAGTGTACGAGATAATTTTTCTTATCATATTGGTTGAGTAAAAGTTTGCGGCATGGTTTGTATCTTGGCTGTCCACACTCTCTTAAGTTATTATGAAATTGTGACATGAATGGTGAAAACATATCTTCAGTCACTTCACCAGATTCAGGTGCGAGTGGGAAATCAGCAGTTTTATTTTTAATACTATTTGGATAAATCAAATCCACTTCAAAATAATATCCCCAATCACCTTCATCTGGAATCTTCAGTATGTTTGAAGGGTTGGAGTAATACTCAAGCTCATCTTGATTCAACGAACTAAACTCGGAATGAGGTAGTGGTTTAGACAGTGAACTGCCATATAAATTATTTTGGTCATAGTACTTTAGGTGGATATGATCATCACTTACTGTTTTAGATTTTATGTGATGATTATTCACAAATGTGAGACCACCGCGTATTCCGCGCTCAAATATATTATACATCTCCGGGTCTTGTAAGAGATGGATGGTCTCACCAGTCATTTTAAAGGCTGATTTAAAGGACATGGCTGGTAGACTGACAAAGTGGACAGGATCTAATTTGTCTTCTTCTAATGCCACTCGTCGAAATTCCTGAAAGACATCAGCCAGCAAAATGACATCTAATTCTAAGTAAGCGATCATATAATCGCCAAACGTTTTACAATCAAATTTTAACCATGCCTCTTGAGCATGTTCATAGTCCTCTACTGGACAATCTTGACCCGTCAAATCGTTTTGGAATTTGTCAATGGAAGGAAGGGTTGTTTCATTTAGTTTAGACATCGAGCTAAAATACGCATAGGGAAAGACTCCTTTGCGAGTGATTATTTCATCCGTTAAGTTTGGATAGTGTTTCTTCAAAATTTGACTATGGGAAAGAAACTTGAGATTACGAACGAGAGAAGCTAGTGACGATGACATGAATTGGAATGAATCTAAAAATTTTATTTCGAAGAAGACTGTCTTATTTTCTTTAGTTTTATCTACTGGTACTTTTGCTGTCATTGCCATGAATTTTTCTCTCGTTTGCGTTATTACATTAAACTGCCACGATTTCATCTGGCTCAACCCTCCTTTTATGAGCATATGACAGTCATAGCCCTTAAAGTTATGAAAAATGACGGGTAGTGCACGACGTCTCAACCTAAGTGAAAGTTACATTTGGAGCAGAGTGCGTTTCTAAATTTACCAGTGATGTGATCATGATCACGCACTTTCTTAATTTTATCGTCATCAAACGTTTTATGACATTTAGGACAGGATGTGCAACTTTCAAATTGTTGTTTGTCTTCATCTGACATATGTAGTGACTTACGCTGCAATTGGGAATCATATGATTGTTGAAATTTGGCAGCTCTATCGAGAAATTCTAGAAATTTTGAAATGCAATCTTCACCTTAGCAAGTATGCATTTTGTTTTGTCTATTCCTAAAGTGATCATGCCATACTTCATAGCAGGATATGGCTGCTGGCTTGTGGATGATGTCATCAATGTAGCATTCTATGTCTGCGTAAATGACACGCAGGGGACTTAATTCGTCACCATTATCCCTATGTGAAAATATTTTATCTTTGGCATGCGTTCCATTTGTAATTTACCTCGCTTGCACCATTCATAGTGAGTTTCAAATTTATCTTTACTCCAGAAGGAGCGGATGCAGCGGTCGCATACAAAATGTTCACCTCTTTTAGAGTGCCCCAAGTGAGTGTACAAGCGAGAGATTTTGGGAATACCACAGTAGTGCCATTCCTCGCTGTCATCTTGTTTTACTAATAAGAGGTTGACTACACGTTCATAACAAGTTGAACGTGAATTATAGCGGGCACCCTTCAACCCCTTCTCCCACACGTGAACTACAATTTTAATCTTATTATGTTTTTCGAACGTTTCTACATTTTTGATTTTCATGTTGTTACTATCACAACCTTCAAAGTCTAGTTCATCCTCCCACTGTCTATAGCTATAGGTGCGATCTCGAAGCGCGTTGATATCATTATAGTGAAGGATGGATAGGACTGCGTATTTGAAACACTGCGATTTACAATCGACATTGATGACAGCTTTCTTATTGTACAACGTTTTTGGTAGTTTAAATGTGCCTCGAGCTGCATGACTTTCTAATAGGGAAATTTTGAATATGGCTGAGTCCACACCATCAAAAATGAGAGCGCTGTCGCGTTGATTGAATTTATCTACATTTGATTTTAAACATTGAATGTGAAAATTTAGCCAAGACTCGCAGTCTACAACTTCGGTTGCGGAAGAGGAAGGAACATGAAACTGTATTCTTTCAGTCACTTGACCCGTTTGAAAATCTATTTTAATATATTTTAGTTTAAGGTAGATGAGCGCCTTTATTCTAAAATTGTCTAAATTGTTGAAGAGCGCTTCGATAATGTTAGAATTTTGAAGGAGCCACTCAGGAAAGTCTACTATTTGAGTATTGGACTCCATGCAGTAGTCGCGTACTAAATTATTATGTGAAACATTAATGAGGGAGATGGTAGAGGTACCGTTGGTGTACTGATCATTTGCATGCGTGTGTTGAAGTCTGTGCGAAGATCGCTGAAAGTGACTATCAAAAGAAGGCACAAATCGCAAGGAAAGGAGATGTCATCGTCAGAATCAACTTCACCTCCGGAGATTGATGACGCTTTGCGTTGACACACACGTTGTTTGATGTGTCGAAGGAGACTGTGCTTCCTTGTAAACATATGTCCGCAGTCAGCACATTCCCACTCGTTGCCTTGTCGCGAGAGTCCTGAGCAGGAACTCACATCACCTGAAAGAGAAATCATTCTATCATCTCTGTTCAAGTCTCAGTGTATTGTTACAACCTACCTTGACTCAACAACTCTAAACTTTCCTCGAGAAGGGAGGGCGTTGGTGATGAAGTTGATGCCTGAAATTGAGGAAGATGCTATTAGCCACACGTTTGAGGGAGATGAGAGAGGAAATCTTCAACTTACCATTTCAAGGAAATTGTGTTTAAGGTTGATTCTTCAACAAGATAGAGACTTCACTAGAGAACAATTTACTTACACGTCTCAAAGACAGAGTGAAATGACACGGATGTCACTTTACATATATACTTTCATATTCATCATTCATTGGCTATTCATTCTGATTGGTTGCTTGTTTATACTTAAGAATTAGAAAAAATTTCAAAGTTATTATTCACAGTCAACATGACAAGCCCTCCGACAACACCGAACACAAAATTCTCTTCTCCATGCTCATCACCAAAGGCGCTCGTTGCACCAAACGCTCCAACGAAGGGGAAGGTGAAGAAAATATACCGACTCGACAATATCAGAAAGTTGTCATTACCAGCGGACGACGAAGAGGTATGTGAGAGTATGTGAGAAGGAGTGTCCCGACTTTACAGGCGTGAGGTGGAAGTATCTGCAGTACGATACTGATGATGTGATGGAGATCACCAGCACCAAATTCCCACCAATTATGGGAATGGTACACCCCTAACTCCCAGGCACGAACTATGGCGGAGTGGGAGTATATCGACAAAGTGAGGCTTGCAGTAGAAGAACGATTAAAGCATGTGAACTGTTTTTGTTATCTATGTGAAGCCAGACTCTGGGACGATATTGACGATGAAGACCTTTTGAAATACATGCCATAATAAATTTTTATTTCGTATTATCTTTGCTTTCATACTGACTTACTTGAATGGGGCTTCAGTGGATGATTTAACCATGTATACTTTTTCATTTGGAAATAGTAGCACGCTTAGTTTAACTTGTAAATCTTATAACATTTCATATGGGTGATGATGGTAGATGAAATAGTGTTAAATAAAATGAAGATAGCTTACACTTCTGATACAGGGATAGCAATCGACTGCGATCCATGTGTAAAGAGCTTGTTAGACTACGGATGGGCTGAAGTGGATGATTTAACCATGTATACTTTTTCATTTGGAAATAGTAGCACGCTTAGTCTAATTTGTAAATCTTATAACATTTCATATGGGCGATGATGGCAGTTGAAATAGTGTTAAATAAAATTTAGATAGCTTACACTTCTGATACAGGGATAGCAATCGACTGCGATCCATGTGTAAAGAGCTTGTTAGACTACTGAAGAGAGAAGTGTGTTATGTTGCGTGTGGCGCGTGAGTGTCCTCCCATTTCATTCCATTCATCAATTCGTCTCATTGATAGAGACAGGTAGGTAGAACTCATGGTTCTCATAACGTATGCAATGGAAAGTTTTAGGCAACCTTCGACAGTTGGCTAAATGTCGCCCTGGCGCGAATGCATACTACGTTGAGACAGAGGCAATCACTTGCAAACATGACGCAGAGAGGTTTAACAAGATTGACCATTGCCGAATGTCCCTTGCGGTATACATAGCTAAGGGTTTCACCGCCGCCCTTTACAGGAACGCCCGTCGAAAGGAAGTATTACACCGAACTTCATTTGCAACGTTCAAGTTGACTGATAGCAGATTCAACTTAATGATAGTATTCGCCAGTCTGAAGACTGCCCAGGGCAAACCGCGTGGAGGTTCTATCATGTCTTCCCCCATGGTGGCCCTTAAGAGAGCCGGTGGTTCGTTCTCGGGAGTAACAAGTTGACTATTGGCTTGAATAGTCAATAGGTATGACGGTTAGATTCTCGTATACCGTATACCGCCTAAGCCGTGCTGGTGCATCTGGCACCTTTCGGATGCGGGTGGTATTAGGAGTCCACACCTCATCCGTCCAAATGATTTTCTTGATCTTCCCCTTCTTCTCATCCTCTTCATCCCACTCGTCGAGGATGATGAAGTCGGGAATGGTGTTGTCTTCATCCCACTCGTCGAGGATGATGAAGTCGGGAATGATACTAGCAGGAGATGTTGCTTCCATCGTGACTTAAAATTGAATGAGAAGCGCTACAATCTTCTGGCTTATATAGGGTTTTCAACAATGAATTGCTCAACAGCGAATCAGAATGCTTCAGGGATAGCAATCGACTGCATAACGTTCAAGTTGACTGATAGCAGATTCAACTTAATGATAGTATTCGCCAGTCTGAAGACTGCCCAGGGCAAACCGCGAGGAGGTTCTATCAAATCTTGCCCCATGGTGGCCCTTAAGAGAGCCGATGGTTCGTTCTCGGGGGTCGTCATCTTACAGCCTACCAATTCTGCTGAGAGAGTCTTTGACTCTCTCCATGGTAGCAGTGTCGACTTCCACGCTAATTGGCATGTGAGTGAAAAGTGGAATGTAGCGCCATTCCATTGGATTGACAACAGTTGCTGTCATCGGATTGCCAATCCGAGCAAGATTGTTGTGGACTCTGTCTTGCTCCTCTATTCTAAGAAATTCATTAAATAAATTTCGCGGCCTTAACTGCGGTCCGCGAGGAGAGATGACTTGACTGTTCGGCATCTGCATGTTTGAAATGAAATGAAATGAGAGGTAGTGGTTTATATACCCCTCTAACGCGACGCAACGTTCAAGTTGACTGATAGCAGATTCAACTTAATGATAGTATTCGCCAGTCTGAAAGTATACGCCCAGGGCAAACCGCGTGGAGGTTCTATCATGTCTTGCCCCTAGGTGGCCCTTAAGAGAGCCGTTGGTTCGTTCTCGGGAGTGACGTGATGGGGTGGTGAAGGCAGGGAAAAGATCTGCAATGAAAATTATATGTATTAGAATAGGATATACTATCTTATTTACTTTTCACTTACCAAGTTAGCCATCCTTGGGTAGTCTCGCGGGCTTCCTGACTGAAAATTTATGGAGATGCCCGCGCATACATAGATTGGCGTGGAGGCATTTCTTACTCGGATGGCCATTGTAACAGATTATACTCTCGTCCAGGCTTTGGTTGACGAGGACTTCACCGTCCAGATGGTTATCCCGAATAGGGATGTGGAACTCAAACATTCTGTCCTCATTCAAGCGATTCCATTCATTCCTGATGCGCTCCAACTTCGCAAACGACTCTCTCTCATCACCCTGCCTACTCACACTCCTCTCCAACTCAGCATTCCTCGCTCTCAATACAATCATCTCCTTTATCAACTCCTCATACTTCGACTCTGCCTCTCCCATTCTCCTCTCTGCAGCACTCGTCTTCTTCTCTCGCTCATCATTCTCGTCTTCCAACACTCGCACATTCTCCTTCAACTCTTTCACAACACGTCTCATACGGATATTCTCATCTGCCACCTCCTTACATTTCACCTCCTTCATTTTCAGCTCACTCAACTCAATCAACGTTCTCTCATTCACCTTCTTCAAACTTTCGTAACGATCAACCAACAAAGCATGTGCCGCTTGCTGCGACACATGCTTCTTTTCCATGTCCTCATCCCACCGCGCCGACTGCTTCCGTAACCCACTACCCTTCACTATTGGGGAAGATGAGCTCTGCGGGGGGTCGGTAATGACAATATTTGACACCTCCGACGACGAAGAGCTCAACTTCCTCACACGCTTCCTCACTCGCTCCCTATCCAAATCCACATCATCCTCATCATCACTCTCAAACACTCTCTTCCGCCACTTGTCAGTCTTCAAACCGGCCACAGCATTCTCTACCTCATTCTCCACAGCATTCCCACTAGCATTCTCAACAACATTCCCACTAGTATTCTCAACAACATTCTTGGCCTCTTTCTCTTTCCCCAACATTCGTTCCTTCTCAGCATTCACCAACTCCACAAATCTCAAATCGGTCACCAACCCTCCTGTACACTCACAATGCCTCAGATAAAACTCGGCCTCCTGCCCAGCAACCAACAGCACCCTGCACTTCACACAGGCAACCCTACTCAGGATAACCATGTGGTCGACCCCTGCCTTCTTGATGTGGTCCTTGAGACCGTCTCGGCGGTTAATTCGGCCGCACACACACATTTTGATGTGGAATTTCTTATTTTTGTCGTTTTTGACCATGGTCAGCTGTAAGATAATGAAATTTGTATAAGTTTGGAATCATGTAGTATACAGCCTAAAGCATAACACTTAGTGAGGAATGATAGATTTGAGTGTAGTGAGTGGCACTCGATCCCGTCGACAGCCCAAAGGCCTTGTACTGATCACTAGGGAAGTGAGAGATCTTCCCCGATACCCGCTATTTACAGCTGAAGACATCATTGTCACTGCCCCGAAGTGGTAACAGCAACGCCGAGTCAAAGGTAGTGATCAGTAGCTGGGATCTAGCCCCTCAAAGCTGCCTTAGCTTTCGTTAAATTTCAAATCTGATAGCAGATTTGAATGTAGCATATGGCCTAAAACATAATGTCATCATTCAACACTTATTCAACATTCAACATTCAACATTCAACTTAGTCAACATTCAACATAATGTCAACACTTAGTGAGGAATGATAGATTTGAGTGTAGTGAGTGGCACTCGATCCCGTCGACAGCCCAAAGGCCTTGTACTGATCACTAGGGAAGTGAGAGATCTTCCCCGATACCCGCTATTTACAGCTGAAGACATCATTGTCACTGCCCCGAAGTGGTAACAGCAACGCCGAGTCAAAGGTAGTGATCAGTAGCTGGGATCTAGCCCCTCAAAGCTGCCTTAGCTTTCGTTAAATTTCAAATCTGATAGCAGATTTGAACTCAGCATACTTGAAAACCTTAGACTACATGTTAAAACTTTGAAAAAACTGAAAATTAAGAATTTTTTTAAAAATCCGCATTTTACTACTCATACTACTTTTAAAAAATTTTATCAGTAGTAAAGACACTATCAAACTCTATCACACAAACTTTGAAGTAAGAAGATAGCTTGCCTACTTCAAAAGATAGAGTCCTTTGAAGCACCCGATATCGGGAGCTCAGAGCGACGACCGTCGCTTACCTCGTCTTTCGATGAAGTGATCAGACTTACGTTGTCGGGGGTTTATATATGCTCGGAAGAAAACTTAAAAGGGCTCTATCTCCGAAAGTATTGATTGTAGCGACATGCGGTTTTTTGCAAACGATTTGTCTCATCATTCTCTATCATATGACACCTGAACCATTCTCATGTGACCACGGGAAGTCGGTGGGTCAGCACATGGCCATGTAACATGCCACAAGTGAAAAAATTCCTAAGTGTGGGAGCTCCAGTGTGGTGAAAATTTTGAAAAATTTAAGACTTCCGAATTTCAATCTGGGACCCTTACAAAACTTTTTTCATCACTTTTCACTGAGCCCCCCCCCCACCCTTCGGAGAAATTTGATGAAACAAACTTTGGTAAGGGTCCCAGGTCGAAATGCGACACTTTGGAAAAATTTCAAAATTTTGTCCATACAAAGTCACTCTGACACTTAGGATTTTTTCAGGTGAGCTCCGACCTAAAATCTTGTAACAGCTCTAACTTTTGAACGGCTGGTCCGATTGACTCGCAACAAAAATGTCACCGAGCAGTTTTTTCTCCTCTTTCAAACGAGTATCTATAAGACAAAATCCATCCACTAGAACCAAAATTAGAAGATCGCTGTCGGGGGGGGGGGGGGTCAGTGAAATTTGATGAAAACTGTTTTGGTAAAGGTCCCAGGTCGAAATGCGACACTTTGGAAAATTTTGAAAATTTTGTCCATACAAAGTCACTCTGACACTTAGGATTTTTTCAGGTGAGCTCCGACATTCCACCGTCCCAACCTGGCCGGCACACCACGCCAACCTGGCCGGCACACTACGACAACCTGGAGAGCGCATCACAAACCACCTCTCGCTACGTCGTCGGGCCAGAGGGGGGGACGTCAGACTCGAAGCAACACGGCGGCGGCGGACCACGACCAACTCGTCTGACAGGAGGGGGGACGTCAGCGACGGCGGCCATCTTGCGCGGTCCAGTGGTGGAGTTTTACTTACTACTAACAATGTTTTTTCTCTCTAAAAATATGAGTCTGGGCAAACTTCGTCTTACTGTATACACACACACACACACACACACACATATATATATATATATATATATGTGTGTGTGTGTATTCCAATGTACAGGAAAAAACCAAGCATGTTCCGGACTAGTTTCGATATGTATTTACATCATCTTCAGCGGTTACAAAAGAGTCACAAAATTGCGTTCAAATCATTTTTATACAAAAAATTCGCTAAAATCAGCTTTCTCTTCATTTACATTTGCAATGATAAAAGTCGTCAACAAATCGAATACGTCATTTGTCACATGTCAACCGATATCATGAACGCACTGCGACACAATCTAAGTGATAGTGGAAACGACCCATTCCGTTCATTCGCAAGGCAATCAGAATTGTTAGTTATCAGAATTGATTCAAGAATAAACGGAAATTTGTAATAACCCAAAAAAAGTTATCTTGTCTCGGTGCGTGCTCGTGCATCGAAACTCCAGTTTGAGTTGTGTAGCCTCTAAAGTGTTCACTATTGCGAGTGTTGAGGTGCCTAGTAGTGGCACCGATGTACCGCATCGAACAGCGGTCACAGGCATGATTGTAGACAATGTTTGATTTCAAGCCACTCGCAATCTTATCTTTATTTTGAAAAAAATCTCTGAGCTTCGAGGTTTTATAAACAGGTTTAATAACAGTTTCAGAGAGACTTTGGTTAATTTTATGGATCCTGCTATTCAATTCTTTAGAGCCTTCTTGAATGAATGGAAGTGACCAGGAAATGATTTTTTTATTATTTTGCGATTTTGATTCAATTTTGCCCCCTGACTTTGCACACAAGTACTCTGCTCAATTTGCCGTTTTATTTTGAATAATCTATCATCGGGAAAACCGTTGTCTTTGAAAAGCTCAATAATTTTGTCAGCAGCAGATTGATAAAGATCTCAATTTGAAGAATTTTTGAACGCACGAAACAGCAAGGATCTAGTTGCTGCCAATTTGTACTTTTCGGGAGCGTAAGCGAAATATGGAGTATATGTTCTCCTGTGTTAGTAGATGTCATGTAGAAATCGATTTGAAATTCTTTAGACTGAAGTATCCAGGAATGTAATACTGTTGTTCTTACTCGCCTCAATAGTGAATTGGATGTTATCATCCACATTATTCAAAAAATTCAAAAAGGCGTTGGCTTCGCCTCTGTCTCCGACTATGACGAAGCAATCGTCCACATAGCGACGATTAAAGAAAGGCAATTTGCCTTCGTACTTATCAAATTTACTTTCTGTCATGTTTAGCGCAAAAGCAGCCATGGTAGGGCCAAGGTTTGAGCCCATGGCCATACCGTCCACCTGATGATAAAGTTTGCTATCAAAACTGAACAAAATGTTCGTGCAGGCAAGGTATAATAAATTCTTTAAACCAATCTCGGATAAAGGAAAATCGTCAGTAAAATCGATCATTGAGATGATGTGGTCAATAGTCTTTTTCACCGGTATGTTGGTGAAAAGATTTTTTACGTCGAAACTATAAAGTTGAAAATCCTCATCCGGTAAAGAAAGTTTTTTAATAGATTCCACAAACTGAAAAGTGTCTTTTAGATTGTATTTGGTGGGAACATATTTTTTCAACAGCTCATCCAGCCAATGGGCAAGATCAGAGGTGTACGAGTTTCTCATACTCATTATGGGACGGTATCACTGTAAACTGTCACCTCCTAAAATCGAAGAAATCTGCATCCTAAAGCGCGACACACTAGAATTTTAGGAGGTTGCGTGAAATAGAATGCTGACATACTAAAGAGAACAATAACACTAGTGCGCTAGTCTCCTAAAACGCTTTGCTTTAGGATTTTTTTATTAGTTACGAATAGTGTCTCGCTTCAGTGTGTGATTTAGGAGGTGCTGGTTTAGAGTGAGTGGATTGACAGCACATTTATGAATTTTGGGGAGCCCATATAGGCGAGCAGGCTGAGACCCACTGGCCCGAATATTTTTGAAGATCTCTTCAGAAATAATCTTTTTTGATTTTGGTTCTTGTAACTTGCGGTTATACCTATCCTCTTCAAGGATGAACGGCTCTTTTTTGAGCGCTTGTCAGGCTTATATATTTTAACTCTACTCGAATCATTCAGAATAGTCTGAATCTTCTCCACGTAGTTACTTCTGTCATTAATTAATATTCCATTGCCTTTATCAAATTTCGATGTAACGAAATCTTTCTTTTCGGCCAAATTCAACCTTTGGTCTTCAACCTTGATTTCCAAACCTTGGAAACCCTGTGTTTATTGAAGTAGCTTTTGAAAGCATTTCTGATTTTGATCATTAAATCCTCATTGACGGCAGCGCCTTCAGAATGTTTTATTTTGGAAACCCAATAGTCGATTTCGACTTTTTGCTCATTTAGATGACTTTTGAGTGGGGAAAGCACATAGAAAAAAACCAAGTGCAAGCACTTCCTTTTCTTTCTCAGTTAAAGAATTGGAAGACAGATTAACTACTGATGAGGGACTAATTTTCTCACGATGAAGAATAACAGGTTTTTGAGAAACCTCGAAATTTTTCAACTTTTTTGAATGAATAGTTTGAATAACGGATTTGGTTTTAGCAACTTTGTGCTCAATGATCGACTTCACGATTTTTAAATTTGCACCACTTATAGAAGTGTACAATTTGTCGAGTTATAGGGATTTTGTCTTTAAATCACGTTTCGTCTCACCGATCTGTTTTCGCAATGCTGACTCCTGTGATTTCCTGATACCCTGTTTTGAGAACTTGAGCAGGTTTGGAATCCTCATGCTCAAAAACTTCGGTATTAGGTGACGCTGCTTGCATTTCTGGAGGAATTGCAATCGAAGATCAGAGCGGATGACTTTATCAGCAAAATTGCGTTCAAATCATTTTTATACAAAATTCGCTAAAATCAGCTTTCTCTTCATTTACATTTGCAATGATAAAAGTCGTCAACAAATCGAATACGTCATTTGTCACATGTCAACCGATATCATGAACGCACTGCGACACAATCTAAGTGATAGTGGAAACGACCCATTCCGTTCATTCGCAAGAGGCAATCAGAATTGTTAGTTATCAGAATTGATTCGAGAATAAACGAAATATATATATATATATATATATATATATATATAAAATAAAATGAAAGCCACTAGAATTGGTCTCAAATTATTATAATCAGCCGATCAAGCCTTCACAAGCCAGTTACTGGTGAAATCGATCGGCTGATTATAATAATTTGAGACCAATTCTAGTGGCTTTCATTTTATTTTATTTACAACTTTTACCAATTAAAATCAGTCAAGGGCAACCTGTACTTAGGCAACTGTACTATCGATTGAATCTTATATTTTAATACTTATAATTCTTACCACAAAATTAATTCTTACACATGAATAAACGCAGAAGTAAAATAATCAAATAATGAGAACTTAACTTGCAATGTGATTGTAATATCAAATGCCTAAAAAAAAGAGAAATTTAAATAATAAATAGCGTAACTGTTTAAAATAAAAAACAGTTTCAATTCTCGTTGATTTGACAACAAATTATCTATAACACAACACTGAGTGGACACAAATTCTATCGCCCAATAATCTCGCTTACGTAATGACGTTTGGTGTGACATTTGGTGTTTCATTTTCATTCACGATTAAATTTAATCCAATACAGGTGGATCCCATTACAGAGAGAGAAAGAAGGAAGAAGAAATTAAAGAAATTAAATGAATCCTGAGATCCTGATGAGGGATGATCTCTCTCGTTAAAGAAAGTTTAATTTTTTAATATTTTCAATTATGTCAAAAAATGTCCAACAAAAAACATGTAAACGCAGAAATGCAGAATATCGAAATAGTGAACGCAAAACAACAGTCAAACGAAATATCTGGGTAGCCGTCAACAATGCCATGAAAGCCCCGGACTTTATCTCCTACGTGGGAGACGGGGCAGGGAAAGTTGCTTCAAGGGCATTGTCAAAATCATTCAAATAGAAGAGGTCATCAGCAGGAACAGCCCACAAAATTTTAATTTAACAGTTCGATGTATTGGCTTTTAGGCAAGATGAGGCGATCTGTCTCGCTGAGTACAGTCCGAATTTTCTCAAAATGTATTTATGCTTATGTAAAGTTATTATTTGGCTACTAAATACATTAATTCCTGTTTTCCGTCAAGAGTTATGTTTAAAAGATTTAAGGTCAAAACTTGATAACTAAAATTTTCCACTTGATTAAGTTTTTTCCATTTCATTCCAAGGTAGTTCAGTTTTGACTAAATAATCTTCTATATTATCTTTCTTTTTTATTGTTCACTCCTTTTTTTACTAGAGACTTTGGGGATTATTCTAGCATAAATCATCGATATAACCTGTAGTGTTTTGCAATAAACGTTGCTAGCCTATCTTTTTATCGTATCCAATACACAGGAATTTTCTACTGCTTTCATTAAAAATGATATCAAGTAGCGCATGAATGTGGTTTTGAACCTCGCTTTGATCTAAGTTAGTATATAAAGTAGAAAAATCAAATACTTGTAAATTATCTACTTTTACACTATGGGCTTTCATTAGGAATTCTTCAGTTGACTGAATGCTCCAAAAATAATTGATTCCGTTGTTTCTGTAAATGGCAGTACAGTATCTTTTGAAGTGTTCCCTAATAGCGGCCATTTATCTTTTATGATAGTTTATAGTTGTTTTAGTGGTGGTGCGTCTAGCTCCTTAATAAAGCGAAACTTATATGGTGATATATTATGTAATTAAGGTAACCAATAAATTTTTTTTGGTAATTTTCTTTCTTCTTTTTAGTGTTTAAATTAAATTCATCATCATTAAGTTATTTTTTTTGTTTTCGTATGCCGTACGTTACTAATGGACAATAACAATAAGTCAAACAAACCCAAGGGGTCATAGTACTGATATCAAAACCTAGCTCTTCAAAACTTTTATCTTCTATATATATATATATATATATACGGTATATTAGGGATATGATTTTTTTCTAACTCTATATTCCTGTATTATGAATCGATGAACTTTTCATCAAAACTAGAAAAATATGCTTTATTTTGATTCTATCGAAAAAAATTCACCCGAACTAGAAATGAAAATCTTAAAAATTGCATTTTTTAACAAAAATGTGATTCCTGCTAGTTTTTCTTCTAAATTAATTATTTGATTATTTTCTGATGCTGTTTAGGTAATTGGAAAAAGTTAATTTGCCATTAATTAAAGGGTATATACGAAGTATTATGATTTACCTACCATAATCTCTTATAATCATTACTATCATCTAATTTCATTGATTGAAATTTGAATATTAGAATTTAGATAATTATTTTTATTATTATTGTTAATTATTGTTATAGTAACTAAAATAATTCAATTAAAGATAGAATTCCGAAATTTTATCTGAATACTCAAAGTAAAAATGACACTCATTTCATTCTTTGTTTACAGAATAGAAGTTTTAGCTGAACGTTTTCCTTTTGTCTGAAAAAGTCATAGATATATTTTCGGCACTGATTGATCCTTGGAATTTCCAGTCTTGAAGGTTCTGGATTCCAAAAGTTTTTAACTGATGTTAAAGCTTTTTGATGATTCTGCAAGCTGTTGTTATGTAATGTTTGATACTTTGTTGCATTGTACAATTGGTTAATAAATCAAAGATCAGCCCACATACTCGAAATAAGGCAGTAAATTTCATACAATGAGGCTCTTCTCTCTGGCAAAAGAGAATAAAGAAATAACAGGCCAAAGACAAAGCTGCTCAGAATGATTTAAATGTCCTATTTCGCGATTTCTCACCAACCGGCTTTCTCAAGAGATAAGCTGATAACGACACTCAATGAGTGCATCCGTTGAGAAGGCTGGTTAGAGAAATTCAGGAAGTAAGATGCTTAAACTACTCTCAGCAGCTGTGGCCTATTATTACTTTCTTTAACATTACAAATGCAGCATACTGGTAATGAACATTTATTTACATTGGAAAACATATGATGTTTCCATTCTTCTAACGGCGGAGGTTGGATCCAGTTTGGTCGGATCTGGCTAAGTGAAAACAATGCAAGATCGTCTCCACTGCAGACATCGGCTCGATTCCTTGGTAAGGCGAGTGGACTTAGGGAATCAAAGAAGAAGTGTCCTGAGCTCATAAAATAGTTAATGTCAATTTATTATCAATAATACTCGCTGCATGTGTGTTTCGTTTTTCAGCGTCATCAAGCTTATGTTTTAATAACGGATTCAAGTCGTCAACAATCACAGCCAACCGCAGCAACTTTATTGTTGTAGAGGACATTTTCATTTCTCAAGATGTTCTGGAGAGAGAATATTTCGATAAAAGTAAGTCACAGGTCACTTTCCTATTATCAATCAAATGAGTAACCGGAATAAATAAAAATGCGTTATTGATGCTAAATAGGCTACATGTGGCGTACAAACATATTTTTTGTGATTGTCTGTCACCTTGTATGATTGATTTTATCTAATCTCATCGATATGCATCAAATAATTTTCACGTTAATGCGGGTAATGCGTTTAGAATTTTAAAGAGACAATCTTTCTCTGGCCTGAGTCTCGATGATTTCTATTGTCAGATCGAGATTTCTATTGTGTAATTATCCGACAGACACAAAACATCATAATCACCTTCAAAGATGTACAGTAGATTGTTGGTTACATGTAATAGGCCTGCTTTTCTGCATTCTGTATCTTGAGTGTCATGTCGGAGATAAATAGATCAGTTGTGTGACTGCCTTTATTGTAATGTATTTTCGAATCTTCCCTAAAAGTCGCTCGATTCAGCAGAGTGGAAAGTCAAATTCTTAATCTACAGTGCATTTTGAATTTTTTTCATATTACATGAATTTTCTACCTCTTCAAAATATTTTGTATGGCATTTTCCATTTGCATTTATGCAATACCATTTCATAATTCTGTTGATGTCTTGTGGAGCCATACAGCATTTGTGGAGTTATTGGTTGGGATGATCTAAAACAATGAATTGATACTTGCATCAAATTTGAATTTGGCGATTAATTTCAATCTTCACTGGAAGATCACTGTCAAGCATGAAAGGAAAACAATTACATGTACTCGTATATTCACAAGATTAAAAATTCTCATGATATTAAGGGCAGCAAGATATCCTAAGTAAGGCCGGAATGATGATGAGCAAGGGAGGAGGAATGAAAATATGAGACAAATAATGCTGGGCTACATTTCACCAATAGTAAAGATCTGACTCTGATGATAGACTTTAATCTGACTCATTGAGTAAGTTAAGTATAGACCCCTGCTCCGCCGGCGAACGCCGCCGCAAATTTTAATCGGCGCGCCGCCGCCGGAGACATTTTTTGTTTTATTTTGTGGATTAACTGTCTCCATTGCATTTCTAGCTGAAACTTAGGAACAATTGCATCCGCTTCTCAATATCCAATCCTGAATATGGCAGTACTATTCCGAGAGGAGATATGGGAACTTCTAAATGAATTACCAGATTATTCACCATACATTCGAGAATAAAAGAAATCTATCATTTTGAAGTTTGAAGATCGCTTGCCGACAGTTGGACTTCATATAGCTGCGACAATACTCGACCCCTGCATGAAATTGATGCCCACAGTTACAAAATATTTGAATGACCTTAACGTTGAAGCTGCTGACTTTCTCCACGACTTGGCAAAAGAAATTGTCGTTGATGTATCTAAATCCGATATCAGTGATACCACTTCTTCTCAAGTGATTGATGCTGACTTATCCACTGCTGAACGACAGTGGAAACGGAAAAAATGATTTTTTAAATAAATTCACTAGGCAAGATGGCGTTGGTGGCATTTTATTTAAAGAAGAGGTCAATAATTATTTGAGTGGAAATGTCGGAAGCGACGGAATTGCTACGCTTGCATAGTGAGCGACACACAAAGAAATTTATCCTCGGCTGTCCAAAATAGCGAGAGGTAGATCATTGACTTATAATTCCATTTTAATAATCTTTTATTGTAAGATACTCATAATCATATTTGTTTCGTTAGTTATTTAAATTATGCAATCTAAAAATCTAGATTTTCTTTTTTGAGAAACATTTTAGAACGATGAAATATATACAATCAAAACTACTCATTCGTTAGCTCCAATTGTTTAATTGTTCAGTTCCCTGAAGATACAGTAGATTCGTGTAGAAGTCAGAAATATATTGGCATTTATTTTCTACTATAATTATAATATTACTATTATATAATATATTATATATATATAATATATTATATTAGTATATTATAATATATTACTATAATATTATTGCTACTAATGTAAGTTTACTTGGCATTCCCTTTATTCTAATCTACTTAATTCGACTTCGGGTTCACGGAAGCTTTTTCAGAATATGTGAACAAAGACAAAGCTAGATATACTTTTAGAACGTGAAAATTGAATGAGCTATTTGCTAAGTATATTCTTGTGCAAAAAATGTATTATACAAATGTATGCTGTATAACGTTATCAAATTTCTGTGAGGAATCGGAGAAATCGCTGAACACCACGTACAGCGGGGATATTGAGGAATACTTTTTCAAAATAGTGTAAAGTTTTCCGTTTATTTTTAAGACATTGAATCTTAAATTACAAGTAATGCGTAACTGTTGCATGAATATGAAAAACAATTCGAAAATTATTTTCTTAATTTCCATTGGTTTGCATTATTTTCATTAAATAAGTTTTCATTCACATATGCAATAAGACTTAAGCTCAATTTCACTTTTACAGGAGTCTTCTGTGTGCCTGCTACCGCTGCCCCCATTGAAAGAGTGTGGAGTGTTGGTGGATTACTTGTTAATGCAAAACGATCTTCTATTAGACCAGACCGTATCAACAAAATCATTTTTATTTTTTTAACGTATTAACAAAATGATTTGAAAATTGTAACCTCTGTAAAGACAATATTCAATAGAATAAAACATACTTGTATTTCTTCAATTTTAACCTCGGTAATGATTCGCGGGCCTTACATATAGAATATAGATAATTGATATCTTTTATTAATTCATTCTCGCTTTTATACAATATGAACGAAGGCTTGTGCTACTAATATTTTAGTGATGTTTGTGCTTGAAACCTAAAGATATATTTCGTGCTGATATTTCAGTGATGTTTAATGCATAGGTTAACTATGCATTATTATATGTAGGTCTGTGAATTGTGCCGACTGGGTAGGCTATGTGCATCACATTTTCAGATGGTGAATATTTACCGAATTCTTCTGTACTAATTTTAATCAGGAATGAGATTTAGACTATCCGTTTATTGCATCAACTAGGAATAACGAAGAGTAGGTCTATACTTAGATACTAAGGAGAGATCCAATTTCTATTCTCATGAACTCAACAGATGCATGCCGATAAACGCCGCCGCCGATTAAAATTTATCAGCGCGCCGAAAACGCCGCCGCCGATGACTTCGGTGGAAGCAAGCGCCGCAGCCGATGAAAAATATATCGGGCAGGGGTCTAGTATAGTAGAGTTTCCACTCAAAAAATCTCAGTATACAGTGCAATTTTTTATATCGAAGGATTCAGTTTTTTGCGGAGATAACGCTCCTGCGGTCTAAAAAGATATTTGATCACTTTATAAGAAGCTAAATTTCCGCTAATTATTCCTGTATATATAAACTATCAACGTGGACACATTATGTAAACAGAATGAAACTCATAAGATATCAGAAGGAATAAACATACTAACAAGCATCATTCTTAAGCGGAAATTAAGCTAATTATCCAGAAAATTTCATGGACTGCATTATAATGCAAGTCTTCATGGAAAAGGTGAGATCTTATTGTGCCTCTTGGCTGAAATTTCAGTCAAGTTTTTGATTCAATTTCCAGCGACATGATTTTATGATTCACTAAATTCATGTGTGCTTTCTTGAATCTGAATAGCAATGTGAACCCATTTATATCATTGTAGTATTTTTCTCTCTAAGTTGCGAATAGTTTGTGATATGATCATGCTTGGAGAATACTCAAAAAGGCTGAGTATTAAAGTAGTGTAATAGTAACCCATCGAATTGTTAATTTGACAAGCAGTACCGCTCCAAGATTGTCATGAGACAGAGGATTTGCAAAATACTTCTGTATTACTATCATGATCAGTTTATATTGAAGGGTATTTATTTCATGACTCTTTCTAGCATCATTTGTATTACCCATCATTCAAACTTAATAAAATACCTTCATGCATTCAACAGATGTGAAAGAGAATCGACCAATTTTGCGAATTTTTGGATCAAATGACACTACGGTGGTCACATCGGGCGTACTTCTAACATCTGATGAAGTAATATACCAAAAGATGCGATTGAGTTTTCCAATTCGAAAACAGGTGAATAAATCTATGCCGCATTATTATTGCATATAGTGTTACATATATATATTTTTTTTGTTTTGTTATTCTTGATTTCGAGGTCTACAAGACCTGACTGATACCTTTCGTTTAACTTCTGTTGTTCTTTTCCTTCTTGATGTTGATCTTTTCTACTGATCTTCGTATAAGTTGGTAGCAATTGGTTTTCTTTGCATATTAAATTAAATTGAATGTCTTTATCTAATTTCACGCATTTGTGTAGAGTCTTTTCTGTTTTTCTAAATTCATGCTTTTCCGTTGTTGTCAGTGTTTTTAGAATTTAGAACGAATACCATTTTATTGCAAAGTACTTATTTAGCGACGTTTCGGTCTCTTTTACACGGACCATTTTCAAGCTTACATTATGAAAAGTGAGCTACAATAATATTGAAATTTCAAAATTATCTCAACTATTAAACATTTGTATAAAAAGCTCAAAGATAGTTTACACAGATAGTTTAAAAAGGGAAAGGTAAATAGAAATCAAGAAATGATATTCAGATGCCTTGTCAATCCTTTATCGTGTTGATTCAATTTAGGTGCAATCTCTTTGATCAATATAGCCTCAGCTATCTGCAATGAATTCGTATCTGCATAGCGAGCTAAAATTTCAGTATTTGTTATTAAATTTCTTGGTTTTTGTTGATGTACATTTATGAGATGAGATTTAATAGAACCATTGTTCTCATGTTGTTTCATCCTCACGTTCATTAAATTTGTTGTATATCCTATATAATGAGCATTATTACACATGCTCTCATTGCAAGAATATTGATACACAACATTGTGGTTTGAATGAAACGAGTCCATTTTCGTTTTGATTGCATTCGCCAACTTGTAATTTTTGTAGTAGACTCTTACGTTAACATCAAATGATTCAAATTTTCCTTTTACATTGTCTTTCACAATTTTTTGGATTCTTTTTTCCTCCACTTGGTAATTTGATGTCAATTGACCTTTATAATAAAAAATGACATTCGTTTTTTCTACTTTTTCTTCGGGTTTGAAATATTTTTTTAGAATCATTTTTATTTGTTCATCAATTATGCTCATGGGATAATGGCTGTTGGAAAGTATCCTTTTAACCTTTTCTATCTCCTCTTGAAAAGATGTCCAGTCTGAACTTATATGTAGAGCTCTATGGAGATAACTTTTGGAGACTGAAATTTTGTATCGTTTTGTTGTAAAGGAAGTGAAGTTCAGACAAGTATTTGTTGCTGTTTCTTTACGATATATAGAAAAAGTCAAAGTATTACTACGCTTGACGAACACATCCAGAAAAGAAATAGATTTATTTGTTTCAATTTCGTACGTAAAGTCTAAAGTAGAATTTGTTTTGAATCGATCAATAAGTTCTTGAAGCTGTTTCTCATTTTGTACAATAACAAACGTATCATCAACGTAACGGTAATAGGCAATTGGCTTAGCTGTCTCTGAATTATTCAAAACTCGATTTTCTATTTCACTCATGTAAAAATTGGCGTATGTCGGTCCTAAAAGTGACCCCATAGACACTCCATCAATCTGTTCATAGAATTCATTTAACCAGACAAAGGGGGTTTTTGTTGTACAAATTGTGAGTAATTGTCTCATAGTCTCTTCAGGAATTGATGGTGATGGCAGAGTGGGATGATGATATACATTTTTCAGTATTATCTCTGTCGTTTCAATAACCGGAACGTTAGTAAACAAACTCACCACATCTACCGATCCCATGATATAAGTGTCAAGATTGTTCAACGGTTTAACTTTTGCTACAAAATCAAAAGCAGAATCAGTGATGAAGTCTTTGTTATAATATGGTTTGATGATATTATCCAAATAACGACTAAGCTCATGTGTGACCGATCCGACCATCGAAATGATTGGCCTCAACGGTGGATTTTGAATGTCTTTGTGAATTTTGGGTAGCCCGTAAAGGAATCCTGGTTTGTAATATCCACATAACTTTTTCATTTTGATAGAATTTCTCGAATTCTCAGTCATTACATTCACTTCTTTCTTAATCGACGCTGTGGGATTAGATTTCCATTTCTTGAACTTCGAGGAGTCATTGACAATATTATTGAGTTTTTTAACATAATCATCACGATCCATAATTACCGTGTTTCCTCCCTTGTCGGCTTTCTTTATCACTAAATTTGTATTCTTTTTCAGATTTCTCAGAGCTTTTTGTTCACCTTTTGTAAGAGGATTATTGCTTCTATCATTAGTCTTGGTATACGCGAAGCTTTTTAGATCTCCTTTCAGTTTATTAGGATTTGAAATTTCAATTACGTTCTCGAATTCTGATCTTTATATATCAGAGTATAATTTTTCAACTTCAACTTTCTCGTCAAGAGAATTGCATAAGGGCTTCAAGTTGAATTCCAAATCTTTCTGAAGAAGAGATAGTTCATCTGCATTAAGAGTATAATTTGATAGATTTATGACTTTATCTTCTATTGATGGTAAAAGCATTTCATCATTGTATAGGGTTTTTAGCTTCTTCAAATGCTTCAAATTGATAGTGTCAATGTATGAGTTGTATGAGTCCATGTATAGCATTTATTTCGAATGAATGGTAATCTCACAAAACAGCATGCAATTCGATGTACATGATGGTACAATAAGGGTCTCCAATACTCGTACACTGTACAGTTGGTAGTCATTTCGGCATTGAGAACCCCACAAATAGTGGCATTCATGGAATTATTCAAAACTGAGACTCGAATAGCAATATGCCTCAATTTCACCTATTTATTTTTTTTCATCTTGCATTGCACCATAACAGCTAGGATCCACTGATCATTTCATGCAGAGTTACAAATGCAGGGAGGTTAAAAAGCCGTATTTAATTCAATTCCAAATACTTTGGGATGAGTGGAACATTTATCTAAAGTCAACTGTATATTTTGAAGAACAGAACATCCTTTTTTTAGGGAATAAAGGAATTACTATCATTTTTACAAGCAAAGCACTAAGTCCAGCATTTGATATAATTGATTCCGCCACTTCAAGTCAAATGTGAAACATCGCTAAATCAAAAATAGTAGAACGCCCTACTTTTTCAGTTTATTAATTGATAAAGATAATTTGTGCTTTTTGACGAAATGCATTTCTCTTGCTGAGTTATCGATTGGTATCTCAAGCAGCGAATGCAGCGCATACGGTGTGATGTGGCTGCTATTTATTCGCAGAATTTCAGTTTTAGATTAAATATATTTCACTTCGATGAGTTTCCTGAGCAGCATCTTTCGCTCATGTTTGATCATAGGCGAATTGGAGCTAATCTCGAAATGTAATGTTCAAGTGACGCACGCCACGCAAGTGTTGTTTGTGCATAGCAATTTTCAAAATTAAAGCGATGACTGACTGGTCGTGTGTGTGCAGACATCTGAAATATTAGCTTTGCATCCAATCAAGTGTCATTTTATTTTGTTTTCCACCAACCTCTTTAAAATGTCTTGAATACTTCGGAACAAAATAGTAAAATCAAAATGATCGGTAGGGGAACGAGCGCTCATAGTTCAAGCGATTTCTTTAGTGCATGGTTATTACTTTTTATTGATGTGCTTCATTTTTACACTAAACTATATAGGATAACGAATGTCAATGGGTTTTATCAATCTCTGGTCTACCCACTCGCTCGCATGAGACACAACAATTCAAAGAAACTGCTGGTCTGTTAATGTCGTTGACATTCAAATGCATCATAATTTTGGATGTGCTTACAAGGAAAGGCTGAACGATTTTAACAAAATATCGACCTGCTACACGCAAGCATCATTGTTTTATTTAGAATGAACTGTAAAAGAATTTGTAAAAGGGTGTCTCAGGTCTCCGACGGTTAAAGTTACTCAGAGATTGTACTAATGCAATAAGATTGATCACAGCTACTGTCTTGAGACATTGTCAATGTAGAGGGGTATACTAATAACAACATTTTACTACTGCAGGAGAACTGCAGGCCGCAACTTTGAAGTTTCTTAAATAGATCGATTTCTGGTGAAGCAATAATATTTACCGTTTCAGCTTTGCTTCAAGATATTTTGGTTCGAAATATTCCAAACTCTCGCTGATTATCAGAAATGTATCAAATATCGATTAGTGCAAAACTGGACTCCATGGACTTCATGGGAAATGTCATCAGGGTTAGAAGAGCAACATAGAACTCGTCTATGCTGTCCTGGAAATTGCATTGAAGGTGCATCTTTGGAAACACGACGAATACACAAGCCGATAGGTATGTGTGAAATTGATTGTTGATTTAGAAAGAGAAAATAACCATTGATTAAGACAAGTGACAAATCATAGGTTGCCAATCATCATTTGTGTCCAGCGGTTCTGGAATCAATTCCGTACAGCTGGCTATCTTGTAGATCCGCTGCATCAAATTTAGAAGTAAAGCTAAAATATTTTTAAAATATCCATAAGATGCTTAAAACTGCGCTTTTTGTTTATAAGCCTGAATCAACCTCCGGCCGTTCCGCATTCTAGCAGTATGGTCAGTTTTCTTTCATCAATTCTTCAAGCATTCAATTCAAGCACACATTTCTTTCCCTCAATAGGATGTCGTCAGCCACGTGAAGCAGTGTGGAATAATTATGAATCTGCAAAGAACAGAGAAAATGTATTCATGGAAAACGCTGTTGAATTCAATGGCAATTGCATATATTCGTTCAATGGTAGACGACGGAATGTAAGTTAATGATATTTTTTCATGACGCGCATGATGGACGAAAATTACATGGCACAAAAAGTACCTCTTTGGTAAACAGTGCATTGCATGTGTTTTTCAGTAATCACATTATTCTGCGTCAAACTAGCGTAGTACATGTACTTTGTCTTTTTCATTTGCTGCTCAGGCAAAATTCATTTGCTGCTGTGACACAAAATCTTTCTAATTCTTGCATTTTTCTGTATAAGTATTCTTCTTCAATGTACCAGTAGTTTATGGTAATTGATAAAATGTTTCTGAGAAGCTCTCATGCTGATATCTACTGAGGAGAGAGATTGGAAATTTACAAATTGTGAAAGGTTCCAATCGAAGACGGTTGAGAAAGAAAACATTTTATATTAACAACGATTTTTGCGGCTTTTTTCTAATATCAGTATTTTTGCATCGTTAATCGATCCGACGCGCTGAGCTGTTTTCATCATCTCAGATTTTTAGTATGTCATAGGAAACATTGATAGCCATCCTCCTCATGCAATTGTTGGTAATCTAGTCTTCAGCACTTCGATTACTTTAAGAAAAATCTCAGAATTTTTCCTTTCGGAGAGTGAGGTCTTCGTGTCGAGACAGGCTACATCCACACTGGTAAAGGTGTAAGTCATCTTCCGGGCTTTATAATAATAAGCACTAGCAACTGCATGCAGAATACAGAAGGTATGCACACCAATTTGAATGAGAGCTGTTCATGCGATGCTGTAAACCAAAAACTTTTCACGTCAGTTTAAATTTCGCGAATTTCGCAAAAAGCGTTCAATTTGTGGAAATAAAATTAGCGAAAACATTTCCCTTATCGATTTTAACGCTCAGTGTTGGACATTGCCCATAAGTCTCATATAGGCATCACCAAACAGTCTCTACTATTATAAGCAGTATGAAAACAAATAACAAGCACTATACAGATTGACTACGGATAGCCTGCCTGAATAGCTTGATAGATTGACTCCAGATAAACGATCTTCACATTATTGTGGTAGATTTTTCAGCTCTAGGTATGTGCAAGCACAATGCACATGCAAAATGTTTCTATACTTAAGTGTGATTTTCACAGTGAGGGTACTTTTATTCTATAGGCGGTTGAGCGATTTGCGAAAACAGAAGGTCACGAAATTCTTTTTTTCCGAATTGAGAAAAATTAGCACGCATACCTGACCTTCAAGTAAATTGCATCTTATTTAATCGGATGAAATAGATCATTATGTTTTTACACATTGCAACGATGTAGTTGGGCATGAGGAAGGAGCAAATATTTCTTCCTGGTTTGCAGCTGCGTAGAAAAAATCAGAGTTGGCCGCATGTCAATAAGCCTTGTTTAGTTAGCAATTTACATAAATCGTCAATTCAAGAGGATATAATCCTTGAGCTAATGTCTGACATAACCGTGGCAACTGCTTCCCAATGACTTGAAGAACGATCAACAAATTCAATGTTTTGGAGGCGTTTTCATTTGTTACCCGTAGTTACTAAGCCAGAAGCATCATGTAATGTACGTGCGAAAAATCATTCTTGCTCCTGACACATGATTCCAGTGCTACGCTTGTCTTGGTAGTAGTCGGGCAGCGTAAGCCATTCGACAACCAGCTAGGAAGCCATTTTTGATGATTGAGCCAGGAACAAGAAGTATTTAACACAAATCATTGAATTTATTTATTTTTTGTGTTGTACTATGCAACAAAATTGAACACGGATTCACAATAATGTAGCAATTGACAGCTTCTTCTTGAAACGTTTATCGATGGTGTTGACCGGATGCGTTTTAAACGCAATATCTATCATTTAAATTTGAAATTGGTCGAACTGGTTTGTCACACCAGCAGGGATGCGGAGTCGGAGTCCCGGAGTTCTATCATTTTTGCTGGAGTAGGAGTCGGAGTCCTATCAAATGACCCAAAATATAATACAAACAAATTAATTATCCCAGTGCATATAGCTGCCACTGTCTTAATGTCAACTTTCTCCGTCAAACATAAGTACAGAGACAGCAGTGCATGCAAACCTTGTAATAGTTGAGGGAATGAACCGTGATAGTGAAAGGAGGAGTGTCTTTTTACTCGGTGATTTAGTAGAGAAAACAAGCCTTCCTAGCCTCGATCACACCTACGCGCCAAAGATCACATCGGAGACAAAAGTAAAATATTAGTTTGTTTGAGAACATTACCTCTTACCCTCACGTTAATCCTGTGTGATGGCTCCTCTAAAGCGCATATTGAAATCGAAAGTGTACTCATATTTTTTGGAGAAGGATGGGCATTTTCCTGCCTGGTAGAGACTGGAGAAAAACCGTGTGAAGCACACATCAAGAAGATGGAAGCAGCCGAGTCCTATGTATACAACTGAAAGCGGCATTTGATAAACTTTCATCGAAAATGATTGATAATTGATGCAGCAATGATCACTAAAAATAGGTTCAGGTAAGCTTATAATGATCAATTATAGGCTACCAGTTGATTTTTCAAAAACTATGCTTTATATACTTGCAACCTGGAGTCGGAATCGGAGTCCTATCAAAATGATAGGACTCCGCATCCCTGCACACCAGGGACTTATTTCAATTTAAAGTATTACCTAACCTTCAGATTCTTAGAAATTGTGCTAGTGCAAAATAGATGGTAAATAAAAAGTGAAAGATAATTCTGGGTACCTTAGGTTAGCGGCAGGTTCCCAAAGATACCTAAGTAGACACTCAGCATCAAGACAAACTTATATGCGTAATTCGCATATAATATTCGTATTTGCTACACTTCTATATTTTCGTTTCTACGACTCATTCTGCAGTAAGTGAATTCTTCTCCTATTCAATGACCTATTTCAATGAAAGATCCCTTATAAAACTAAACGATGCGCATCAAATATCAGGTTTTTTTAGAATGGATACGTGCATTTTAATTTTAAGGTACCTAACGAGCTCCCGTAAGGCTCCTAACATGGTTAATATTACAAGATAAGTTATATACCTAGTTTGTGTAAAGTGGAGAGAATTTCAAGATAGGTGGATATGGAATGTAGCCAAGTATTAAATTGCAAAGTCTTACATGAATGTTGATTGTCAACAAGAATCGAAAATATCGTCCATGCAAGTGATAGTAATAAGTAGGGTAGCTGTCAAAGTAGGTGAAGAGCTACTTTTCTATCCACCTTATGTTCGGCCTCCTAACTTAGGATTAATTTACTAATTCAAGGTCGCAATAAAGTGCCTTAAAGATCTTTCGTCTTTGTTTTATGCTGCGTCACCACCTCAGGTTACTTAGGGACATCTAGCGATGTCCTAAGATACCCAACCGCAACATTGGAATGTACTAGAGTCATTTCTAAGAATCTTAAGGCTAAGTACCTCAAATTGAAATAGGGCCTTGTCAGGTAAGATATCTATGCTATCTCGCGCATTTTAATATTTAATATTCGATTGTGTACCTTATGATGCTCGTTAGGCACCTTCGGGCGCTTTAAGATAGTGTCCCTTAACATTGAAATCCGCTTTTCCATCTTGAAGGAGTATGACATTACTGCGTAACCGTAAAGTAGTAAAGATTGTACCTTAAATTGAAATAGGCCCCTAAATGATAGATATCAATGAAAATTTCAGTTTAATCCGTTTCATTTATTTGATTTATAACTGCGACCTGCATCGTATGGTGCTATCGAAGGGGCTTATAGCATTAAAAAGCTATTGCTACAAATTTGTAGTGTCCGAGTCGAACTCCTTTTTATGCCTCTATGCGACTATTGATTTCTGTAATTAGTTCTTTCATTTGTCATGTATGCAGAAACCATGGAATCAAGAGACTGATGGTGTGTGTAGTTAAGTGATAAAGTCTTGTCCATTTTCAGTATGATGAAATGAATCGACTTTGCAATTCTATGGGTTTGATTCTCTATTCAATTGTGGATGGCCAGATGACTGCAGGTAAATTCGAAAGTATTGGTTAGGCATGGATTTTCTGGGAGGGCAGGATTGTGGATATGACTCAGCGACTCACCAGTAGAGAAATTTACCTAGCCCTGGATGATTTTCATAACATCTTAAAAACACAGTTTGCAGACAAAAGCCTCAAGGTTTTGGGTGATCGAATTCTATTCGCCATAGCGCTATCAAGCGTTTACGCTCATCATCAGTGGCATACACAGTCTAAAAGATGTACAATATCGACACGTTTATATACAAGGTAAAATAGAGCGAAGTTTAAAACAAAAAGAGTTCTTCCGATCGCAAGTTATTGTTCATCAATATCTTCTTCTTGTCGATGTACTGCTTTATGAACAGAGATTCAGCGACACGTGTGTTGGAAGTACGCATGAGAATTTTGAAGGAATCACGTGAGGGTGGATGAACGTGCATAGATATCTCTGATGCTGGTCTGCCTTTGATATGTTCTGTTATTCTAGTTTGTGCATGTCTCCGCGTTTCACCGATGTAATACTGTTCGCAGCATTCACATTTGTATTCATATACGATGGATGAAGACACGGAAAAGGGGACTGGGTCTTTGTTTTTTATCATGTTTTGCGTTTTATAGCTGTAAAAGGCTAGACGTATTTTACTTTTGCTTAGACTTTTGTTTAGCTGATAAATTCCTTTGCGAATTTCTTTTTCGCTTTCTTTCGCGAATGGAATTCTCCAAAATATTTCTTTTTTATCGGTGGTGGGTATTTCACGAGGACAGTTACTTTCCTTAATAGCTTTTTCTATGAAACTGGCTTTGTAGCCGTTACGAGTAAAAATTTCTTTTACTGTGGTGGAAGCACGAATCTTGTCTTCCTCGCTAGAGCTGAGACGCTGAGATCTGGTATATAAAGCCTTGATGGCATTTAATTTATAACTATTCGCAGTACATGACATACTAGGCGTATAAAGATAAGTGTTCGTCGGTTTCACAAACCATTTAGTACACAGAGCGTTTTCCGAGACATAAATCGTCATGTCCAGGAAATTAATGCTGTTATTATGAGATCTCTCCATAGTAAACTTAATGCTGCTATGCTTAGAATTCAAGACGGCAAGAAATTCTTCAGCTTCAGTCTCGGAATTGAAAATCGCTAAAGTGTCGTCTACGTATCGAATATACAGTAGAGGCATTTTTAGATCTCTTTCAATTTTGTGCATGGCAAATTCAGCCATAAGAGGAGCAAGGCTAGAGCCCATGCTTAAACCATCGGTATGAACGTAATGTTTGCCGTTGAATAAAAACGGGACATTGGTACAGGCTATCTCCAAGAGACTCGCTAAAGTAGATTTGCTCACTGGCAAATTGGTACTATCTAAATACTCAGTTATGTAACTGATAGTTTCTTTTACTGGTATGCTCGTAA
Source organism: Prostheceraeus crozeri (assembly GCA_907163375.1). Lineage (NCBI taxonomy): Eukaryota > Metazoa > Platyhelminthes > Polycladida > Euryleptidae > Prostheceraeus > Prostheceraeus crozeri. The sequence continues at coordinate 494,370 of CAJQUW010000682.1, read as the reverse complement.
ATAAGCTAACTACGTCGAAACTTGCTAAATAAATGTCAGGGTTGGTAATTTCAGTATTAGTAACAATCTCCTTAGCTTTGAAACTGTCTTTGACTGAGGAAATTGAAGGCACATGTTCGGTCAAAATTTCAAGCAGAAAATCAGAGATGTTATCACAATACGAGTTCATCATCGAAAGGATAGGACGAATTGGTGGATCACTCTTGTTCTTATGCAGCTTCGGAAGCCCATATAATCGACTGGGTTGACAACCAATGCTTCTTAACCTTTGGTAGAGGTCTTCGCTGATTTCTCCCTTGTCCTTCATTTTCTTCAACTTGCGATTGACTTGGTCTTCTTTTGCGATGAAGACGTCTCTTCGTTGGTTCGCAACTTCCTTGAACTTTCCACTGTCCGACAGTAGATCCAGGATCTTCTTATTGTACACATCCCTGTCGAGGATAACAACGCCATTTCCCTTATCGAGTCTTGTGATGTAGATAGATTGGTCACGACAGAGTCCCTTGAGTGACCTCAGGAGTCCCTCGATCTTCCTTGGAATCTTCGTTTTCCTCTTGAGATATGCTCTGACGATCGATCTCAGCTTCGTCTTGATATCCTCCTCTTGAGTCAAGGTCATGTCTTCGCTCCTCCGGAGTTGGCCAATTGAAGGCCAATTGAAGACTCTTGATCGTGTTCACAAGCAGAACCAAGAGACTGAATCAAACATCCATCAAGAATTAAAGCAAGTTGAAGCTGATATCGTCAACAATCATGGTAATGAAGTGCTCAAGTTGATATCCACCCATTCAATCGGGATTTCGCATCGAACGCTCGAAACTATGCGAACAACGCATCAAAAGTAGCTGAACAAACTTTCACGTCAGGTAGAAGAAGTTCCCTTCGATGTTGGCGAAACAGTGTTCAATCTGTCATCAAAAGTTCTCTCCAAATCAGAGCACGAGGCCCTACAGTATGGATTAGGCATGAGCTGGCCTAAACAACCAAGTGAAATGGCTTTGAAAGTGGACTCAGAGAACCTATATCGTCAACTCCGGAGGAGCGAAGACATGACCTTGACTCAAGAGGAGGATATCAAGACGAAGCTGAGATCGATCGTCAGAGCATATCTCAAGAGGAAAACGAAGATTCCAAGGAAGATCGAGGGACTCCTGAGGTCACTCAAGGGACTCTGTCGTGACCAATCTATCTACATCACAAGACTCGATAAGGGAAATGGCGTTGTTATCCTCGACAGGGATGTGTACAATAAGAAGATCCTGGATCTACTGTCGGACAGTGGAAAGTTCAAGGAAGTTGCGAACCAACGAAGAGACGTCTTCATCGCAAAAGAAGACCAAGTCAATCGCAAGTTGAAGAAAATGAAGGACAAGGGAGAAATCAGCGAAGACCTCTACCAAAGGTTAAGAAGCATTGGTTGTCAACCCAGTCGATTATATGGGCTTCCGAAGCTGCATAAGAACAAGAGTGATCCACCAATTCGTCCTATCCTTTCGATGATGAACTCGTATTGTGATAACATCTCTGATTTTCTGCTTGAAATTTTGACCGAACATGTGCCTTCAATTTCCTCAGTCAAAGACAGTTTCAAAGCTAAGGAGATTGTTACTAATACTGAAATTACCAACCCTGACATTTATTTAGCAAGTTTCGACGTAGTTAGCTTATTTACGAGCATACCAGTAAAAGAAACTATCAGTTACATAACTGAGTATTTAGATAGTACCAATTTGCCAGTGAGCAAATCTACTTTAGCGAGTCTCTTGGAGATAGCCTGTACCAATGTCCCGTTTTTATTCAACGGCAAACATTACGTTCAGACCGATGGTTTAAGCATGGGCTCTAGCCTTGCTCCTCTTATGGCTGAATTTGCCATGCACAAAATTGAAAGAGATCTAAAAATGCCTCTACTGTATATTCGATACGTAGACGACACTTTAGCGATTTTCAATTCCGAGACTGAAGCTGAAGAATTTCTTGCCGTCTTGAATTCTAAGCATAGCAGCATTAAGTTTACTATGGAGAGATCTCATAATAACAGCATTAATTTCCTGGACATGACGATTTATGTCTCGGAAAACGCTCTGTGTACTAAATGGTTTGTGAAACCGACGAACACTTATCTTTATACGCCTAGTATGTCATGTACTGCGAATAGTTATAAATTAAATGCCATCAAGGCTTTATATACCAGATCTCAGCGTCTCAGCTCTAGCGAGGAAGACAAGATTCGTGCTTCCACCACAGTAAAAGAAATTTTTACTCGTAACGGCTACAAAGCCAGTTTCATAGAAAAAGCTATTAAGGAAAGTAACTGTCCTCGTGAAATACCCACCACCGATAAAAAAGAAATATTTTGGAGAATTCCATTCGTGAAAGAAAGCGAAAAAGAAATTCGCAAAGGAATTTATCAGCTAAACAAAAGTCTAAGCAAAAGTAAAATACGTCTAGCCTTTTACAGCTATAAAACGCAAAACATGATAAAAAACAAAGACCCAGTCCCCTTTTCCGTGTCTTCATCCATCGTATATGAATACAAATGTGAATGCTGCGAACAGTATTACATCGGTGAAACGCGGAGACATGCACAAACTAGAATAACAGAACATATCAAAGGCAGACCAGCATCAGAGATATCTATGCACGTTCATCCACCCTCACGTGATTCCTTCAAAATTCTCATGCGTACTTCCAACACACGTGTCGCTGAATCTCTATTCATAAAGCAGTACATCGACAAGAAGAAGATATTGATGAACAATAACTTGCGATCGGAAGAACTCTTTTTGTTTTAAACTTCGCTCTATTTTACCTTGTATATAAACGTGTCGATATTGTACATCTTTTAGACTGTGTATGCCACTGATGATGAGCGTAAACGCTTGAAAGCGCTATGGCGAATAGAATTCGATCACCCAAAATCTTAAAAACACTAATAAATCGGTCTTTTTTTCGCAATCCCGTACAGAGCACAAAAGATAGATTTATCTGGTCGTGCTGTGGCAAAGTATTAGAATACATTGGCGACTTCAGCAGTGAATAAGACCATAATTAGCAGTTGGCACAATTTCTGTGTATTATTCATTGTTCAAGACCAAATGTACTATTTATGAGTCGTGCAATACTGAATATTCAGTAGAAATAAATAATTGCTTCTTAAACGAATTCAGAAGTTGTTTGAAGGCTTGAATTTTAGTTTTCTACCAATGAGGCTAGAAATGATTGGATAGTCAAATTAGACAAAAGATCTGGTGTTAATGGAATAAATTCCATTTAATTGTAGAAATAGTGAAATCATTGCTTGATGGATACCAGGAGGACATTTATGGATATATAGTTGGATTTTTGAGAGTAGAAGACGGATTCTGGTCTCTGGCAGATAGAAAGGTAAGGGGAACAAAATGACACACACTCTTTACATTGATGTAATAATAATGCTTCAAAATCTCACATGGTGAATACTTTTAAATAATCAATGAATGTTGAATGACAAGAAAGAGAATTCATGGAGAGGAATTAACTAATCGTTCCTTATTGATGCCGATATCCTAATTTTTAAATTCACCTGCTTACTTTTGATGTGATAGTTTCATTGAATATCTATGAGTACGCTGCGTTGGTACTTAAAGCATTTAGAAGCATGATTTGATCATCCGACTGCCTTTGCGAGATGTGCAGAATGCCATTTACTAGTGATATACCTGACAACAAGAAAAGACAAGAGACCAGACCAGAGAAGATAGCAAGAACAATGACCCGAGAAAAAATTATTATTAACTTTGGAAATTATTATAAAACACATTAACTCTGGAAAAATTCAATGTTTTCTCATGATGTGCAAGGTAAGTTGTATAGCTTGCATTAGAATAATCCATTTTACTTCGGTAATTTTAACATTTGCATTTCGCTCTTTAGACATGTTTTTATTGAATTTTTCAAATCCATGATACGTGAAAAGGAGCAGAAATGCATTGCGTGTACATGTAGGTTATTTCAAACTAGAAACTTATATATTGTGACTTTTTCACTTTAATTAATGGAAGAATGAGTTATCTTTGCAAATATAAAGCCACAGAACAAAATGATAACAGTTAAAGATATATTTTGCTTCAGATCATGGTGAAAGCCTATATTGGCTTATTTCATGAAATTTACTATCATTAGTTATCGACTAAGCTTATATTAATTATCAATAATTTAAGTCTAACTATCATGATAAATTTCAATATGATTTTATACGTGAATTATAATCAAGTTATTATATTGTGAAGTGTTATCTACATGTGATTAAAGATAAGTCCGGTTATTTTACTATCAGACTTTTTGCCCGTTGTATGCTCCGAAGCATTCCACAATTCTCTACAGATTTCTCTCAGTTCTCAAACACAAATACTCTGCATTCTGGATGCTTTTATCTACATAATGCATGGTGTTGAATAGCATAATCGATGCAGGCGGAAACATCCATCAATCATCAAGTGAAGAAAATACAGTTTTGATGACGCCGCCAAAATCCGGCTGGTTCCAACCCTGGCACGTACAAGATACGTGTATATTATGAGAGTGCGAATAAATTGTCTAATTCCCTGATTGAAGATTGAAATGGATAGAAATTGATAAAAAATTAGCACCGATGCGCTTCATTATTCTGACTTATCCGGAATACCTCTAGGTCTTACATTCATGAATTTCATGTGTACTACATGGAAATCGAATTATGTCGAACGGTTTAGGCTCACTATCTGCTAGCCTGAACCAATCAGATTTAACGACGCTGGCCACCAAAAACTCTGCCTGCTCCTGCCCTGATTGGCATCAATTAAATATTAAGATGATTAATGATGAGGTGCCATGGGTAGCTCTGGGCTACATTTTGCCAGTAGCAACCTGTGACAGCTTGCGAAAAAGTTCAAATGCGAGTATATAAACACAAAAGGTGATAATGATGAGAATATGTTGGAGAGGGTAGCTTCGCTAGCTGTCAAGTTAATTTTCTGCTGTTAATCAGGGCATTTGAAAGTGGCTTTGTTGAAAATTAGAAACTCTTCTCCATTAAGGCGCTTTGCTTACCATCATCGTAGGATGATTGATTTGACAAAATACATGTGATGTTTTCATTGACTTTGTAATTCGTTGAGTTCTGTTAATAACTCATTGCATTTTCTAAAGCTATCCAAGAAGATAGAAAGGAGACATTGATTACTAATTTCCATTCTTTGATCAGTTCTAGTCAGTCAAGAGAACAAAATTTATACATTGGGCGTACATGCACATGTACATGCATATGCATATTGTAGATAAAGATACAGTTAAATTGTCTCAATATGCATATTTACAGATATTTAACTGTAACGGATGATAACTTCACTGAAGCTCTTACTCTTTATTTTCCTTAAGAGCAAGAGCTTCAGTGAAGTTATCATCCAACACACATGTATAGCAGCAGATAAATATACAAATATTGTAGTGCTGTTATACATAGGCCTATGTGCTGGATGATAACTTCACTGAAGCTCTTACTCTTTCATTCCCTTAAGACAGCAATGCCTAGTGCTGCTTCGGAATATCTGTCAATATGTACATATTGAGACAATTCAACTGTATCTTTAACTACAATTTACATGTACAGTACGTGTAGGGGAACACGGGGCATAGCGGATCACCTAAGGTTTAAGCCCATCTGCCAACCAAACTAGTCATATTAGAGTAACATATTTAGGTCTAAAACAAAGCCCAGAGACCACAGATTCATAAAAAAGTGTTGATCGGCAGAGATATCAAATATATTTATCACCACAGACAAAAATGTAAAATTACAAATTGATCCACTATGCCCCACCACCTCGGGGCAAAGTGGATCAGATAAGTTGATCTAAAAAGATAAGCTTTTCCGAGTAAAATATCTCAATCATATCAGCAGAAGTCACAGACAAAGTACTCATTCGTGTTCTCGTATCCTGTGCACAGCATGTGAGCCCACTGCTCACACTTCTTGCACTGAATCCACACTTCTCGATCCCGCGATTCGGACCACGGTTCGTCGCAGTACAAGCACAGACAATCCTCCTGTGGCATCGTCTCCTCCGCATTCTTCTGGACAGCACGCTTCTGTCGTTTCATTCCCCTCTTCAAGCGAACCTCCTCTCCTCCAGCAACGGTCGGGCATTGATCTATGAAAAAGAAAACAGCATTTTTTAAAGTACCGTAAGCTTACTGGTGAGCCTCTGCATCGATTGGTACAAAACATGGCATCAATCAATAAAGTGATTTCATTTTCATTCAAGTGACTTACCTTTCTCCGTGCGAGTCTGATTCACTCCAGCATCTGTCGGACATTGATCTGAAAATATAGATAAGCGACTTAGAGTACCGATAGGCCTGCATGTAGGCAAAAGGATGACATGGATGAACAATGATGTTATTATTTCACCGTTAGTGATATCCGTAATCACTTGCGCCCGTTGAACCTTTCGCTTTCTTTTGTGACTTGAATCACATGTCCTTTGAGGCAGCGGAAACTTTTCCAGAACAGTTTCCATGAATGCATTGCATGTTGATGTGGAATGGTCGATGTCAGGCTTAGTAGGCCTATCATCAGAAGCGACAGCTAACGATCTGGAGCTGGGTCCTTCCACGTAAGTCATATCATCAGGAATGACGTTGCTTTGATCTGACTTTTCTTGTTCGCTTTGATTTTCTTTTGATTTAACGCTAATAGTTGGAGTGGAAAAGACGACATTGGAGGGGGAGAAGTCTGAGTCAGCAAAGAGATCTGCGTTGTAAGGAAATATCCCAGTGGATTCGAAGCCTTTGATACACTTTGACATCGTCGCAGTGGCAATGTAGGCCTTTGCGAACAACTCCGAAATGTCACAGAAAGTTATCCTTTTCCCCGGATTTTGCATCATGTACTGGTCAGAAAATTTGTTGTAGCTGTTCTTCAGTGGTCCGAAAAAGACACGGTCCAGAGGCTGAAGCCTGTGTGTGGTATGCGGGGGTAAGATCAAGATGTCAACGAAATTTGCCTTAGCTTTTTCTATAAGCTCCATGGACCTATGACTGATGTGCCCATCAAGAATCAGAAGTTGCCTGTTTCTTTTGGAAGAGTTCGTCATTTTGATGAAGTGCTCAAACCACTTCAAGAAAAGTTCCTGGGTCATCCACCCATTATCACTGTTTGTAACTAGACTGTCAGGTGGGGCACCTTTCGCAAGTGCCTCGCACATGCGTTTGCGAGGGAAGATTATAATGGGGGGAACAAATCTGTCTGCGGTATTCATGCAACATAAAACAGTCACGTTCTGACCTCTCTCGGCGCTTGTTGTCTTTCCTACTTGCTTCTGACTTTTTTTGGCAAGAATTTTAGGAGGCTTGTGAACAACAGAAATGCCACTTTCGTCCGCATTCCAAACCTGGGAAGCAGTGTACTTATGGAGTAACAACTTCTCATGCAAAAGCTGATAGAAAAGATCAACCTGGTGTTTGCTAAATCCAGCAGCCCGACTTAAACTGGTTGACTCAGGCTGACGAACGCTTACTTCCGGATTTCGTCTCAAGAACCCTATCAGCCAGTCTATGCCCGCACTTTTAGTCTTCTTATTGAATGTACGAGCGTATTATCAATACCTAACGACTCAGCAACACCAAATGCCAGCGTTTGGATATCATCTTTAGTCAATCCGCAGAAACGCTCTTGCATCTTAAAAATATGAGACTTGAGATCATTTTCTTGTTCAGGTGTAAAGACTGGTCTAAAGTTCCAAGACAACCAGGGTTTTTCACAAGCTTTTTGTGATGCCTTCTTAAAGTAGTGAATGGGATGTTATAGAAAGAAGAAGCTTTCCTCAATGACATTGTTCTACTATCAACATCAATGCATGCAGAACGTATCAAGTCCGGATCAATGCCTTGACTAGTTGTTTTCTGGTAATTTCGCACCATCCCTACAATAAATAAGATATGCTTTTATATAGTTTAGTCCTTGTCTATTGCTAAGGCTGTGTACGCTAATATAGGCTTCTAAGTCTACAGGCCCTATTTGTGTGAAACTAAAATAGCTTTCATTAGATATTTATACTTAATGCATTTATACTTGGATGTAAATAGACTAAGTGTGTTATTCAATTCACCGGATCACCGATTCCTACAGCGCGCTCGAAGCAACTGAGTGACTGGCGAATTCACTCACACACACTGCAGGCGCGTGATGCGTTACCATGACATCGGAATGACGAGATGCTCCCATGAGAACGTTCTACTGTGGATGTAAGTACACATGCACTTCACGTGAACGCTATGGGGCATAGCGGATCGCCCGAACCACTTTGCCCCAATAGCTATAGGTACGAAAATTGCCTCTTGCATTTAGTAAAAGCAAATTATGTTGACAATTATCGATGCCATGTGAAACACCATTCCCATAGCTTTCATTTGATACAAAATTTGTCTATCTGTTGCCACTTTAAGGCTGAGAAAAATGCGTTGTAATCTCACCATTTCTTATAACGAGCTCGAAAAAACTGAGTAAAAGTATAGTTCACACAGAACTGAAGGTGAGCGCTGTTCAACGACTATACCAGAATGAGGGGATACTTCCATGTAAACGTCCTAGTGAGTTAGATATTAGATAACTTTAGTAGTTTAAGAAATATTCAGGTGATCCTCTTTGCCCCGGTGAGCCGCTATGCCCCGTGTTCCCCTATTTCTTGTAATATTCTTGTATTTGCACATCACTCCCATATGTTACTATAATTATTTTTGTTAGATTTTCCAGCAATGGAAATCTGCATGGTTACTCTCGCAATGAAAATAAGTGGTGAAAAAAGATGTTAAATTAGAGAGCATCTTGAAAATCTGGTTGAGATTGGACAAATTTAGAGGCGTGATTCCAATCCCATGGGGAAAATTCCACCTACTTAGAAAAGTATAAAAGCTATGGTCGCAACGCCAATATTTGTGCAGTGACAATAAGTTTTTCTTGAAACGCCTTGAGGAGATTCATTCATCAATTTTTACGGACTAGGCTTCAAAAGAAAATTTCTATTTGTATATAAGCCCCAAGCTGATCCTGAGATCAATGTTTCATCGATCGTTTGCGGGAGCCAAAAAAACATCATCTCTTTGCATATAAATTTGTTCGATTTCTAAAAAAGTAATTTATCCATCAATTTTATACACGCTCTCCAGGTCTTCTCCCTGCTTGACATAATTGGAAACAACTCAGTTACTTATCTAGGAAGAATCGATTTCAAGACGTATCACAAAGCAAATTCATTAATTTTCAATTATGTAACCAATTGTGTGGCGCTGCATTATCTTAGAAATTATCAAGACATTACCTGGCCATCAAACATCGTTGGTCTCAGCATTAGTGGATGTATTGGTTCTCGCTTCATTTGCCAAGGTAAACTGAAAATTCTAATGTTTAATCGATTTCATTCCAACGCAATTTCTAATTTTGTTTGCTTTAGACTCTCACGCGCAAGCTAATCGTAACATCAATACGAAGACACAGAAGAATGATACAGGTAAGATTGTTGATTGCATTCACTTTTACATGCAATTACAACCAAGTAACATGGGACAGCGCGCAACAGTAAAAAAGGCTTTTTCTTCTTATTAATCTCCTAAATGAGTGCAGCATGATTTTACAAAGAGATGTGGCATTAATTTCACTGATGCTGAATAGACACAGAACAACAGTATTAAAAAATATAGACGCAAATTATTTCAAAATTTCAATTTTGGATGCCACAAATGAATTTTTCAGATATAAGAGCTTCGAATTGTTTTACATCTGTAGCGTTATAAACTTCCTTCACTATCATCAATTAGTGAAGCATAATTTTTCATTGAATACTGTATATTATAATGTAGGGCCTGTGCTGTTTAAAAATATGATATTCACAGCAATGCTGATTGCTTTCCATATGCAGGATAATCTTTTCAAAATATCTCTCAAATAGTAGGTTGGATGAGGATGTTGATGTCAACTAAAACTTCTCACTCAAGGTTCAACTACTGCTGTAACACATTTCCACTTACGGATTATGGATTCGAAATCAAACCAATGCACTTTGAACTTTCATTTATTAGGCTGCCTTCGAGACGCATTTGGATTTACATATAAAGGAAATATGAACGTATCTGCAATTGGTAATCCTTGTGTTAATTGGAATTCTGTGGCAAAATTTTCTCTTGCTTATGTAAATTTCAAAGCACTACATGGCATTGCGAAGTCCTGGAACGATTCCTATCTGCCTCATTTGAAAGGTCGGTAAATCATTATTTGTTAAGTTTAGAATATAACCTTATGATCGATTATTTTTCTCCTTTTGTCATCTCAGCTCAATTGTCGAATATGTATGAGGAGTTCTCTCACGCGGAAAACTGTAAGTCAAATCGATACACGAAAAATTCCATTACATTGACCTTATTTTACCCAGGCGATTCTGAGCTGTGGAACTGAAGAGGAGGCTCTTCTCCTCTGAATTTGATGGCTCAATTATTTCTAAAATAACTACAACGCTCAGTTGTGCTTTCTTTCCAATGGGAGTGTTACATGTAGGTCTTAATCATCTCGGTCATCTTCATGATATAAATAGCAATTGAAGCTTTAAATTCCATTTTTCAAGAAATAGAATTATTTGAGTATCTGATCGTAATTGATGGTAGATGACTTTGAAAAGCATTTAATATCTACAGTTACCTGTTACAGTAGAGGACTTTTGAAAATATTGTAAATAGAATTCCATCAAAATTGTATGCAAATGCAGCATTTACTAATCATCACACACGCACTAAATTAGATGACATGTCAGTAGCATATCTTGAATGCAGTATTTTACATCAATACCCGCCGAAATTTCCCTTAATTATGCTGATTGTGTATCTCTTCAAAATATGTTTTTTCAGTTATCAATATGAAAGCGTCGCAACTCAAAACGAAACATATTCTTTTGTGTTCAGGTCAATGAAAATAATCATTTAGCTGCAGACCAAATTTCATTTGAATTGGACTTCCAACTTTTAGCATATTGGAGGCGATTACGTTAAATGCAATTAGAGTGGGAACCCCGCACGGTCGAATTTGTTCAGTTTTGCAATCATTTCTATCATGACGAGCGCAAACAATTAAATATTGATGGTTGGTAACATGAGATTCCTTGACAAGCACGCATAGATTCCATCATTGGATTTAAAAAGCAACTTGTTGCATGTGCAGAGTAAGTCATGAAAAACGATATCTGCGTGGCATGACATAAATTTCAATATTTTTTGACGGAATAAGTTATTTATAGCATGACAATTTCCTTTGCCAAGTCATAATTACGGCTTGAAAAGTACTCTTGCGCTTGCATATTTGCTAATATGAAAACATACACTTACTTTATTAAGCAAAAATGCTTTTAATAGGTGACAATGCATGATAAAGTTATAAACACTCATATTGTGTCTTCATTCTGAACAGGAAAAAATCTTCAGCAAATACAACAACATGATTTTCGATTATTCAAGCATAGCTTACAATTAAGTTTACTCTATATTGAAGCAGCTGAATATTGCCTTAATTTCTCCGATTATTCATAGTATGCACGGTACAAATAGGTCTATCTATATACCACTGCTATCTTCAGTTTTTACTTAGGAAGTGAATAAGCTTGTAATTATATACAAACTAGCAAACTAAGTTGCTGAAAATGATAGTATTGAGTTCGTAGGCCCGTAGAACTCCCATGGGTTGATAATTGAAGAATTTCATGAGATGAAATGGGCCCGGGAATGGAAAAAACCGTCTCATGAACATCCCTGTCTACAATCTACACTGTACAGTTGGTATACGAGTATGTTACCAGAATAGATCTCAATTCTATCCAGAATCCAATCCTACTTCCCTTGAATTGCGAAGTGGCAGAAAACGCAGGAGTTTTCATCATGATGACGATGAAATCCCACAATGCTATAGCACAATAAAAAGGACCAAATTCGATTTGTCTTTCTCAAATTCTGAGGACTATGAGAATGAGCGTACACGTCCAATTCATTTCTGGTGGCTGCTGAAAAGTCAAAGAAAACAGCTTCCACTTCTTCCCGGATACTTGACAAATTTTGTGTATGACAATCTCCCGTACAAATCATTATTTACGTGGAGCCATTTTTCTCCTCAATGACTGTAAACAAAGTTGTCAAAGAAACACTGATTTGAGCACTTGCAATTGCAAAGGAAATAAAAGAGGAATATGCCACAGCTACCTACAATCTGGCAGTTGCATCAAAAGCATATTGCATCCAACAATTCGAAGCACCAATGTTCGACTTCTTGTATTGCTGGGGAACTTTCATGTAAAAATCGCATTCTTCGGTGCACTCGTTACATTCATATAAGAATCTGGAATAGAAGTTATACTTATGGAGTCAAATGTGCTAAGCAACGGTTTTGGAGAAGTTACTGTACCAGGAATTCCTGGAAAGATGACTGACGAAGATCGAGATGAAATATCAATTGTAATGGAAGGGGCACATGAATCTTTCGTTGTTTGAGACATACTTTCAAAGCACCATCAAAGGAGATTTCGGACCTATGGCAGTCTACTGTGCGACATACGTGTTTTCCGTCAGCCGAATCTTCCGCAATTTTCAACTGGTTATCCGAACTAATTATGTGGATTTTTATTGAATTTGGGCATTTTTGAATTGCTGTAAATAGGCTAACAGAAGAACATCAAATTTTTCATTGACCAGTATAAAAAATCGCTATCATGATACTATACAACTTTATAACAGCAAAATTGGTATTTTTCTGAAAGTAGCCCGCAATGCTCCTAAAATGCATTTTAGAATATGTCCCATATCCGCTAATGTGTTATGTCAATGTTTTAAGAGTATGTTTGATTGCATTGGGATAGTTGAACTTCACTAAATACAACTGAAATAGCGATTTTTTGGAAATAGCTACATGTAAGTTGTGTGTTCTACTGTTCAATCTTAGTTGAAATACCGTAACAGAACCACACCAAAAATAGTGTGAGGCATAATAATCCGTCCACTTTTGACTTGAGATCCACTATTTGTACCACAAAACTGACAGTTTTGATTTCATCATCAGCAGTGTTTAAAGATCACTGTCATTATTCATGCGATAATTAAACACTGATGCATTGTGAATGAATAAATATGTTAATTATAGGTAATTTCATATGTAGGCATACGTTGAAATTATCTGTGAATAACTAACTTTAATTGATTAAGATGCATGATTTTGCAAGAAATCTGCAAAAGTGTTCCATTTTCAAAAGGTACTTTTAAATAAGGTCGAATTCTTTATGCCTCCATGGCCCAAAGTTAGTTTGAACCCCATTGCGACAAACCGTTGTAGCCAAAGAAGAGAGAGAATGAGAGATCAACGGTATAACAATGGCATATAGGTGCCACTCCCAACCTCGTGCAATGCCTATAGAACGCCCGTAAATTGCGTTTTATTTTTGAAAATAATTCGGGTAAATGGGAATACAAGCTGCAACTGAGCTGCACTCAGAATGATGTGCTGTGTGTGCGTCACGTCCTCATTAAACCATCACAACCATGTGGAAAAATGTGCAAATTTACGTTGTTTAATATGCTTTAATGTACAGTATAAGCCTTATCTTATCTATTTAATACACCATGTTTATAACCGGAAGCACATTGGGCAGGTGGTTTTCTTTCATGTGGCCGTGCTTCTACATTTCCAAATGCTATTATTTTGTACAGAGTGTTTAGCGGAATGCAGGGTGTGTCTTTGGGTTGACACGACCCAAGTTTTGAACCCTGATATCCCGGACGCAGACGGAACACCACAAGGCTTCTGCACCACTCAATGTGTATAATTACGGTACACGAACACTTTTTCGACACGAACATTTGTTCGACAAATTTTCGAACACTTCTTCGACACGAACACTTCTTCGACACGACATTTTTTCGACACGGACACTTCTTCGACACGACGTTTGTTCGACACGGACACTTCTTCGACACGACGTTTGTTCGTTATTAAGCAATTATAGTCTTTTTCTTTTTCAGGTTGTGTATTTTTTGAGAATTTGCATTTTTTTATACTTTTTGTCTTAAATTAATTTTTTTCCTTTCTAAAAAAATATAATTCTTGCATCGCATAGATTGAACTAGAAGCGTATTTGTAATTTAAGATATTACCATAAAGACGAAAGATAGCCAGTACCTAAAATTCTATTCATGCAGAACTATTCATGCTAGATAAAGCATTATTCATGCAGAACTTGTCGAAGAAGTGTCCGTGTCGAACAAATGTCTTGTCGAAGAAGTGTCCGTGTCGAAGAAATTTTCTGTCGAACAAATGTCCGAAAACATAGATATCAACTTGTCGAAGAAGTGTCTGTGTCGAAGAAGTGTACCAGATCCATAATTACATATTGTACGAATAAGGAAGCATAGTTTTTAGAATTCTAAATAACATAAAATCTTGATAACTTTCATTTCAAGCTGTTTTTATACTATACTCGTCATAAAAAGCATAGATAAACACCTATACTATGATCCGCAACAGAGGATAAGCTGAATCAAATTTAAATAATTTCAAATATATACACGCATCTCTGCAGTGCATCAGGAATTTCAGATGCGAAACTATCCCTTGCACTATGTAATGCAGTTAATCAATCAAAATAAATTCTTTTCGTGTGCTAATTAAACTCGTCCATTTGTGCTGTAAATGTAATTTTCATTCTGTCGTGATTCTCCATGAGATGTAGCGAGACCCAGAATTAAATTAAAGCTGCAACTTTAACCGACAATATTAATTTTCTAATATGCCTACATGCATTGTGTCCTTTATGCAGTGTTCAAATGCATCATACGTTTATCCTCGCACCAATATCACTTTTGATCACATTTTTCAGATATCTCATCAATAAATGGAGTCTTTCTTGTTGATAATGCGCATATGGATCATAACTTTTGTCGAAATAATCCTGATTGAATATTTAGAGTATCGGATCCAGTATGCGTGGTGCATGACCAATCGCAGAATTTGTATAGAATTGAAATGTGTGCTGTTGATTTTTGTGCCCGAAATGGTAAGAATTACCTGGTTCCAACTTATTTGATTATTATCCTCTCAACTTGACCATTGATCTGTGCAAAATTCTTAATTTACATCTTGGTTAAAAATTCAAGTTCATGTTAGCATTATATTCTTTCATAATAAATCAGTAAAATTTGCTGTCTGAAAACTTATATGACTCAATTGTGTGGAAAAAATTCAAAGCTAGAAAATTCACCCGAACGTTTCCGGCCATTCTCTTCAAGGATGTACATGTACATGGCAATGAACTTATAAATAAGAAATGGAATGATGGTAATCGAATTCACATGTGTCATGCATGTATCCACATGTGATTTACAAAGTTCCACATTCGACTGGTGTCTAACACTCTATTCGGTACTATTTAAGTAATAATATCATGCAATCTTAAAAGACAAAAGTTAATAAGTTGCCGAAAACTTAGAAAATATAGAAATAAATACTAAGTACTATAAAGACAGTGAAAGTTAAAAGTCAAGGCACAAAGAAATAACATAATCCTTCTGGCTCCACAGTCTAGGCTTTTCTTTTATGAGCAAAGCCTCCAATATCTGAAGTTCTCTAAAGGTTCTCACTCGTTTGACATCTTTAAACGATTGTCTGGGATCAGTGTAGGCGAAACGGAGTAGGAAACTAAATGTCTCGTCATTGCTGACACTCTTGCCTTCTTCATACCACTTTGGGACATGTTCCTTGATTCTGTCTCCCAATCGTCTTCTCGTTCTGTCGATGCAATTGTCTCCACAATCACAGGAAAATTTGTAAATTACGTTTTATGTGGCTGATACGGGAATGGGATCTTGAGGCAACTTTCTCAAGGAAGGAACTGTAGGTCACCATTACTTGGGCAACGGGAAAAGTATTTTCAACTGCAGCTTTGAGTCTCCTCTTGTGCAAATTTGAGAGCTCATCAAGATAAGAAATATATATCCATACTTTCATTTTTTTCGGGGCTTTCGACTCTTTCATGTTGATTGCTTTTCAAATGCTTGTTCAGGAAATTATTTGGATACCCATTGCTGTCCATCGTCTTCCACAAGAAATGCATTTCATCTTCTAATAAATGAAACATTTCTTGTTGGGAACGATGGAGAGCAATGGGTATCCAGCTAATTTCCTGGATTTTGACGTTTAGCCTCCATTGTCTCCATTGTATTTATTTTTATATTTTTTAAGTTTTCGACAACTTATTAACTTTTGTCTTTTAAGATTGCATGATATTATTACTTAAATAGTACCGAAAAGAGTGTTAGACACCAGTCGAATGTGGAACTTTGTAAATCACATGTAGATACGTGCATGACACATGTGAATTCGATTACCATCATTCCATTTCTCATCTGTAAGTTCATTGCCATGTACATGTACATCTTTGAAGAGAATGGCCGGAAACGTTCGGGTGAATTTTCTAGCTTTGAATTTTCTCGACAAGCTGATACCAGGTACTAGTTGCTTCAAAGATTAACTTCATTAATTCTTAATCATAAAGTGAGCTGCACATAGTATGCATGCATGCCATCAAAGTGATGGAAAACATTGCACTATTTTACATTTACATGTAAGTAACTATATTCACATCATCGATCCGAAGAAGAAGCAGCAAGCATTTCTTAGGGCTTTGGTGCGCTATAGCCTATTGACCAGCATAACCAGTAACAAATCTACGGCATCTCAGATGTTAGAATATCAATGGCATTGGAAACAGCAAGATATTTTGTCTTTCAGGAGCTAAGTAAAGACATGAAATATCAACTAATAAAGTTTCGGAGCTCCGAAACTTTGAAATGAACTTTTTTAAAAGAAGTTGAAATACCGTACTTCAAATACGGGTTCGTTAAATTGATCGTATTCCGACTTGCCTCCGGACTGTGACTACTGGATTTTATACTCTCAGTGATTTTGATAATGCGGCAATGATTTCTGACTAAAATCAATCACATATTAAATGAAAGTCCATCCGCAATCATTTCCGTAATCATCTACAACTTGTGCGTTGATAGCTCTACACAATCAATGACGAAATCTTTGGATGATTCCAACGTTGTCGGAGTTCAAATAATAAGTTACGATCTCTCAAAGGCATTTGATCGGCTGAAACACAATGCAATTATAGATCGCATTTTGAAATGCGACATGCCAAGAGAGCTCATACCATGAGTATTGAGCTATCTAGAAGATCGTTCATAATATGCTAAAATTGAAACTGTCTATAGTACCCGATTACTGGTCACCTCAGGAATCCCTCAGGGTTCCGTCTTGGGGCCATTCCTTTTATGGATCGTGATGGGTTCACTTGATGTAGCGAATGACTGTTGTCAGATTGTTATGTACGCAGACGATATTACAATCAGTGCACCGCTTTACAAAACAACAAATCCGCACATCACACATCAACGCTACCCACAACTCGGTCCTAGAAAGGTCACATCGATGTGGACTCCCGCTAAATTTGAATAAGTGTAAGTCGCTGGTTATTCCGAAATCTAAAGACTGACACCCAACATATTTAAAGGATGCAACTTCTGTTGAGACGCTTACAATTCTAGGAGTCACCTTCAACAAGAGTTACTCATGGAGTAACCATTTTGACAAAATTGCAGCATCTGCGTCCAGACGCCTCTTTCCTTTAAGATTGCTTCGACCGCATTTAGTAAATTCTCAGCTGAAGTTGGCCTACTGCGGTATTATGCGATCAATTATTGAATACGCATCTCCGTTATTCATCGGACTTTCCAGGAGAGACGCACATAGACTTGAAATGTTGCAAAGCAGATTTCATCGACTTCTGTGTGGCCGACATTGTACAAATGACTGTTTTCAACCCCTTGAGGAAAGGAGAAAAATTTCGGCAACTAAATTGTGTAGAACGGTCTCTAATGAGAATCACATCTTGAATAGATTTCTGTATGAAATCTCCACTTCGGGACGCTTCCTATTACCAAGAGTATCCACTATTCGTAGACTCAAATTCTTTTTGTGTAAAAACTGCAACTATTCTCAATGATAAATTTACGCGTACCAGTATGACATGAGACTTCTACTTAGTGACTGCTTACTTGATGAATCTCTTTTGTATCACTTTATGACTTCACTGCTCGAAATGTAAGATTTTCATTTATCTGGAAATAAACGCATATTATTATTACTATTATTATTTCTCATGCTATCATCCAAAAAATTCATGGCAATTCCACGTAAATTGAAACATGGGTCGGAGACATAGGAATTTGTTTAATCTGCCTTAATTTCTACAGATAATGTTCGAAACCTTTACAATTTAACATTATAGTCACATCTGATGATTATCACAACAGTACGTAAAAATTGACTGATCATGATAGTAATACAGAGGAAAAATGAAAGAGCAAAAAGTCAAAGACAGTGATCACATAATTAGCTGTGACATATACGCATAAAGGGCCCGCACTAATATTCAGATAAAAATAAAACTTAATATAGTGCATCATCAAATCACGCCAAAGAAAATTGAATTAATCCACATGTAAGAAACTGAAGTCTTGCTAAGTATTATGATTATACTATTTGTAAAATCAATTCCACACAACGATTTTTGTAGTCCGCAAAATGCATTCAGTTAATTAGTAATTCGGACAAGTGCATCAACTCAACAGGTGCATTTAGTCTGTTTGACAAAGGCTATTAAGTAAATTTGCTAATAGACAATCTCGAAAATTGAGCTTAGAAGCAGATTAAATTTTGTATGAAGACTTAAATTATGATGCTGCATTGGAATTTCTTTGATATTCAACTAATCCTTTTAAGCTTCTTATCAGTTAATTTTCATTCTATTTGATATCTGATTTCTTTCATACTACTAATGTATTAAAATCTCAAGTACCAAATCGCTAGTATATAGACGCAGGAATAATTTGCAAAATTTGCTCTCTTAAAAATTGATCATCTTCGAAGACCTCAGGAACACAATCTTCGCAAAATCCTGAATCTTTTGACAAAAAATTAACTGTGTGCCAACATTTTTTTATCACTCTACTTGCTATATGCACTTCTGCTTATACTGATCACATTGTCGAGCTATCAAAGCTAACTAGGTCAGGAATGGCCTTGAATTTTGAGAAATAAGTAAAGAATCTAGAAATCTTAGATTTTTTGTTCATGCTTAGACTTTCGGCGTCGCATCAATCAAGCTGCAATGCCTAGAAATCGGAAAACTCACTTTGTATCTAACTACAACGTAAATAAAAGTAAAAAGCATTTTGCAAGAACTGCACCCATCACTCTCAAGTTGTCAGCACAGCTGCCCAAGTCGATTAGCACTGAGCTATCGATACAGCAGAAGAATTCCCACCTATCGGGTGGTTCTAGCCAATGACGGCATAGTGATCGGATGCCCATGCGAATACTTTTTTGAGGTGGTGCTCGTGTAGCTCAATTTCTCACAGTTACAAGATTTTATTGATATTACTAATGCCATGCACTTGAAGTTTTAATCTTATTATTGATAATTTTGACTTCTTTATTCAATGCACAAATTTCGGATGTTTCATGTTTCAGAAATTCCTGCATTGCAATTGACAGATATCCCTCGTAGAACTTACATTCCAATAATATCTTGCTCAGTAGCATTTGTGCTGTACGTTGGCCCTTATCGGATGACTGTACATGAACCGCTAGCACCAAACGTTCATAACGGATGTTTTGTTGAGCCTTATCTCCTACCTATATTGACAACTGTTATTTTCTTAAGCATTTGCCTCAATTTCTTGAGCGCTTGCGTAATTCTTTGCTTGAAACTGCATAAGAAAAATAAGTACGGACAATTTCTCTATTTGAATTTTTCTACCATTACAAGTGCTGTTGCATCAGCATATTTCATATTATCCAGAATCTATGTGTCGAATACTCTTTTTATCTGTGTTTTGACTATTCAGTGTTTTAGCTTTAGTTGGGATATTTTTCTTTTCTCATTAATCAGTATATCTACAGAATGCTTGGTTGCAGTGTTTTATCCATTACATTACAAATTAATTGTGAATGCAAGTAGAATATTTCGAGTAAACTCAGTAGTTGTGCTTATTCTTTTCTTGTTTCGAATTGTGTATCCAGTTTTCGATTTAAGTTTCCGAAATGATGGATATTTGCTAACTGGTGAATGTCAATATTCAGATGTAATCCCTTATAAATATTCAGTGATTTCATTTTTAATAAGTAGTGTTTCTTTGATCATTATAATTGGCATGAATATT
This sequence comes from Prostheceraeus crozeri, assembly GCA_907163375.1. Lineage (NCBI taxonomy): Eukaryota > Metazoa > Platyhelminthes > Polycladida > Euryleptidae > Prostheceraeus > Prostheceraeus crozeri. Next base: position 474,045 of record CAJQUW010000682.1, on the reverse strand, counting down.
TCTATTGTAGTTGGTGTTTTAAAGTGTCTTCGACAACGAAAAAAGCTCGTTGGAGAAGATAGAAAAATCTTCAATAAAAGGCTGTTTGTAGTTGTAAAATTGGGATCGGTCATTTTCTTGAACATTTTGTGTTGTGTTCCGGTTTTATTGAGTACAATTTTTGATTTAGTGTTGCTGCCTCGTTTAGTACGTTTGTGTGTCCTATTGTCATCTGGAATATGGAATGTAATTTTATTTTGCTTTTTAGACAAAGAAATTCAGCAGATATTGCGATGCACACGACAATTTCCGAAAAGCATCTGAGATCGTTAAATGTAGTATTGCTTTTCGCACTAAAATGTGCTGAAAGGATAACACAAAGTGAGAACACTTTGGGATAACAATATTTGCATTTGTCTGCAGATTGTCGAATATACTTGATAAATGCACTTGATGTTGATGAATTGGCAAAAAGTGTCTACAGATTCTCTTGCTTTTTGATTAATTTAATAAACACTGTTTTTCGAATAGCTTGATGGTGTTTTCACAGAATGCCTCATTCTTATGAGAAATCTTGCATCATAAGAAATTTTTCGATGGGCAAAGTCTTCCACGGATCGAGGCTGCATGTGTTTGTCCGACATAGGTTTCATAATTTTTTCGCAGTCATTAAGCATCGGGTCATTTCCATCATCATTTTCTTTGCATGTAGGCTTAATGATCCACTTTCCGACAGCTAGGCGCGATGATGCACTCCTCACTCGTTTCGATTGTTCAACCAATTCTCATGTGACTCTTATTAGTTTGAATAAATAGTGGGTAGTCGTACTAATGAGTACTGAAGACATTCTCCAATCTGTGATTTCACGAATGCAATCTTATTGAGATCACTGAATAAGGCCTTCCTTAAAAAATCGATGTTGTTTTCTCGTGGCAGCGAATTAAAATTAAACAGTCTTGTTCCATTTTACTGGCAAAAATGGAGGCTTTAGTAAGACCACTCAAACTACAAACACTTACTCCACACACCTCCAAACATGTGTTCACCACAAACACTGTGCACCACACCTTTGAATAGAAAAAGACATGTTTTCAACAGTTATGGAAATTTAAAGGAAGTGGGTGTTATTAAGCAGCACAAAATTGACAGATAAATGGAAAATGTGCAGTAGAGAAATGGATTATTTGAAAAAATGGAAGTGAAATGAAAATGTATTAATGCACACTACACTTTTTGATCCTGGGTTTTGATTACTCTTGGGGCACTCAAGATTCTTGGGAAGCATCCCAACATTGGAAAATTGACCCTAGAGCAGATTATACTTGCACGTATCTAGGTTCCACGACCCATAGAAGCAAATGCTGAAGCTGTGATTTGAAAGCTGAAGGCCGACCGAATGCATTTTATTATCAATCAACAATGATCGTCAGAAACGCTCACTACCGGTATTTTGCTACTGTTAGATTATGCACTTCACGTATGCAAGCATCTGCTCCTCACAACTAAATTACGCTTGTGGTGAGCTAAGCTATTGTTTAAGTCCAAATTAAATTTTTGTACATAGTGTTATTCAGATTTTTGTCCAAGTGCGTATCCATCAACCATTGTCTCTTATAAACGAACTGTGCATGTTTTGTTATAACTCGTATTACTCATCAATCTCTATATCCTGGTATGCCAGAACAAAGCATGCATTATAGCAGCAGCGGTTCTGCCATAAACAAAGATGGCATGTGAAATGAGAAAATGTATTTAAACTTTGGAACTGGATTGCAAAGCTTTTATTGCATTACGTATTATCATATTACGTATATTCATGTAAACATGCAGGATGCTCAGGCCTGCAAGTGTATCGTAACACGCACCAACAGGATTATTTTCAACGATTCATATCTTGCTAAGTTTTTTGGAAATATCGTATCGTATGATAACAGACATGACAATTAAAGGTTATACCACCACGAGCGATTACACGAGCACAAAGCGCGAGTTTAATCGAGACTGGTGCGATGTAGCCGCATTGTTGCTACCACAGAATTAGACAGGTCGTCTCTTCTTCTGTTTGACTAGAAAGGAAACATTGGAACATATAACGCTAATGAAATGGCACAATCTGCTGACATAATGCCATAGCAATCGAACAATGACCAGCCAGATCAACATTAAACACGCCAAATTGTGCGAAGTTTTAGTGACTGTTATCAACCAGATCACACAGCAAAGCATAGAAATAGATTGTTTAACTGAAGTTAATTAGAATGGAAATTGACTCAAGGTCGCGGCACCGCCGGGGGAACTAAGTTGGGGCATGAATGACCAATGAAAAGCCTAGAATTACACATGTGACTGATTCTAACCCAATGATACAGCCGTTGACAGGTGTATCTAAGTGAAAATGCGTGCGATTTATGTGCCACTATTGTGTATTACATGAAGCTTAACCTCCGCTCTAGAGGTTTTATTGTTGTCGATTTCTATGCAGCAAAGAGACCACAGCAAACAGACACAGTTGATGTCAAGTTCTACAGAGAAGTTTGTGAACGTCTTTTCGTGAGCCTGCTAACCTTCATAACAATAATCGGAGGCCCAACATTATCGAGAAAACTTTTGCGCAATGATCTGAATTCTACAAATCTGAAGGAATCGTGACGATCGGAGCATTTTGAAGGAATTCAGAGCAATCCGCAAGCGACGCACAACTATTTTTCATATATCTGCAAGGTATCAAAAATTTCTTTTTGCCCACTTAGTAAGTTCTTTCATGTGCCATCATCTCTTTGAATCAGTTTGTACTTCTAGCAAAGTGACACGATTAAACAATCTAATTCTGTGGTTGCCACAGTTTTCTTCCAAACTGACATTGCTTCCTCGATGTATGAGTTGTATGAATCATAGATATCGGACCGCGTTACCAATGATTTCTGAAACCGTTTCTAAACTAGCGGCAGGCAGAATTTCATTGCTTAATAGGTTTGTCGGCTTGTCATAGACTCATAGCGCTCAATTTCTACCCAAGATGGCTGCATTTAGTTAGAAATCCATGATTTCTCCTAAATCCAAGCATTCTTTGTCAACTTACCCGAGAGTTCTCTATCTCTTTGTTGTGTTGTATATTCTTACTTCTATATACTTCTATGACATAAAATAATCAACTAGAGCACGCCGTTAAATGTTTTTTCTTTAGACATTGCAATCCAAGAACTTCTTTTCTGCTTGGATATCAGCAGTTCAAATGGATATTCTAATCCTTAAAATGTTCATCTTACCGTTATCTGTCAGGGAACAAAGTTAAAAGACCTCTATGTTTGAAACTTATTCATTTTTGCATCTAGTTGTTGAATTGTTAAGGTAGAGCTTCAGCAATTACATAGAAATTGGTTCAAAGTGCTGCAGCCACAGAATTAGATTCATCTGCATCGCAATTGGATGCATAAACAAAATATTAAAATTTTTGGCTGCATCACACTTGCAACAAGCCGCATTTGTCATACTTTTCATACTTGCCAGTCTCACAACTGTGAGTGCAAGTGAATTAGAGCACGATGGGTTGTGACTTCTTACACCGTTACTGTGTGACAAGAGGACTCTACTGTGCGACAATTTACTATGTATAAACTGCGAATGATCTATGGTCTATCGATAATATGCTGGTATGCATATTCAACATCTAACAAATCAAGCATACAATTTGGTAACGATTTTGACGGACTCAAAAATGATGTCTATGGCCATACAGTATATCTTGTACAGACAGAGATGCGCTCCATTATCAAAATGTTTCAATGTACAATGTAGTGTTATGTGCTGATATGTAATGTATTTCGGTGTATGTATTATGTATATTATTATATATATTATGTATATCGGTTCATTCTAGCCATATTCTAGCATTCTTGTTACCAAATTGTAATTTGGTTATTAAAATGATGGAATAAACCGAAGTTCTCCAAAACGTTTAGGTTCAATTTTCAGTTTTTGATTCACATTCAAAGGCGCTTATTATTCAGTGTTATTTCGAGTCTGTCTTCGAGTGGCCAACCATCCATGGTAATAATTGTCTCCATTATTAAAGATGCAAGTGACGTAACTTGGGAGGGGTCCACTAGGGGTTCGCCATTGCCATTGGTCATTATTCCAGGGCAACGAAATATACGGCTACCCAATGTGACCGTACGTCCCAGCTTGGGACAGATGCATTTAACCGCTTTTTAGTATTTCAGTGCTAAGATTCAGGAATTCTTCGGTTTTAGCCTAAGTTAAAATTAGGGTTAAAATTAAGCACATGTCGACGCTATTTTGACTAACTAACGTAACTAACAAAAGTGGATATTTCATAAACTCTCAGAAAACGCAAAAATGTGTTTTGCTAATATTTCAACTCCCATCTGTGAGAAGATTAAGCATGATTGAATGAAAGCGTTTGAAGACATTAAGAACTCATTGTACCTACTTACAAATGACATGATACATAAGATAAATATGGAGATCTTGTACTCAATTTTGTGAGTTCATTACATATACGTTAGTTAGTCAAAATACAGCAGTTCAGAGAGCTATGAATGATGTACGAGTATGCAGATACGTTGGTTAGATCAGTTGAATATTACGGCTTAGGTTATTTAATGTTTCTTGTTTGTAGTTATGTAATCAAGAACTAATTTATCCAATTGCGTGACTGGATGGGAATTGATACGAAGCAAGTGTTAGATTAAAATTTTGTTCAATCAGAGATTTTTTAGTCATTTCTCATAGTTCACTACACCTTTTGTCAATTGACAGCAGTTAAAGTTTTCTTCACGAAACAAACAGCACTCAGGCCTACTTAGTTGTCATCAATAATGTTCATCATTTCTCCCCTCTTCAAATTGCTGTTTGAAAATTAAAAAACCAGCTCATTATGAACAGAAGTCTCATTAATGAATACCCGTTCCTGTTTATTGATGAAAGTGGAAGCTAGCTCTACTAGAAGCAACTGTTATTGTAGGAAAATTACAAAAAATGATTCATAAATTCAGTCTGTGAAACCATTAGAACATGACAAATTTTCATAAAATAAGTGACTAGATGCCAGGATAGCAAAAGAATGGCACAATTTCATAATGTCAGTCTTCTTCTCCGCTGTTATTCCTCGCTGACGTTGATACTTGTCACTCAATTTATCTCTCTCCCAATTTCTTTTCAATTTCAGATACACTAATCCGGCGTTGCTGTAGGTTTGCGATATTGAAACCGAGTTTTGTCTGACGATGATCCATTTGGCCTTTGAAATCATGGCTTTCTGCTTTGTGATAGTTTGAGGCGTTACAAAAAGAGATGATGCCAAGGATTTATAGTTCCGAAAATCCCGGTATAGGTCATTCGCCTGACATTCAGTGGATTTTTGGGCTGAACCGTCTTGATGATTCCTACCCATTCGTCTGGTGACATAACTGAGATTTTGCGACTCGCTCGCTCAATCGAAGAATGAATAGAGTCGCCTTCATTTTAAGAATGTCCAGACTCGAAGAAGATGTGGTTGATTTCTTTTATTGACGTGCCTCGACGTAGAAAATCAAGAAAAGCGGCAATCAAAGTGTAGGATCGATTCTGAGACCCAGTAGCATCACTAAAACAAACAACTGCTTCATATCCCTCGTTAGCTTTTTCATGGATGTAATATACTAAACATATAGCGACCTCATCCGTGCCTTTGCCTGCCTGATCCTCGGACCAAAAGAAACAATCACCTTTTGAGGTATTCAGGTCATACACAGTAAAATTCATGCAGTTCAAGCGTCGAGAATAATAAAAGACAGAGGTATCGCCTTTAGGACACACCAGTAGTCCTTCGAAATCGAAAACAATGGCAAGCAACTTGAGATCTATCCCTGAGAGTGCCTTAGCCTCTTCCTTCCTTAACCGAGCTTCTTCTTTCCAAATCAAATGCTGCTCTTGCTTTTCAAAAGCTTCTTTGTGTTTGGGATTTGGAGCATTTTTAAATTTTTCACAAGAAGCACATTGATCTTTCTTCGGATTGTGAATAGAGATGTTGGTCCCGTTGAAAACATTCAGGAAAACCGAGTAGGATCCTGGTTCCTCTCCTTTAGCTTCACGATCTTCTCTGTACAGTTCATAGCATTTTTGGATGGTGAAGTCTGGAGGTAAGTAAACTCTTTGTGAGTCATGCCTCGAGTAGTGGGAGGGCAACAGGGGCAAACTTTTCAGAAATGCGTCCATCAAGTATCGCTCTTCCATAAATGCGCCTGCATTCGGATGAGGATGCTTCCCTCTCTGGTCTACATCTAGAATGCCACTTTCAGAGCGCTTAGAGAAAGCAGTTCTAATCCATTGCTGCGAAATTCCCAATGTGTCTACATAGAATTTTTGACACACCTGAACAAGCATTTCGTCCTTATAAAAGAAATGGCGTAATATCTTCTTTCTTCTACTGTGTTCTTCTGTTGTTATCCTCTATGGTTTGTCATCCTGAGAAGTTTGAATGATGAAATTTCTTTGTAAATTTGTTTCTCCTAAATTCAAAAAGTTTGCGAATAAATGTACATCGCTTCGTTCATTCTCTGCAAATTTATTGTGACATTGTCTAGGGCATTTCCTTGGTGATTGCGACCGGCATCCAATTTTCATACTTCGCTTGGGCATCACTTGGTCTCTATATGTTACACATTCTTTTCCTCTACACTTTTTCCTCTTGTCTTCGATCTTGCGATAAACCCTTTTCTTCGGACGTCCTCTTTCAGCTTTAATATAAATATTAGACCCATCTGCAGTAGCGACACCATGAGTACTTTCGTCATGTTCGTACGTCGGATCTTCATCGGAATTTTCATCCAGTTAATCAGAAGGATAATCCGTTATTCTAATTTTCCGAGGCCGAGATCGAGTAACAGAGGATCGACTGTAGGATGCTTCTAAGCCATTGTCTATGCCCTCACTATCGTCGTCATTGTCACTTCTCGCCAATTCATTTGCAAGCGAATTTACACTCCAACGTTTAGGCATGGCTGATCAACAGATAGTGAACATCGAATAACACTAAACAACGCAAAGATATTTTTTTTCAAACAGCCAATACATAGCAACAACATGTCATTGCATTGATATTGCAGATACACAGCAGTAAGCAGACACCTGCAGCATCTGATGTCTTCCCACGCACTATACATCGTCTCGTGGATAAGAATCTGATCAAATATCTATGCCCTCAAGCAGCAGCAGAGCATAATGACAAAAGTCAAGGGGGAAATTAGATCACAATTTGCAGGCGCAAATTGCAGCTGAGGAGTTGGACTTGGCAAAAGCAATGTTTTCAAAAGAAGCACTGCGCATATAATGTGACATCAAATACAAGACCACTACCTGTACATCCAATGTTTCTCGAAAAACAACATTTTCAGAGGTACTTTCAGCTTAACTAGATATTTGAATAGGCTTCTACCAAGCAGATACGATAGTTTGTCAGTAATGGATAGAGAACGACACAGTTGTAGATATTCTGTCTAACTAACGTAACTGACAGTTACGTTAGTTAGGCAAAATTAGAATTTGTAAAATTGCAGATACGTTATTTCATTAAAAATCATTCCCATGATTACTAATTGAAATGTCAAAATGTTTTATAGCCCTAAATGAAGACTGACCCTAATACAGCCAACATACAAAAAATACGAAAATCGAAAAATTTCAGATACGTTAGTTAGTCAAAATAGCGTCGATATATAAGGAACATATATACGTGTAACTAGGCCAAACATTCAGCCTTCTAGACAAAACTCAAGAAAAAGAAGTACAAAGAAGAATCAACGCGGGATGGGCAGTATTTGCGAAACATAGAGATGTATTCAGGAATAACATGCCAATGTGCTTGAAAAGAAAGGCGCACAATAGTTGCGTCTTGTCAGCTATCACCTATGGATCAGAAATATGGGCACTAACCTCATTCATGGAGAACAAGCTTAAAGTGACACAAAGAAAGATGGACCGAAGTATGATCGGAATCAGAAAGTGCAACAAGAAGACCAATGAATGGATAAGAGCGCAGACAAGAATCAAGGACATGCTGGAAAAAGCAAAAGAAACCAAAAAGTGATGGGCGGGACATGTCGCAAGAATGCAAGACAATAGATGGACTATCAGATTGACAGACGACCCCACCTTGTGGAAAAAGAAGTACAGGCAGACCAGTAACGAGATGGTGAGACGATATCGACAGCTTTTGTGGACAGCCAACATGGAAGAGACAAGCTCAAGATCGGACAGAATGGAGGAAGCATAGTAAGGTCTTTGTCCAACAATGGAACAGAACAGGCTGATGATGATGATAAAGAACATTACGCAACGACATTTTCATAGTCAAAAATGCAATTTAATGTTGTAAGGGTTAAGGAACTCAGAAATGCACTTGCAGATAACGATGATGTATAATCGGATTCTCTCGAAGAAAATTAACAATAACAGAAATACATTGCATAGTATAAAAACATCATCATTTCACAAGGAATAACAATAATTAAATATCTTCAATTGCCACTGGCTTTCTCAGGAATCAAAAAGAAATCTTTGCAATACCCAATATTTCGCTATTCTTCATCAAGGGTGACATTGTCACCCTTGATGAAGAATAGCGAAATATTGGGTATTGCAAAGATTTCTTTTTGATTCCTGAGAAAGCCAGTGGCAATTGAAGATATTTAATCATACACCAGGAATGGCCTCACTTGAACTAATGAATAACAATAACCCAGTAATACAGCATTATAGAATTGGTGGTTACATAACAAGTTATTCGTACCATTCGTACACAAACACGAATATATACAGATAGACGTAGAGATATGCTGTAAGAACCAGTCATCGTACGCATGCGAAAGCAACGAAGAAGCAGACAATTAATTATGTGGATATAATATGGAAGAATGTAGTAACAATAACTGAAATATGGCAAGCGCATTTAGTAAAAATCAAATAGACTGAGAAAGTTTCGTGATTGCTTCAATGTGAGATTCACACTGTCAATCTTAAAAGAGCTTGACAATATATTCTAAAAATCGCTGCTTGTGTTTTAAAAAACAACGATTATCTTTTGTAAATTAATTTTTATAAAAATGTAACACCTTGCCTTCAATAAGATATGACGACTCCCAGAGACTACATGAGGTACGAGAAAGAATGCACGTTGTTCGACCTATGTTACCATGATTATTGTCTGCAAAATGCGAGTCCGTCATCAGAAACCAACACCATTAAAGAGCTAGTGTATCTTTGGGATTTAATACTCTTTGAAGTATGTGATGTATAGCTATTTTTGGCAAATTTAGCATGACAGTGAAAGCAATTAATTCCATTGAAATGTATATTAATCCTATTATTGATTATTATTATCCTATTATCCTATCACCAATTATTGAATCCAAACGGCGTTGCCAGATGAACTCATCCCTCGCAATGTATAGGTTCATATGCATTTACGAGCGAGATAATCAGATTTCAACGAATTTATTCCTATTTTAACTTTGTAAAGTTGGGAGAGCACAAAAGATAGTGACAACTCTTTCTAAAACGCTGCATAATCTTTTGAGGCGTCACACATGATTTCAGCAAACACTAGCATTTTTAAAAAAATATAGTACCATCTCATGTAGAAGTTTGTTAGACGTTATTGGGGGAATGAAAGCATGCGCGAACTTCACAGGGTCCAGTACTTTTACAACGATGAATATCACTATACAATAATAGCTGACATTGATTTTCAAAGCCAAGTGCAATACTTAACATGTGGATTTTGTTCCTGCTAAGATATGCCCTGATCTTCTGGTCTAATGTGCTAAAGAGCTCAATTTTCACGATATTTATTCAAAAACATATCAGCTATTTTGTACACTCTTACATAGAGGAATTCCCAAAGTTATCACATTCTTCATTAATTGCGTTAATGTAGACTGAATATCATAGAACTTCATGGCATGAGGAGATATTCAATGCATATAAAAACATGGATCCAGGTATCGCATAGTTGATGCTGACAATTGACAAAATAAACACAATTAATAGCATGGTACAATGAATTTACTCATTCATGTTGCTATGTCTATTCTGATGAATTTTCTTGTTCTGCATCAGAGAATAAAGTTATGGTACAACAGCTTTTTAACGACAGGAGTGGTAGGATATTAGAAAAATTACTTAATCTATTAAAATATAAAGCATTCAGCATTTCACGTCGCATTGAGATCGCATCTTGAAATAAAAAGTACAACGATTTTTAGTACGATGTTAGTACACGATGTTTAGAGAAATATTTATTTGAATTATGAAAAGTGGTTGTTCATTGGCGTTATGGGGGATTCACAATAATCAATTTTACGACGTATTTCAATATTTGGTAAAATTTGGTGATGACTTTAGGGAATAAATGAATAAATTGTCCATTTAGCATTTCCAATAATCATGAACTGCCTTAACTCTCATGACATTAAGTGTGGCAGTGTAAGTTATGAAGGAAAAGTTATGTGAGGATGTCGCACCTTGAACCCTTCCAGATAATCTCAGTGGGAAAAAGTTTCAATTGTCGATAACACAAAGGCCGCTCGCTACTTTATATTCACAACTTAATAATTGGAAATCGACGAATGAAGCAACCGCTCCTTATGCACGTTTAATCGGTTGCCGACGGCAAAGTCATTTCGAAAACTGTATATTAATTTATAGCCCAATTTCAGGTCAAAAATACAAACTTCTAGGTTTATATATAACAATACATAATAGACACACAACAATGTTGCTCGGCGATGGTTGCTGACATAATAATTGATGACAATAGAACCTTGAAACTTATAACCTAGGATTATTATGCAGTAGTGGCACAGAAATCCCACACGTCTTCCATTAGTTTCTGACTTGCATGTAGAGACATTTGTCAACGAGTGCAGCATTTGGTTAGAATAAGTCACTCTGTAAATTTGCAGCTTTTGATTGTCTATTAATTCCCCGTCTTGTTTCCCCACTGTTGCCGCGGCCTTGAATCAACTTCCATTCTAGTCTGCTTTTTGGTTTTTTAACGGTTGCTGATGTTAGCGTTGTTGAACTGAATTTTTATGCTTCAGAAAACTTTCTTCCGCTGTTAAAACATGCATAAACTCAGACATCTATGATAGCAGCATTCAACATCAGTATCGCAGGTTTTGATAATCAATCTGAACTGTAAGTACAGTACTATGTAGGCTGTAAGTTGTCATGAAAACTGTTCGCCAAAAATGAAAGCGTGATGTATTCAACATTGTGTAGCAGTGAGGGTCATCAATTCCATTGCTTCAAAATAATAACTCAATAAAAATATTTTATTTCATCAAAAGATTAATTAATATAGTAGTTACATTGAAAAAGCATTAAATCAATTGAATCAAGCATCAGTTCTTTTGAAACAAATATTAAATTCATTGAACAAAAATATTTTATTTAGAAAGGTGCATAAAGAGACTAGAGCGGATATTCGTCCTTATACAAGTTTACGCTGTTGTCACGATGTATCGAGAGAATTGCGTTTTCAAGGCCGACAATGAGTTTTCACTTTAATTTTCAAAGTTTAACACAATTGCCTTGTCATTGTGCTTTGTAACATGCATGCAGTTTACACGTACACTGGCTTCTAGAAAGGAGTAGATTTCGAAGAGCCTAGTAGTAAGCAAGTGACAAACACTCGACCGGCGCCCCCCCCCCTCTGGAACGACAGAGTGTCGTGGTGTGCCGGCCAGGTGGGTCCACGTTCACAAACTGTTCGCTGACGTCCCCCCCCCTCTGGAACGATAGAGTGTCGTGGTGGACTTGGGCGACCGCCAGGATTAGTCTTGAGGCTATAGTGTGTGATGTTTTTCGTGCTGAATGTTGGGTTGTAAAATGGGCTGTTTCGAGTGGAAGGAGTGGTCGGATGAGAAAACGGAGGCCGGATTCGGATTCAGCGTGAAATTCTGCATCGGTATGGTGAATTTGAACGCCATCGGAGAGAAAAAATTTTCGCTTTTTTTCTCCCCCCCTCTGGACAGCTCGCTTCGATTTTGGCTTCCAGTGGACGGATTTTGTCGTGCAATAGCTCATTTGAAAGCTAAGAGTGAGACAAATTCACTGAAAGAATCGGCTTGTTCCTATCTGTCTTCGTTTAGATGTGAGACGCCATTTAAGATTTTGGGACATTGGCGAAAAACGACAGAGTTAGAATTTGGGACGTTTTGGGCTGTAGCTTCAAAACGAAGCATCGGATTGGAAAACGGATTTCAGATTTGGAATCAGCTTGATGTTATTGTCCAATGAGGATCATCATCCAATGAGAATCAAGCATTTCTTTATAAATAGCGAGCCTTCCACAGTGAGAATCATTCCATCGTTGAATCATACGAGTGACGGACGCACATTTTCTCTCTCTCTAGTTCCCTGTTCTATTATCCAACTAAAATGGTAAGTCGCTACTTCCCCCCCTCTCCTCCCTTGAACGTAAACTTAATACAATCTTTTTTCATTTTCAGGCATCTACTCCATCTGCTGCACTAGTAGGACAAAATGGCGATCAAACGTTACAAGGTTCGCTACGGTCAGATCATCTACAACTGAGGCCAGTGGAAGAAACAACCAAGGTACATAATCCTACACCGCTACAGCGTAAATTTAAACAAGTCTTGCGTTATGACGATCATAGCGTAGTACTCCAAACGGGAATGCTCCCTTCCACGGATGTCAAGATAATGCGCAATCAGTATGGGGACTACATACTGATCCCCGTGAGTCCGTAAATTCGCCGCCAACTTGATATTATTGAGGAGTATGTGACATTAAATATGGACATTCCTACTCCTCTTGCTCAAGAGTGGAGGGCGAGAGATGACAAGGATACTCCCTATAGAAAGATTTGGGATGGTAATCACATTTGCCTACCGCTATCTCATTGGTGTACTTACTATAAGAAGGAGGGAGATCAATCAATACCCATCAGATGTGATGAGCTCGGAGAAGGTACTTGGGATATCCTTTTCAAAGTGAATGGGCTATATTATGGTCGACACAAGGATAATAAAATAGCCTCTCTCTCCATGCATATGGAATCCATCCTATATATTCCAAAACCACCCAACGTGGACGACATAATTGATCAAATCCTTAACAGCAGTGGTACGAAGCGCAAGTCGGAGAAGAATGCTGCATCAAAACGCAAATCAAAGAAGGAGAATTGCTAGTCCTTTCCTAACTCTACCCTATGACAATTCGCTTATGTGCTTTGAGTGCCGTAGACGTGGCCTTATTAGATACATTTTACTTCTTCGTTGCCATCATATCATTTGTGTATTTTGTCGTGAAAAGCATCGATGTAATTCTTCATTTTGTAATATGTTATAGAACGTTTCCTTAGATGTGTAATTTTCCGTTTTAGGCTTCTATCATCATTTTTATGGATTGTGAGGGTGAACCTGTACAGGAGCTCAGTGCTATTGCTATGAACAATTGGACATATCAGATTGTTAGTGTCTATCATCAACATGCCAACTGCGATCCCAATGTTGATCAATGGGCGAGAAAACACATTCATGGACTTAATCTGAAATATTTGCAAGACTATGGCTTTTTTTGTGAGAGTGCTCTTCTTATTGACTTTAAACGATGGTTAGCTGCTTTCAATGTTATACGCATCTTTTGTAATAATCCTGGTAAGGAGAGGAAAGTATTTCCCAATCTAATCATTGATGATATTTTGCTCCCGCCTTGGGATAGTAGAGTGAATCAACATTATCATGAAGTCACGAAACGTTTTAAGGATTTGTGTGTTCCTATTTTGTCTATTCGTTGTAGTAGCTACGTTCATAACCAATGCTTCTTTCCTCCTTACCTCAACACTGCCAAAGTCCTGTAAGTTATCATTGCTCGCTGTATGATAGTTACCAGCTGTATCTATTTTATCTCTTTCAAACCATTGATTTATAATGCATGCTTGTTACCGTTATTCAATAAATGTTACTATGAGAAGAGTTGTTGTTTTCATGCAATGGATGGGTTAGATAAAGGGCGATCATGTCTTTCTCAAACGACTGCGGAACATTACATTTTCATAGGCAAAGTTTAAAAGGAGCTGTTCAAGATTATGTGATAAATTTTCATAAAGATGAGACCGACATCGAAGCAGTGGTCGATGATGCTAGCACTCTATTTCTAGAGTTAATGAATACATTCTCTGATAGCATTATCATGGCGCGATTAGTTGCGAAATTAAGTTTAGTTATTTTGGAAAGGAAGAGGTGGAAAGTCGCTCTTTCCATTTTGCTTCTTATTCAATGGAAGTGGTAGATCACCCCCAAGAATTTTTTAAAAGACATATGATAAAAATTGCTGAACGTCTTAACGCATTTAACCATCATGGTAGCAGTCTAGTGATTGAAGCGATTTCAGATATTCACATTCAAATTTCCATAAAGAAAAATTGAAAATGCAGTGGTACTTGATTGTAGCACAACTGGTTTTCGAGCTATGTCTGCTCACTCTCGAAGTATATTCCTTCTGTACATGCGTCTATTATTTAGAAAAGGCTAGCAAATTCATATCTTCAAAAAGACTTGCTATAGACATCAGTAACGGTGAAACTATGTGTTGCGATGTATGTAAGCGAAAGGATGGAAATGAAAAGCGCATCTTCAAGAGATGTAAGCATGCTTTTTGTCAACGCTGTTTCATACGTAATTGCATTCAACTTTGCCAATGTAACCACTGTGATATTGCTCATTTCGAGTGTCACTTATCTCGCAATAGTTAGTACCTATGCAAATGTGGTAAAGATAGGTTTTAGCAAAGACTAACACGGAAAATGGCGAAACGTAAAAGTCAAAAGTCTTCAAAGTTTTCTTCAGCCATTCAAGCTCTCCGACGAATGAAAGCAAATCAGCGATACAATGCTATACGACATGCTAACGATAAATTCATTTGTGAAATTATTTCTCATGTGAGGAAGTTGAGGACGAAGAAATTAGCGCCAAAACAACGAAAGTTACTTAAGCGATATGCTACGAAATTGCGTTTCATCTCCAATCCTAAAGTCACCCTTCAAAGAAAGAGGAAAACTCTAACACAAAAGGGCGGTTTCCTTTCAGCAATACTTCCAATGATAGCTCCTGCCGTGGGCAACCTATTGGGCAATATCTTTGGCTCTAAGCGTTAATTATGCAAATGTTGAGTCTCAAAGTAATAAAATGGATTTCAGACTTCAATGTGATAAAGTTCTGACTGTATCAGGTCCATCTCATGCAGGTAAAACTGTTTTCACGCTGAATTTATTGGATAAAAGAAGGGAGTTGTTTAAGGAACCTATCAATCGAGTGATTTGGTGTTATGGTATTTATCAACCGTCGCTGTTTCAGGAATTGCAAAGTCGAAACTTTATTCGACATGAAGGAATTATTCCAGTGGATAAACTTCAGTCTAATGATGTTGTTGTATTGGATGATTTATTAAAAGAAAGTATGAATTCAAAAGATGTTACAGATATGTTCACTCGCGCAGCACATCATATAAGGTGCTTTATCATCTATATCACACAAAATTTGTTTCCTGATGGAAAAGAAGCTCGTACACGAAACCTGAATACACACTATTATGCTATTTTCAAGAATCCGCGAGATAAAAGTCAATTTGAAATTTTAGCGCGACAAGTTACACCCAGAGGATCAAAAGCCTTAATTGAAATTTTTCAAGCAGCTACTGAAAAACCATACGGTTACTTATTCATTGACTTTACGCAAGAGTGTCCGGAAGAATTTAGATTTCGAAGTGATATTTTGAAAACTGCCATGATTATCTACAAACTATGAGTTCTTATTCTCGCATGATTGTTATTCCTCAGGATGAATATGTACAATTGACTGCCATGCAGCAAGTAAAGCAACCTCTTGCAAATCAAATGTATAGGAAAGAAATAGATTATCAGCAAAATGTTCACATCAAAGATCCACATCGTGCTGTATTATTACAATCGGAAACTGTTGAGCAATTGAAAAACTTGAAGAATAAGATGCGTGACTCTGTATCGACTGCTACACCTTTAGCATCTCGCGCACATGCCATATCTCTTTTCAATAGTATTGAACCCCATCTCAATGTAAATGATAGAGGAAAAATCATTACAGATGAAAATAAAGTGATTGATGCTTCACGTTATGAAGACTTGATTCAGTATGCGACACGTAGAAAGCGCCGTCAGGGCTATGTTCCACCTGGTTGGTCATACTTTCTTAAACTATTGAAAAAGCATAATGTACCAAAATTTGCTTTGAATAATGAGACATTGAAAGAACTTGATTCAACAGTGGCTACTGCTCCAATGCTTCAGACGATGAAAATGCCAACAAATTGGTTTAAGTCGTCACCTGCTACATCCCCTCCCACACTCACTAAGCAAACAAGAGGAAGAACTCGACGTAGATCTACATCACCACTAAAACTAGTAAAAGGAATACGTAAAATAGCTCCTCCCAGGAAATACATGTTCTCAGACTATTAATATGAAGCAGATGTGTTGCTTGCCATGTAATGAGCCACCAGAGGTGAATGTCGTTGTCACTTGCACTTGCTGCGCCAGCTCTCATAATGAAACCCCTAAGCAGTGTGAACACGATCGCGAAACCGCTAAAGCTAAATGCTGTAGTTGTTGTAAATGTAGAAAGGCAAGAAAACAAAAAGATGAGAAGGAGGAAAAAGAGTCAGTCGTCATCGACTGAACGTTTGAAGTCAATCTATTATGATGTAAAACATCCGGCAGGATTTGCATCTATCAAGAAATTATCAAAAGCGAGTGGTCTTCCACAATCACAAGTGAAACGATGGTTAAAGGGTCAGGCTACCTATACACTCCACAAACAAGCGAAAAAGAAGTACCGCACCCGCCATTATATTGTTCATGACATCGATGAACAGTGGCAAGCAGATTTGTGCGATGTCGCCTCCATTTCAAAACATAACTCGGACAATAATTTTATTTTAACCGTCATTGATATTTTCTCGCGTTATGCGTGAGCTCAACCTTTAAAAACTAAAGAAGGGAAAGGAGTAGCAAAAGCATTCCAAACAATTTTTCGAGAAGGTCGCATTCCAAAAAGAATTCAGAGTGATCAAGGAAAAGAGTTTGAAAATCAGCATGTGCGAAGATTATTTGAGAGGCATGATATTGAGTTGTTTAGTGTAAAGAGTGCTTATAAAGCTGCACTCGTTGAACGTTTTAATCGCACATTAAAAAATCGCTTGTGGCGACATTTTACTGCCAACTTGACACAAAATTGGACAAAGGTTCTACAAGATACACTCCATGCCTACAATCACTCTATCCATCGTTCTATTGGACTCAGACCAGTAGATGTAAATGCTGACAATGTAGATAAAGTGCGCGAATCATTCCAACGTAAACGCACTCATGTGAAAAGTGATGTGCAAATTGGCGATAAAGTTCGTATCTCAAAAGTGAAAAGTGTTTTTGCTAAAGGGTACCTTCCGAATTGGACAGAGGAGGTATTTACAGTATCAAGGATTAATCAAAAAGACTCTCCGACCACCTACAAGTTGAAAGATTACGATAATGAAGAAATTGAGGGTAGCTTTTACCGCGATGAGATTGAGGTAGTCACTGAAAGTGAAACATATTTGGTAGAGAAAATCATTCGATGTAAAAAACGGCAAGGTGAAGAATGGTGTCTTGTTAAATGGACTGGTTATCCTTCAAGTATGAACTCTTGGATGCGTCGTGCCGACATCTTTCATCTAAGTGATCGACAGTGATTCATGCAAAGTTGTAACTAACAATGTTTAGGGTTTGAGCTATGAATCCAACTGCCTCATTTTATTCACGACCCTCTTATGTAAGTGGCGGAGGACAAATTTACATCGGCGCTCGCCGCCAACGTGGAGGTAGCATACTTGGTGCACTGAAATCTGTTGTAGCACCTCTCATATCCAATGTCGGTAGATCTTTAAAACGAAATGTTTTAAGTAATGCCGTTGGCTTCGCTGGTGATGTTGCTAGTGATCTTTCCAGAGGTAGAAGTTTTAAGAGCAGTTTGTTGAATCGTGGGAAGGAACGCGGTTTAAAAACATTGAAGCAGACCTTTGCTGGTGTTACTCAAGGAAAGAAATCACCTAAACGAATGAATAAAGGAAGGAGGAAACATCGCGGAGCTGGTAAGGTGCGATCTTCAGTCAAAAGGCATTCACGCTAACGTCGTAGAGGCTCTAATCATTCATCAGGCGCTAAACGACGACGCTGCTATAACTTCTAATCATGGAGTGTAAAACTTCCGGTTTTTGTTTGTTCGATCAACAAGCCATACAGACAGATATTCTTAGTTCAAGTATTGTAGATTATCATCCTCGAACAGCTGAGAATGCTGGTCCCATTGAATTTGTTATTCCTGGTGGTAGTGATGACTACATAGATTTGAGTTATGCGATGCTTGATTTGAGGTTTAGAATTCAGCAAGCAGATGGAACTGCTATTGACGATACACATAAAGTTGGACTGAACAATTTACCATTGAATACATTACTTCGCGATGTTTCTCTAACGATTGGAGAGCAGCAGGTGGAAGGTGGTCAAAGCGATTATCCCTATAAATCATATTTCAATCATGTATCACAGTTTCATCCAGCAGCACAAAAAAGTCATATGGAAGCCATGGGATGGTATAGAGATGAAGCAGGAAAATTTGATGTTGAAACAAACAGTGGCTTTGTAAAGCGATCTGCTATGATTAAAGATAGTAAAGTATGTCAGCTATATGGTCCGCTGAATTTAGACTTCTTTAGACAGTCAAAGTTAGTAGTTAGTATTGCAGACGCACTGATAGTGGATACGAACATGGATAGGAACATGTGTTCCGAATTGCCAATGCGAACATGTTCCGAATTGCGAATGCGAACATGGATATGAACATGTTCCGAATTGCGAATGGATGCGAACATGGATAGGAACATGTAAATAGGAACCGCGTTCCGATTGATAGGCGAATTGAGATCATACTCAATGATTCGGAACGCCTTGTTCCGAAATTGAATTAAGTATGTGAATTAGAATAGGGATGCGAACATCTATTTCGGTACTTAAACACGTGTTTGTTTTGAGACTGCTTGCTCAAATGCGACAATTGTGGCCATTGTGACTATGATGACAATTTTATTTATTTTCATAACTAGGTTAAGTTATAAATACGTGGAAGTTGCTTGATGGTTAGTTACCTAATTTCATGGATTGTTGCAAGAGACCTTGGTTATTCGCTAAAGGCTATAGAAACTGTTACAAATCTAAATGAAAATATCAAAGCTGGTGATTTATTTGAACGACTAATGGATCTGGATGAGCATACCATGAATGCTAAATTGGATCGTAGTTGGATAGAAGATTTCTCAATGCTACATTATAAAGACAGTGAAATTAGGAAAATGAAATTGGAACTTTCTGAAACGGAGATAAAAAAAAGTGAAACCTTCAATTGATTTATCAAAATATTCTAACAATGAAAGTGACTTCAGAAAGAAATTAGAAACAGAGACGTTTAAACTATTATGTGAACGGAACTGCATTAGGTGTTTTGAACGGGAAAAATCCCTTCTCTTCTTACCATGTTCTCATTTTGTCATGTGTTCTACATGCTATATACCCTTGGAAACTACATTTTGTCCCCTTTGTGATGAAGAAATAATTTCAACAGTCACTGTATATCGTTCATGATGAGTCATCATGCGTGTCTGTGATTGGTTGCTATTGTGCAGCTTTTGTATATAAGGTTATCACACTTCTATTACAACCATACTTGTTGAGGATTGTAGACATTAATAAACATGCCATTTACCACGATCATTCCTGTTTCAATTATTCACAAAGACAATCTGTTTACTAGCAAGATTTTCTACTCAGCAAATGATGTTATTGGTTACAAAGCTGATCTCATAGATCTGATGGAGGATATTGTCACATTCTATCATTGTGAAGATGATATTGAACTTCAGAAACTCTTAATGAGGATATTGACCAATGCCCTTACGCGAGTACTACGATTTTGGCTCGATGAAGTGTTCAAGCCTCTGAGTTTGACGGAAGCTATTCCACAGAGTTCTCGTTGCTATTGTGAAATGAGAACACGGAAATTGAAGACTTGTTTGCATGATATAATCGTATTTAGCCACTATGATGAAAATGGTGGTAAATTCAAGGTGGACATGTTTACCGGACCCCCGTCGATGAGCGTCAATGTGGCAGTGCAAGATGACCGGGACATAATCAAGTTTAGAGCATACTATGCTAATCTTTTAAAAGTCTTCGCTTCAAAACCATGCTGTTCATGCTGTTCTCTATCAAAGGATTTAATGTGTAATATAGAACAGCTTATAACTGCAACGACTCAGACTTTGAGTGATGTTGATGACTACGACCTACCATCTGTTACCGTTTGACTTTGTTGCATGGAACAAAACAAAAATGCGTATTTTCATAAATGCTTTGCTTTTAACACAATAAAAATGACTGCAAAACGAAAGGCATCTTTTTCTCGGAAGAATGGTTCTTTTATACCTTCAAGTCAGTTTAAGAAGGCGTTGCGAAAGTTAAACAGCATGCGAAACAATAAAGTTAAGTGCAAATTAATTCAAAACTCAAGTGATGATTTCATCCTTGATTTGGCTTTTGCAATACACAAATGCCTCCCAATATACAAACCTTTATTGAGTACTGATTCTCTAAACAGCATTAGAAAATTTTCAAATCCAAGAAGCAGTGATATGAAAAGGCGGAACTTAGTTCAGCGTGGAGGTGGTGGGTTTTTGAATATGTTGAATGATATTGGAAACAGCATTTACAATGTACTCAACAGTCCACTAGGGAAAGTTGTAGCAGGTGCCGCAGTGTTGCTGTAGATGACGAATCATGGATTGACACGTCATCATTGATTGATGACTCATGTGAATATGTATATAAGAGAGACGCGCTTGTACTCTTTAATCACTTTCAAGCTATCATTCATCGCTGACGGTTGAAAAACTCCGAATAAGTACAACATTGAATTATGTCTCAAAAAATGTTTAAAGTTAGAGAGGAGAGCGACTCATTTGAACGTGATCTCTTTAAATTCCGACCGACAAGGAAAGTTCAAGGGATTGGAAATACCTTTTACTTCCAAACGTTGAGCTATGGTGACGATGGTTTCTACCTTCAAGTTCCATTTTTCCACAGTAATGGTATGTCTTCATCTGGTTATAGCAACATGAGACAAATGCGAGTAACCTTTCCGAAATGGCAGCAGATGATACTCAAAACCATCGACTCTTTGGCGAAGGAATGCGTTGTGTTGCCCGAAAGTGCTCCTACACATTGGAGGAAGGCGTTAGAGGAAGGAAGTGGCTATAAGGATTTACCCGAGTTCGATACGCTATTCTTGAAATTGTCCGATCACTTTCAAGCATTCGATCTACTTGGAAATACAATGGAGTGTGATGATCTGAAGCGCGGACGATACATGGGTTTAATACACGTCAACGGTCTATACATTGGTGCTCACGGCTCAACCGGAAAAGTGGCATCGTTACAAATGAAAGTTCTACAGTTGGTTTATGAGCCAATGCCGATTGATAAGTGTCTAATCACCATCGATAAATCTACTTCAAAAGATGGGAAGGATGTTGAAGAAAGCAAAAAGCGGGGACGGAAATCCAAGGAAGGGAGTGTTAAGTTGAAATTGAAACGCCAAGATGCTCAAATTGACGCGAGAAGTTATTTTAATGCTGACATTGATGAGGAAACACAAATGCTGTGAATGTGAAATGAAAGTTTCTAAATGTAAATAAAGTTGTTATGGAACATGACTTGTTTTATTCTAAGCAAACTGGTGGGTGTTGGTCTTTAAAGCTTTTGAAATTTCAGGATGACAGATTTTCGCCTATTCACTGATCGCACAATGTGTGTGGCCGGACCAAGTCAGTCCGGTAAAACTACTTTTGTAACTCAATTACTACAATTTAGAAATGAGATGTTTAATAAAGAAATTAAAAGAGTTAAATGGTGTTATGGCATATTTCAACCACAACTACATTCTGCACTTCGCCAGAAAGGTTATGATGTGAAGCAAGGGTTGCCGACAACTGAAGACATCAAAGCAGGTGACTTACTAGTATTAGATGATCTATTACGTGAAAGCAAATCTTCAAAGGATGTAACTGAAATGTTCATTCAAACTGCACATCATAGGGAAGCTTTTATTATCTATATCACCCAAAACATTTTTGATGGAGGGAAAGAGCAAAGAACTAAGAGTTTGAATACACATTATTTGGCAATATTTAAAAATCCAAGAGACAGCAGTCAGATACATCATCTCAGTAGACAGATATTACCTCAACAACCTAAAGTTCTTTCAAAAATATATGAGGATGTAACTAAGAAACCACATGGCTATCTATTTATTGATCTAACCCAGGAATGTCCGGAACGACTTCGATTTCGAACAAATATCATACCTAATTCCGCTGAACCAATGACAGTTTTCTTGGTTCACAATTAGTTTTAAGCAATGTACTTTGTTGCCTTATTATTTTCAAACATGTCGTATTCAAAGATGGTAGTCATTCCTCAAGAGGAGTATGTACAATTGACTACATTACAAAGTGCACAGGAAGTCAAAAATATAGATCAACCTATTACGAATCAACTTAAGGAACTAACACAAAAGGATATGGAAATTCAGAAGATTAAGGATCCCTATCGACGAATGCAGTTAGCAGCTGAAAACATTGATGAGAGGCGACAGATTCGTGATAAGTTGCGACGATTTATAACCTTGTCAACACCTCGACCATATCGTTTGCGCGCTGAGCGATTATTTGACTTCATTGATCCACATGTGAAGTTCAATGAGAGAGGGGAGATAATAGATGAAACAACTGGTGATGTTATTAGAAATAGTCACATAGATGACCTTCTTCAATATGCTGTTAGAGATGTAAGGCGAAAACTAGGTGCACCACAAGGGTGGTCATATTTTCAGAAAATTTTATCTGATCAAAATGTACCACACAATATTATTGGAGGACCGACTGTGAATGAGTTGGACAAGGGTCACTTACAAGATGAAACAAAAAGTAAAACACCCACGATGGCGGTCAAGCGAGAGCTTCATGATCCCGATGATCTTCAACCAAAAAGAGCTACTAGGCGCTCAATGCGTGTTGGAAAGGATTATAGTAAATATTAAGCAAATATAAATTAAGCTTTGCTTCTCTCATATCATGTCGCTACAAAAGTTTTGCTGCTGTTTGAAATCTGCGCTCGAAGGTAAAGGAGAAGAGGGAATAGAGGTTGATATCAATTGTGTTAGCAGTTGCTGTGGGAGTAATACGCGTGCAAATCAGAACAAAGACGATGAGTACAGCAGTGAAACTCAGAAAGATTTATTACGACTTAAATCACCCCGCAAGTTTCAGTCGTCCGGAGGTTCTAGCTCGTGCAGCAGGTGTGGGGATAGAGAAAGTCAAGAAGTGGTTAAGGAGTCAACCGACTTACACTCTTCACAAAAATGCGAGAAAGCGGTTTCCAACGAGAAAATATGTTGTTAACAATATAGATAGTCAATGGCAAGCGGACTTGGCTGACATGCAACAGATATCACAGTACAATGATGGCTATAAATACATCTTAACCGTAATAGATATTTTATCTCGCTATGCTTGGGCACGTGCGCTGAAATCTAAACGAGGACCAGAAGTTGAAGCGGCTTTTCAGAGCATTTTCGATGAGGGGCGTGTTCCGCAAAGAATACAGACCGATCAAGGGAAGGAATTCGAAAACTCTCATGTTCGAAGTCTCTTTAAAAGTCATAATGTGGAATTGTTTAGTGTCAAAAGTGCTTATAAAGCTGCCATGGTTGAGAGGTTCAATCGCACACTGAAGACAAAAATATGGCGCTATTTCACTGCAAAAAATACACATGTTTGGATAGGTGAGCTGCAGAAATTTGTTAAGAATTACAATGAAAGCTACCATCGAATCATTAAGATGAAACCTGTCGATGTTACCCCAGATAATGCGATGGATGTATGGCTTCGATTGTATGATAAGAAAGCGAAAAACATTTCCAATGAAAAGAAAATTAATGTTGGTGATAGAGTTCGGATTTCAAAGGTTAAGTCTACATTTGAGAAGGGGTATCTACCTAATTGGACTGAAGAAGAGTTTTTTGTAGATGAAGTAAATACAAAATTTAGACCCACCATGTATAAATTAATAGATTACCATGGCAATCCAATTGAAGGAAAATTTTACTCTTATGAATTGCAAGTAGTAGACAGAAGTGAAGAGGTGTATATGATTGACAAAATAATTAGGAAGAAAGGTCATGGCAATCAAAGGAAATATCTAGTTAAATGGAAAGGATATCCTGATTCATTCAATAGCTGGATAACGCACCAGGATCTACAAAATGTGGAGGTGGGAGACACTCGTAACTTTAAAGCTAATATAGCATGTGTCTTCTTCCATATATGACTTTAACATGTCTAGTAACTTCAATATCATTCTTCCAAGCAATAGCAACCCCATGATATTCCCAAGTAACAAACCATCTCTATACTCTGTTGAATTCGCTAATCCAATTACTCTGCATGGACCCCATGAAGTTGCTATAACTGAAATTACTTATTGCAACGATATCAGTTTGCTAAAGAACAACTATTTTGAATTACATAAAGAAGTACGAGAGAAGGATGATTGCTTTCGCATATTTCAAAATAGTCTACATGGTACATGGGCTTTTCATCATCTAACTTTACATCCTTTTTCAACATCTTTACCATCTGTCCAAAACATAATTAAAATTCAAAAGGCATTTGCAACGTCAACTTTTGATTCTAAGGTTCCCACAATGAGCTTGCAAGATACAGAAAAGGAAATCGGTAGAATGTTTGAACGAATAAATAATCTCTTCAAGCTGACTTTGAATAAATTCTACAAACCAGTCATAAAGGGGTCAACAAAATTGATGAAGGAAGGGAAGCATGTTCTTCTTGTATTAGGTAAGGATTTGAGTCATACTTTTGGGTATTCCAGAACAACTTTCTCATTAAGGTATTGGTACAATGGACGTGGGTGGAATTCGGAGAGGAAAGTCACTGATTTTCAATGTAGAATTGTGCCATTGTATGCATTACAAAAGAGGAGCATCCGAGTAAAAAATAAATTTGAGGTCATTAGAAGTGTTGAAGACTTTGCAAGAAAGTTTCAAGGATCAGTGCCAGAAACGTTAATGACTTGTGAATATAAGAAAGAGAAAGTAACTTTATTTACTGTTGAAAAGGAGGTAGAATTTATTGTTTTTACTAAAAAGACACCATTGGAAAAGTCTGAGTCCGCTGTTATTGAATTCGGATCTGAAATGATTGGGATGTTTAAGGGCCTTGAAAGCGCACCTTGGTTGACAGAGTTAAATGATACATACAAGGTTCAATTGTCCTCTTCTAAACTCAAAGCATCAACAAATGCTTCATGGGATATCCACGTATACAGCGAAGACATATTGGGTGATGAATTGTCTACTTCCAGTGAACTTGTAAAAAGAGTTAATTTGAACATTGAAAGCTTGAAAACGCCATCTGAATTGTGTACAAAGTTAAATGAGTTTGGTGTAGATTACCTTGATGCAGATGAATATCACTTTTCTTATGATCCACATAAGAAACGCATGATTCTAAAGGTAGGGAAGAACTCTCTTATCAAGCTGGATAGCGTGTTAACGTCCACATTGGGATTCTCAAAATCAACTATTTATGAAGGCTCATCAATAGGCGATACAGCCCCATCACTAGAGCGTGATATAAGTAACTTATACGTCTATTGTAACATTATTGAATATACAAGGGTTGGCGACATTCGAGAATCAATCGAGAATTTATTAACACGATGTATGTACCAATGATCAGAAATGTCATCAATAGAATTGACATATCAATTCATGATGATACAGGTGAAGTAGTACCATTCTGTGGTGGTGTTACTGTTTTAACACTACACATCAGGACACGAGATTAAGGCTTTACGCTATTGTGGGATCTATAATTATCTACAGGACATAATGTCAGGCATTTACAGTGGTCCATCCTATCAGAGCGGCTATCCCGTGTTTGCTGGAGGTAGACGACAAGTTGGAGGAGGCATATTCGGTGCACTAAGAAGTATGGTTCTCCCAACACTCAAAAAGTATGGCGTACCATTCATGAAGCGGGTTGGAAACAGAGCTTTAGACTTTGGTGCAAATGTTGCAGCTGATGCACTTCAAGGGGAGAATATCGGTGAATCCATGAAATTGCGTGCACAGCAATCTGCCATAGACGCATTAGATGATTTAACAAAGACGAGGCGTACAGTTCGGAAGAAACGTAGGAAGTCAAGACAAGTTGGATCAGGTCGAGTTACTAAGCAAAGGCGTAGGAGAAGTAAAAAGCCCACCAGAGCAGCACGTTCTAAATCAAGACGTCGTGTGAAAGCAAGAAAGCGCAAACGAAATTCCACAGCGACAAGTCAAAACGAAGGAAGACAACATATTTGTAAAGCTAATACGATGCAGAGTATCAATTCGGCTTTGTGTTTCTTCGATTCACCGCCTCATCAAACTGACATTATTTCCTCAACTATTGTTGATATAGTCCCCACAACAAATATCGATGGTAACCAACAGCCTATTCAGTTTGATATACCTGCTAATCCTCAAGATTATATTGACTGTCAATCCATTGATTTAGAATTGTGTATACAAATTAAGAAGACTGATGGTACCAATATTGATTCAACTAAGGATAAAGTGGGATTGACAAATCTTCCTATTGCCAGTCTATTCTCAGATGTGTATTTAATATTGAATGACAAACAGATTGAAGGAGGGGATCGAGCATATCCCTATGGAGCATACATAAATACAATGACGCAATTTCAGAAGCAAGCTAAACAGTCACACTTGCAAGTTGCCGGCTGGTATGATGATCAGCAAGGGAAATTTGATGAGGTTTCAAATGGAGGTTTAAAAAAACGAATGGAATTGACAGCAGATTCAAAGGAATTATACTTGAAAGGACCTGTCTATCTTGATTTCCTTCGTCAATCTAGATATCTACTATCACAGGTTAAAATGCAAATAAAATTTATTCGTGCTAATCCTGAGTTCGCGTTAATGGCTTTTGGAGCTACAAACTATCAAATCAACATAAGTAGTGCCGTGCTCAATGTAAGGAGAGTAACAATGAACCCGTCAGTCATCAACGAGCATGCGACAGGATTGAGGAAAAGCAATGCAATATATCCAGTTAATCACAGTGTGTTAACAAACTTCACAATTGGTGCGGGATCATCCTCTCATGCCTACCCAACATGCCTACCCAAATCTTTTTCCCACTGCGATGCCGAAGGCGGTGTATATCACATTTGTGGAAAATGAGTCATTTATTGGTGCTTTTGAAAAGAATCCATTTAATTTCCAACACTTTAACGTTAGTAAAGTAGCACTCTATCAGGATGGAAAATTTGTTGCTTGCATAGCTTATGAGCCTAATTTTAAAGAGGGTAAATTTGCACGTGAATATGGTTCTACTTTCACTGCACTGAGCATGTTTAACACAGATGATTCAAATGGAATTACAATGGATATGTATAAAAATGGTTACTTCTTCATTACATACAATCTCACAGAAGATGCAGATCTAGGCGGTGAAAGCGTAGGAGTTACAAAGCCTGGTAATCTACGACTAGAGGTGTCATTTGAGTCACCTTTGAAGAAAACAATTACTTGCCTTATTTATGCTATCTATGATAGCAAAGTTGAAATAACGAGAATGCGAGACGTAACTGTCAGCTATCAGAGATGAGTAACTTAAGCAACATACAAATCTTGAGGAAAATGGGAAATGCTCATCCCTACTCCAAGTCAATATTTCTTGATGTCTTTTCTAGAGATAATTTACCTAATTCAATTCCTTTCTATCCTTGTTCGCTTATCATCAATACGGACAGCAACAATCTTCCTGGTAAACATTGGGTTGCAGTGTACATCAATCGCTATAAAGTGGCTGAATATTTTGACTCTCTTAATCTACCTCGCTTACATGACATTGCACTATGGATGAATAGGTTCTCCTGGACGATTAAGAAAGTTACATCGTTTCCACTTCAAAGCAATGTATCTCTCATGTGCGGCGGTTATGTGCTATATTTCGTCAACGAGAGACCATTGAAAAATAACTGCAAAAGTGTTTTACAACTTTTTTCGAAAGACTACCATAAAAATGATGTAATTCTTACAAAGTATATTGAAACTGTTTTGTAATAAAGTTTTATTTTATATGTAAATATCCTTGTTTTATGTTTCAAATCGATAGGTTTAGAGGGAAAGCAAAACATGTTTACATTTCAATATGTATTTACAAATGTACAGTTCTTTTCTAAATATTTACATAGCTACAATGTAGATTTCACAAATATTTTTCTCAAATCACATAGGATGGGAGGAACATCATTTATGTCTTTAATGCCGGTTATCACAATCTTTCCATTATGGAATACATGAACATGATATGGGTGCCAGTTAGTCATCTGTGCTGCTGGAAATAGTTCCACTTCATAAGTGAGATTATTTGATGATGTGACTTTACGAAAGTCATAATGATAGTTCAATTCATATAACACAGTCATTGTCTTCACTTCCCATTCAGATAATGAGTCACTAAGTAAATTTTCCAACGTAGAATGTAGATATGGTAGATCACCATCAGTGAAGCCACCAACACACTGGATTGTTCCATTTGGAAAGAATAGGATAGTCACATATTTATCCTTCCTCTGTATCCTCCATGTTAACATTGAGGGTCTTCCCAGATGTAGATTCGTTGTCGGCTTCATCTTGTGTTTTATTAATAACCATTGCTTTCGATTAGGAATGTTCCGCTCGATTTCTTGAAGATTGAGTTTTGAGTTTACTTTTGTAGTTAACATGCGATTCACGACTTCCATCCGCTTGATGTCCTCCATCCTTAATGAATGAAATCATATGTGGTAGTATCTCTTTTGTAAAGTTTCTCCATGTGACGTCACTGAAACGGAAAAATCGATAGTCAATATCTTCTCTCTTTGGTGAACAGACGTATAGCTTGACGGTAGAGTCACACTTTATCCATACCTTTTGATCGAGGGGAATCTTCATCCGTGTCTTATGGTTGTCAATCAGATCAGCGAAGTCTTTCAGTGAAGATAATGCGTCAAGGCTAATGCAAACGCCACGATGTTTTCCACCACTATTTGTTATTAAGTGACAAAAGACTACTTTCTTAGAATTTGTTATGGGAATGCTTTGTGAGTCATTTAATTTCCATGTTCTAATGTAATGAGGCATGTTTTCAAATATAAACCTAAATTTATTTGTTTGCATAAAGCTTGCTATTTTACATCTCAACATATCGGAATGATGCTGAGTGCTACGTCTTCAATTCATAATAGGACTACCTATGTTTTAGTAATTATTTCTACACATCGGAAAGATGTAGAAATTTCATTTTATATTTAATCTACCTATATATTATTAAGCATGACTACGCAGAAATGTAGTGATTGGTTAGTTTACTTAGATAAATTTCTTAAACTTCTACGTCACCTGTAGCAGGAAGGCATCTCCTTCTCTTTGAAGGTGGGGGAAGACCTAAACTATAGTGTCCATATGGTAGAGATAGATTTTTATTTAACCAACAGCGCTTATCCTCCCAAAGTGAAAGTCCTCGCTTTCTAAATGATTTTGTAGTGACTACGTGATTTGTTGAATTTATAATTGTCATTTCCTCATTTGTATCTTTCTCACTGTAGTACACAGTCCTATAATCATTATGTTGTAATTTTTTAACTGCAGTTCTCTGCACTCCTTTTGCCCGCTTGATGCTATCACAAGTTGAATCTAGATATTTCATTGAATACATTTTTGGTTTTAGCAAGATCATTTCCTCAAGCAACTTTCCCGCACACTCATCCTTAAAAAAACCTAATCTGGCTCTGTTTGTTACTGAGTATAGTCGGTGATGACTGTCATAGTTTGAAGAGTCAAATTTTTCACCAAAATATAGCAGTACATCCTCCAAGCTGACAGATGGTGAGGTGTACAAACATAGGAAAAAACTATCGGTATCACCTCCACAAAGCCGCGTTCTATTTATCAGTGGACATCTTTTCAAATCATTGTAGTATAACTGGTACATTTCCAATTTGCTATAGTCAAGTACCGCCTGACCAACATAAATCAATTTATTCAACATTATTGAAGGTTTATACATTTCCATACCAACTAGATCTTCATCAAATATCTTATGCTGTACATAGAGAGGATGATTTGATAATTTTCGACATTGTTCCACGCTGTTTACTAATTTGAATTTTCTCCTTCGTCTTACATTTTCCATTGTTTTACCATATAAAGAATTATTTTTCAACTTATAAAATGACTTTTCAAAGTTGGTACTTGATTGAGCTCTCTTTTGTGAATTTATATCAATGTACGTTCTCAACCATGGCTTTTGTGTGAACTTTATACCGTTGTGAATTTCTGTGATTTTCATACCCATGGATAAATAAAATTTTAATATTGAATAGTGTACAACATAATTTTCCCTATTGAATTGATGAAGCAAGAGTTTTTTAGTTGAACTGAATTTAGTGTCTGGTCTTATTTTCCTATGTAAATCCTTCATATAAGTTGAGAACATATTTTGCTCTACGGTCTGCATCTCTGGCGCTAATGGGAAGACGGCAGTGTCATCATGTATGTTTGCAGGATATTCCAAGTTCAAATCAAAAATATAGCCAATTTCACCGTCATCATCGATAGCTTGTATATTTTCTTCGTTTAGAAAATAGCTTACTTCACTATCACTCAACCATTTAAAATTTGAATGTGGTAGACTCTTACTGAGCGAAGAACCGTAAAGGTTATTGACATCAATGTAAGATAAGTGACGACTTTCATTTGTATTATTTTGTAATTCCGAAATGCGTGCACGTGCTCTGTGAATGTTCGTAAAAGTCATTCCACCCCTTATTCCCCTTTCGAAGAGATTATACATACTTTCGTCTTGTATGTAGTGTGGAGGATCATTAGATGTCAAATTTAAAGCTGAAGTAAAGCTAAGATGTGGAAGGCCAACGAAATGGACAGGATCTACTTCATCTTCACTTTGACTTAGTGACCTAAAAACTTCAAAAATATCTGTCAGTAATAATACATCCAGTTTCAAATATGCAAGCATGTAATCACCATAATTGTTACAATTGAAAGCAAACCACGCATTACTAGCGTGCTTACATTCTTCATCTGAACAATGTTCACGAGTGAGATCATTATAAAATTCACATTGTGGTGGCAGACATTTTTCTGACAATGTATTTAGACTTTTGAAATAACAGTAGGGAAATACACCCTTTTGATAAAGAATATCATCTGTTAACAGGGGAAATTCATTTCTTAGTTTTTCTACATGTTCATAAACTTGCAATCCTCTTGCTAACTCACTCAATGATGCACTTAAAAATTGATAGGAATCTAAGAATTTTAACTTGAAGTAGATTGTTTTTCCTTTGTATTCGTTCACAGGGACGCTGGCGGATAGAGTTATATACTTTTCAGCTGTTGCTGCTACTACTTCCAATTTCCATGACTTCTTCTTTCCAATTGCTTTATAGCAAACGATATGACTATCATAATTCTTAAAATTATGGAAGAAGATGGGTAGTTCCCGCCTATTTAGTTTTAATCGAAGATTGCATTTGCTGCATATTGTTTGCCTATATCTTCCTGTTAAATGGTCGTGATCTCTTAATTTTATGCAATCATCACTAAATACAGCTTTACATTTATTACAATTTTTTACATTTTTATGTTTTTCTTCTTCATCAGAAGAAAGAGACATTGGTTGCCGACTTATTGCACGCTGATTATCATATAAGTTTTGAGCTATATTTTCTAGGTGATCCAAGAAGTCCATAATACAATTCTCTCCTTTGAAGACATAATATTTGTTTTCAAATCTGGACTGGAGAGCTTTATGCCAAACATGATAAACACCAACTGCTGCCGGTTTGTGTACTTTATTATCGATGTAGCACTCTATATCTGCATAAACAACTAAAGGAGGACTTAATTGATATTCCATGCTACTTGTGCTTACCTCTAGTTGTTTAGGCATTCTTTCTATTTGTGCCTTTCCACGAACACAAAATTGATAATGTCGCTCCAAAGTTGTCTTATATGTAATCGATTGGGTACATCGATCGCAGAAATGTTTATATCTTCTATTTATTTTTCTATATAATCTTGATAGTTTTCTGATTCCACAATAGTGTGCACGTTCATTGTTTATAATTAGTAGTATATTCACAGTTCGTTTACCAATAAAGTTGCTGCTATATCAAAGACCTTTTAGTCCTTTTTCGTAAAGGTGAATGTTGATTTTAATGTCATTATTTTTCTCAAACTTAGGAATATCTTTAATTGATACGGGTGTAGAGATGTCATTCATATTTAGTTCAGATGACCATTTACTATATGATTTTATCTCATTCCTAGAATATGATACATCATTGTAATGTAGCATTGATAGAACTGAATACAAGAAACAGTCATTTGCATTTGAATGTACATTAATTACAGCCTTCGAATCTTTCAAACTCTTTGGTAGATTAAATACTTCTCCACCAGAAAGTAATGGACTAGTAATAACATTGAATTCTATATTTAGTATTTCATCTATAACCCAATTGCTACCCTTATTTGCAAAAGCTTCAATATGACTTGAGAGACTATTTGAGTTATCTTGGAACCATGTATCATAGTCATAAATATAGTTTGTGGATGATGAAGTAAAGTGTGCGAGAAACGTTTCATCTTCCTGAGGATTTGATCGCACATAACGAATTTGTGCTACCAGACGACCACGTAGTTGAAAATTTTCTAGAAGGTTTGTCACTAAGTTCTCTAATATAGATCGCATACTTAATAAAAAGGAAGTTATATCTACTGTGTGTGCTGAAGGTGTGATGTCGTATACACGAGCATGACCGTTGAGCGCGCTTTCGCTGAGACTTACAGTTCCATGATTAGTTTGAATATTCATCTCACTATTTGTATTATGCATATTCATATGCTGACGGAATTTGCTTATAGAATTATACGTTTTACCACAGCGGGAGCAGCATTGCATAAAGATCAAACTATTATTTGAAGCGCTGATTGGTACATGTCTAGACGTTGATTCAGCAGTACTAGATTCGGGTATTTCACTATCATTAGCTGAGATACTTCGAGGATTTGAATTTAAATTACAATTACTTGGTTGCTTATCACAGACTAGATTGTGTCGCTTTAGATTATCCTGTCGTTTCGTTTCATATGGACACTTCCTACACTGATAAGTTTTTCCTAACTTACAAAACTTTTCATGGCGTTGCAAATTACCATTAAGAGTAAACGTTTTTCCACATTTAGAACAGACAACCATGTTTATTAAACTGGTGAGGATTATAATTTTGCAGACTATATATATTTTTATCATCCTATGACGTCACAACGATTACTAGCCAATGACATTTGTTCCAATCTACGATGAAATAAGAAGACAGGACTTGTAACAATTTCTTTTTCCATTTAAAGTCAAAACAAAAAGTAAAAGTAAAAAGTTTACATTTTTTCACACTTGACCCTGTCGCTGTGCGACAGTTTAATATGGTGGCACTGCTCACAGCAGTCGGTCGTGTCCTCCATGTGAGACAGCCTCACTTTTGTGAATTCCCCATCGCGAAACACTAAGTGCATCAGCGTCTCACGCTCAAACTGTCGACCACCTCTGGCTACAGAGGAGGACAATAGTAGGTTTGACTGTTAAATTTCTAACGGACACAATCAAACCCCTATTCTCCTCCCTGAGCTTAGTTTCTCTCTCCTCAGCCATCTTCAGGCGTTGCTGGTACAGTTTTAACCTCTCTTCTAGCCGCTCATCATTCTCGGATGTATCGTCTAGGTCGACATTGTATTGTTGTAGTAAAGGAGCAGGAATAGAGACTAGAGCAGGAACAGGGATCGGAGTAGGAGCAGGAACAGGGATCGGAGTAGGAGCAGGATCAGGGATCGGAGTAGGAGCAGGAACAGGGATTGGAGCAGGAGCAGGATCAGGAAAGGGGACCGGAGTAGGAGCAGGAGTTCGGTATTGAAGGATCGGTGTAGGGGGCAGCTGAACGCTGCAAGTTGGCGACGCACGGATTCGGGAGAATGATATCTCTTGTGATGTGAAATCACACATATCCTGAAATGAGAAGAAAAATTTGTTTACTATCTATATGTCCTTATAATGAGGATAGAGCACTACAGTTCTAACAAAATTGTGAAAATCGTACCTCAGGAGTCAACGGTGAAAAATTCGGATGAGGACTCCCGTATTGTATAGGGACGCTCCTCATTATCCTCAACGGAAGTTGTAGTCGCAGGTGTTGAGGCGACGCTATTAACCCTGGTCTTTTTCAGGGATAAGGATCTCATTACCTGAAACGGTAGAAAAAGATAGAAGAATAATTGAGTAAATGCATTATGTATGATACATTAAGTGGTGAGAGGAACTTATAATAACGACTATAACAGCTGTACTTACGGGACGTGGGCTACTTGTTTCTTCTACCACACGCATCTTCGGTACCGGTGGCAGAATTTTAAACAGCTGTAAAGAGAAATAACATATTATTTTACATCAAAGGTGATTAATTTTTATCAACATGACTTACATTTCTCACTTGAGGTAACTTTTTGACAATCTTTATCTTTTTCTTCGCTTGAGACCTCGGACACTGAAATGTTTTAAAAATTGAATTTACTTCATACATAGCGAAACAAATGTTCTTAACATTATTCATTTTTTATTTTAAATTTAGCATGTGCAGTTATCAGTACTCACCTCTAAATCACTGGATGACGAGTCACTGTCCAGGAATTCTCTTGACTTGAATTTTCTTTTTGTGGGGGGTTTTGTTGGGGGTTTTGAGGGTTCTGCGCATTGACTTAGAACTCCTTCTGCAGCCCTATCCTCCTTCGCGAACAGTCTAGCCAATTTATTTCTTTCGGCTTTCGAGGTCAGGTTAACTCCACCCCTGCCATTCTCCTGCGCACAGGTAGCATGCCGGATGATGAAGGCTTTGGACTTTTCGTCGTTGGCCATTTTTGTGCTTCGCACGTAGTCTCTGCAGGTGAGGCAGTAGACATAAGTGCAGCCCTCCTTGAAATTACAATCTTTATGCCCACTCTTGTTGGCATGACGCGCCGGTTGTTTACAAGTTTCACAGTAGCGGAAAATTAATCTTTGACGTGCAATGCTTGCTTGACGAACCATTTCTGTAAGTCATGGAAAACGTTTGTCATTACATTGTCTGTTAGCAAATATGAACTCATTTAAGTAACTATTGTATAAATATTGGAAAGTAATTCTACAGTCATTAATTTTCTGACAGAGATATATATTTTTCGAGATAGAAACCGAAAGTCAAAATGTTGAATTTATCTTGAAAAGGGTTGTTTACATATTAACATGAAATTGAAATCAGCTGATGTATTATTATTTTATTTTATTTCGAAATGAAATCATAGAAACGAAACTGTTGTTTTGAAAAAGATAAACATTTCTGACTTTGGTTACACAACTTTTAATTTGTAAATGGTCCACAGACTATCACTTTGAAAACAAAATTAGCATTTGAATTATTTACAAATTTGAAGCACACTTTGGAAATGTTTATCTTTATTTAAACATTTCATCATATAAGCTTGTGTGCTTTATAGGTTTTGAAAATGTTATAATTAATTATGAAAATTAATAATTCTGTTTAATAATATAACATATAGTGTTCCTAACTTAAGATCCAGCCACATGTTTTAAACTATCTGGTTATAAGAACTTAGTAATGTTCCTACTCCCAAACTATAGAAAGTAGTGAATAGAAGAATGTAGAACTCACTTCAGAATTGCAGTTGTAAATACATAAAACGGAGAGACGGAGAACGAGGTCTGCTATGCACACAGAATAATTCAAAAATGAGTGAAGAACGGAGCTCTACAACTTCTTTATATATGATTCTAACAAAGGAACCATGAACAAAGACCGGATGTCATCATAACATCACATTGGTATAGAAAAACAAACTGTTGAATTCAAACAAAACTAAAAAGCTGATATATTTTAATGATGAAATAGAAAAGTGCCATCAAAGTCTTTGATGCTAGAGTGGTACATGTAACCGCGAAGTTAAGCCAATTAACATGTGATAAAGATAGATTCCCTGCAGTTCTAAACATTTAAAATTCTACTCAAGTTAAGGATTTCATCTAAATTCAAATAATAAAGAAAAAGTCATTAAGTTTTAAGAAGTTAAATCCAGACTGCATCATAAAACGCGCAAAAATTGAAATTTGAATTTCGCGCCAAATTTCGTAAAATCAAATTTCGCGCCAAATTTTGAAAATCAAATTTTGCGCCAAGTTTAAATTTAATGGCATCTAGGGTTAGGGTTAGGGTTAGGTTTATGGTTAGGGTTAGGTTTAGGGTTAGGGTTAGGTTTAGGGTTAGGGTTAGGGTTAGGGTTAGGTTTAGGGTAAGGGTAGCAAGAAGAGTATCTATGGCACCCGGATTCCATGGGTAAAGCTTATTATGTAGATCTTATTCCAAGAAATGAGAAGACGTTGGTGAAGAAGATTGTGATTAAGCCAAGAAAGACAAACATGACTCCTGAAACATTATTGAAGAAATTTAATTATCTCCTTCGAGTTGATGGTAAACAAGTGGCAACATTGACTTATATTAAATCATCTAATCATATTGCAATAAGCAAATTAAATGATGATGATCTAGTATTAGTTTGTTCAAAAGATTTTCATCAGTTCTTACGACATCGTTCTGCAGCTGTTCATGGAAAATCTGATATGCAACATTTACCATGTGAAAGGTCAAATCAATTTGATACAGAATGGTCCGTATCTTTATACAGAAAGTGTGTAGAGCCTTTAGGTGGTATCTTACATGAAACAAGAGTGTTGATGCCTCGCATTATTACTTCGGTTAAATTGGTTGTAGATTATTTAAATGAAGTGATTAATGACCAACATATTTCATTTTCTGAAAAAGAAGGTACTTTGTCTCTCACTATAAGTGGAAAAGGTATTGAACTAATTATGGATAAAACTCTAATGGACATTTTGGGTTTTGATCAAAATATCTTTAAAAGTGGTACTGTAACCAAAGCTAGCGCAGACATGTCGCTATCGCGTCGTATTAACTATTTTCAGATATATTCCAATATTGGTGAAGATTTACGTGTGGGAGATGTTGCATATCAGATTTTCCATGAACAGCTGCAGAACGATGTCGTAAGAACTGATGAAAATCTTTTGAACAAACTAATACTAGATCATCATCATTTAATTTGCTTATTGCAATATGATTAGATGATTTAATATAAGTCAATGTTGCCACTTGTTTACCATCAACTCGAAGGAGATAATTAAATTTCTTCAATAATGTTTCAGGAGTCATGTTTGTCTTTCTTGGCTTAATCACAATCTTCTTCACCAACGTCTTCTCATTTCTTGGAATAAGATCTACATAATAAGCTTCCTCTCGATATATTAACTGTTTATGACCACTTATGTGGTAATTAACGTTAAAATTATCATAGCTTGTTAAGGCGCTAGCGAGGTAGCCTAAATCATTTCTTAAACTTGGACTTAAACCAACAATCCAATCTTTCTCAACTACATGATGTACATAAGTATAATCATCATTGTGCGGAGTAAATTGGGCAATATGTTTACACGCTTTATTCAAGAAATCATATATAAACTTTTTACATGATAAGAGATCTTTCTTTGGCCACTGTGGAATGTATACTCGGCACCCCTTTTCACATTGGTAAGCAGCTGTACGCCTCATATTAATAGTCATCACCTCATGATCAAAAGTATAGACACAGTTGCTATAAACAAGTTGAGTGACACCCACTTCCCAATTTCCATTTAGCTGTTGTGCATGATCAATGGGAGTAGAAAAGAGTGCGGCTCGATTACTAGTAAATCTCTTTGTAGCCGCATTGCTAAGCAAAATATGATAAAACGACATTTTTATATTGCTGATCTGC
This sequence comes from Prostheceraeus crozeri, assembly GCA_907163375.1. Lineage (NCBI taxonomy): Eukaryota > Metazoa > Platyhelminthes > Polycladida > Euryleptidae > Prostheceraeus > Prostheceraeus crozeri. The sequence continues at coordinate 435,834 of CAJQUW010000682.1, read as the reverse complement.
AACTTTGCATAACATCATGAAGACTTGGATTTTGGACTCTCTACAATATATCAGAGTTGATCGTGATGGAAACGTACATTTCAAAAATTCTCATGGTCATACATCAAGAGGAATTACATTAACATGGCGACAATTTGTCAACCTCAATGATATCATGAGGGATTTGGAATATTTTGAAACATTAAGATTCATCTCCTTGGGTGATCAAGTTTGGCTTCAACATTACAGAAATGAAGTTCAAATCTACCATTCTCATTCCGCAAACTGTTTCTCATTTCGCAAATACAATTGGGAGAAGTATAGAAGATATATACATCGCTCCATCATGACATTTATTCGTCGTGAGTTCATCGCCCTACTATGCAAATCTTAATCAGACATGACTACCACACATTATGAGTTGGAAATTAGATTCCCTACAACGTATTGAAACGGATCATGATCGAAACGTCTATTTCAAAGATTCAACTGGAAATGTGAGAAGAGAGTTTGCTTTATCTTATCGTCATTTTCAATCTCTACATCATATCATGAAGGATTTGAAATACTTCTATATGAAAAGACATTCACGTATTGGAAATCGCATCTGGCTGCGCGTCAACAATCGGCGAATTCAACTCTATCATTCCCAACTTCATACTAACTTCACATTTCATCAAGGTAGTTGGGAAAAGTATAAAAGGAAGGTACATCGCTCAATTTACTCATTCTTTCATCATGAAGCGCCATCGCTACACCATCGTCAACATTCTCCGTCGCTTCAGACTCTACACCAAAATCGATCTCACAACATTACACCAACAGCTTCCAAACAGCAAGTATTACCCGGGCCGTCCTCAAATGTTAGTGGTGAAGATGAACAATTCACGGAATCTTCAACTCTTCCCAAATGGGACTGTACAGATTCTCGGCGCCCTTTCTCATTCATCGGCGCAGTCAATGCGCTTAGAGCTACAAAGACTACTACGTCGGATATGGAAGAGGGAGAGGTGTGTGATGTCGAATCTGACTGTGGACAATATGGTGATCTCTACTCAAGTGAGTGACAGTCTATCATTTTTGAAGATTCGTACCAGCAGTTACAATTTGTATTATGAACCCGAACTTTTTCCTGCAGCTCTCATTAGTTGTTGGTTACCTGTGCATGTGGCAATCTTTCATAATAGTAAAGTGATCATTACTGGACTAAAATCTCATGTACAAGCAAATGTGATCCTAGACTATCTCATTGAGTATGTACGTACCCAGCGGATTGTAAAATAAAAAACAATTTTTCCAACATGATGTTTTTATTTCAAATCATGATAGAACTTACAAATCATTTTTTCATTAGAGGATGGATTACATGAAAAGTTTTGAATAATAGATGCAAATCGAGATACATGTAAACGTTTTAAGATGAAGTACAGTACAAAAGCACCACACGTTGATGAAAGTGGATGTTGTAGTATGCGTTCATTTCGCTGATATTGACGCGTATGTTTTCTCAACCACTGCTGTGTTGGTATATTTGGAGGTTGAGCAAGAGAGTCAAATAGTTCACCACGTCGGTCTTCTCCAATAAAGATCGCTTTCCAATGCTCACCGCCTAAATTCTGCGAATGAGTGTTTAGCACAATAAAGATGGGATAGTGATTTACTGCAGGTGGTAAGGTATCGAGTGAATAGACATTATCGAAAGATTTCAACGTCGCTTCGTCTGCATTACGCTGCACTTTAGTCTTAATATCGTCAGCAGTCAACCAACTCATTAACGATTATACTGAAGAATCACGTCACGATACTTTGTAATTTCAATATTTGAATCGAAGACTGCATAAATTAATACATTGATCGTCTCAGGTAGTGTTCTTTTGAACGTCAAATCCAAACGAATATTATGAGGCACGTTCGCTTGACGATAGGGGGCACTAATATCGCTGTCAGCAGTCAAATCAAATGCATAAATAGTATATCCACTCTTAAACTCTTTCATAGTCAGTCCGTTGGTGTCATCCGTATTGTAAAAGCCAAAGACATCCATAAAATCAACATAACTGCGCATAAATTGATCCGAAGCAAAATCTGGTTTGTAGGGTGGACCAGGATGACTAACACCATTTACACGTAAAGCAATTTCACTTAACTGATTGTGTTTAAAATTGAAAGGATTCTTCTTTATATTACCATTAAATGCATCATTTTCAACCATTGCCACCATGAGGAGCTTCGGTGCTTCCGATGGAAAGAGGCCATCTTTCATGAAACTCTTTTGATCTTTCGGAATTGTAAAGGTGAGAAGCTTTGTATGCTGAACGGGGTAAATGGCATTTTGGCGGTTAAGGCCTTCAGTATGCCCTCTAATGACACTTGGATTCGGTACTACTCGACGAATGTAAAGTGCAATATCTTCCACATGAATTCTAAAATTGTCAACTTTAGCAAATGCATTCAGCGCTAATTCAGGCTTATTCAATGTCAGCTTGAGTCGCATGCTGGTATTACAGAGTAAAAACTTTGACTGTCTAAAGAAGTCTAAATTCAGCGGACCATATAGCTGACATACTTTACTATCTTTAATCATAGCAGATCGCTTTACAAAGCCACTGTTTGTTTCAACATCAAATTTTCCTGCTTCATCTCTATACCATCCCATGGCTTCCATATGACTTTTTTGTGCTGCTGGATGAAACTGTGATACATGATTGAAATATGATTTATAGGGATAATCGCTTTGACCACCTTCCACCTGCTGCTCTCCAATCGTTAGAGAAACATCGCGAAGTAATGTAGTCAATGGTAAATTGTTCAGTCCAACTTTATGTGTATCGTCAATAGCAGTTCCATCTGCTTGCTGAATTCTAAACCTCAAATCAAGCATCGCATAACTCAAATCTATGTAGTCATCACTACCACCAGGAATAACAAATTCAATGGGACCAGCATTCTCAGCTGTTCGAGGATGATAATCTACAATACTTGAACTAAGAATATCTGTCTGTATGGCTTGTTGATCGAACAAACAAAAACCGGAAGTTTTACACTCCATGATTAGAAGTTATAGCAGCGTCGTCGTTTAGCGCCTGATGAATGATTAGAGCCTCTACGACGTTAGCGTGAATGCCTTTTGACTGAAGATCGCACCTTACCAGCTCCGCGATGTTTCCTCCTTCCTTTATTCATTCGTTTAGGTGATTTCTTTCCTTGAGTAACACCAGCAAAGGTCTGCTTCAATGTTTTTAAACCGCGTTCCTTCCCACGATTCAACAAACTGCTCTTAAAACTTCTACCTCTGGAAAGATCACTAGCAACATCACCAGCGAAGCCAACGGCATTACTTAAAACATTTCGTTTTAAAGATCTACCGACATTGGATATGAGAGGTGCTACAACAGATTTCAGTGCACCAAGTATGCTACCTCCACGTTGGCGGCGAGCGCCGATGTAAATTTGTCCTCCGCCACTTACATAAGAGGGTCGTGAATAAAATGAGGCAGTTGGATTCATAGCTCAAACCCTAAACATTGTTAGTTACAACTTTGCATGAATCACTGTCGATCACTTAGATGAAAGATGTCGGAACGACGCATCCAAGAGTTCATACTTGAAGGATAACCAGTCCATTTAACAAGACACCATTCTTCACCTTGCCGTTTTTTACATCGAATGATTTTCTCTACCAAATATGTTTCACTTTCAGTGACTACCTCAATCTCATCGCGGTAAAAGCTACCCTCAATTTCTTCATTATCGTAATCTTTCAACTTGTAGGTGGTCGGAGAGTCTTTTTGATTAATCCTTGATACTGTAAATACCTCCTCTGTCAATTCGGAAGGTACCCTTTAGCAAAAACACTTTTCACTTTTGAGATACGAACTTTATCACCAATTTTCACATCACTTTTCACATGAGTGCGTTTACGTTGGAATGATTCGCGCACTTTATCTACATTGTCAGCATTTACATCTACTGGTCTGAGTCCAATAGAACGATGGATAGAGTGATTGTAGGCATGGAGTGTATCTTGTAGAACCTTTGTCCAATTTTGTGTCAAGTTGGCAGTAAAATGTCGCCACAAGCGATTTTTTAATGTGCGATTAAAACGTTCAACGAGTGCAGCTTTATAAGCACTCTTTACACTAAACAACTCAATGTCATGCCTCTCAAATAATCCTCGCACATGCTGATTTTCAAACTCTTTTCCTTGATCACTCTGAATTCTTTTTGGAATCCGACCTTCTCGAAAAATTGTTTGGAATGCTTTTGCTACTCCTTTCCCTTCTTTAGTTTTTAAAGGTTGAGCCCACGCATAACGCGAGAAAATATCAATGACGGTTAAAATAAAATTATTGTCCGAGTTATGTTTTGAAATGGAGGCGACATCGCACAAATCTGCTTGCCACTGTTCATCGATGTCATGAACAATATAATGGCGGGTGCGGTACTTCTTTTTCGCTTGTTTGTGGAGTGTATAGGTAGCCTGACCCTTTAACCATCGTTTCACTTGTGATTGTGGAAGACCACTCGCTTTTGATAATTTCTTGATAGATGCAAATCCTGCCGGATGTTTTACATCATAATAGATTGACTTCAAACGTTCAGTCGATGACGACTGACTCTTTTTCCTCCTTCTCATCTTTTTGTTTTCTTGCCTTTCTACATTTACAACAACTACAGCATTTAGCTTTAGCGGTTTCGCGATCGTGTTCACATTGCTTAGGGGTTTCATTATGAGAGCTGGCGCAGCAAGTGCAAGTGACAACGACATTCACCTCTGGTGGCTCATTACATGGCAAGCAACACATCTGCTTCATATTAATAGTCTGAGAACATGTATTTCCTGGGAGGAGCTGTTTTACGTATTCCTTTTACTAGTTTTAGTGGTGATGTAGATCTACGTCGAGTTCTTCCTCTTGTTTGCTTAGTGAGTGTGGGAGGGGATGTAGCAGGTGACGACTTAAACCAATTTGTTGGCATTTTCATCGTCTGAAGCATTGGAGCAGTAGCCACTGTTGAATCAAGTTCTTTCAATGTCTCATTATTCAAAGCAAATTTTGGTACATTATGCTTTTTCAATAGTTTAAGAAAGTATGACCAACCAGGTGGAACATAGCCCTGACGGCGCTTTCTACGTGTCGCATACTGAATCAAGTCTTCATAACGTGAAGCATCAATCACTTTATTTTCATCTGTAATGATTTCTCCTCTATCATTTACATTGAGATGGGGTTCAATACTATTGAAAAGAGATATGGCATGTGCGCGAGATGCTAAAGGTGTAGCAGTCGATACAGAGTCACGCATCTTATTCTTCAAGTTTTTCAATTGCTCAACAGTTTCCGATTGTAATAATACAGCACGATGTGGATCTTTGATGTGAACATTTTGCTGATAATCTATTTCTTTCCTATACATTTGATTTGCAAGAGGTTGCTTTACTTGCTGCATGGCAGTCAATTGTACATATTCATCCTGAGGAATAACAATCATGCGAGAATAAGAACTCATAGTTTGTAGATAATCATGGCAGTTTTCAAAATATCACTTCGAAATCTAAATTCTTCCGGACACTCTTGCGTAAAGTCAATGAATAAGTAACCGTATGGTTTTTCAGTAGCTGCTTGAAAAATTTCAATTAAGGCTTTTGATCCTCTGGGTGTAACTTGTCGCGCTAAAATTTCAAATTGACTTTTATCTCGCGGATTCTTGAAAATAGCATAATAGTGTGTATTCAGGTTTCGTGTACGAGCTTCTTTTCCATCAGGAAACAAATTTTGTGTGATATAGATGATAAAGCACCTTATATGATGTGCTGCGCGAGTGAACATATCTGTAACATCTTTTGAATTCATACTTTCTTTTAATAAATCATCCAATACAACAACATCATTAGACTGAAGTTTATCCACTGGAATAATTCCTTCATGTCGAATAAAGTTTCGACTTTGCAATTCCTGAAACAGCGACGGTTGATAAATACCATAACACCAAATCACTCGATTGATAGGTTCCTTAAACAACTCCCTTCTTTTATCCAATAAATTCAGCGTGAAAACAGTTTTACCTGCATGAGATGGACCTGATATAGTCAGAACTTTATCACATTGAAGTCTGAAATCCATTTTATTACTTTGAGACTCAACATTTGCATAATTAACGCTTAGAGCCAAAGATATTGCCCAATAGGTTGCCCACGGCAGGAGCTATCATTGGAAGTATTGCTGAAAGGAAACCGCCCTTTTGTGTTAGAGTTTTCCTCTTTCTTTGAAGGGTGACTTTAGGATTGGAGATGAAACGCAATTTCGTAGCATATCGCTTAAGTAACTTTCGTTGCTTTGGCGCTAATTTCTTCGTCCTCAACTTCCTCACATGAGAAATAATTTCACAAATGAATTTATCGTTAGCATGTCGTATAGCATTGTATCGCTGATTTGCTTTCATTCGTCGGAGAGCTTGAATGGCTGAAGAAAACTTTGAAGACTTTTGACTTTTACGTTTCGCCATTTTCCGTGTTAGTCTTTGCTAAAACCTATCTTTACCACATTTGCATAGGTACTAACTATTGCGACATAAGTGACACTCGAAATGAGCAATATCACAGTGGTTACTTTTGCAAAGTTGAATGCAATTACGTATGAAACAGCGTTGACAAAAAGCATGCTTACATCTCTTGAAGATGCGCTTTTCATTTCCATCCTTTCGCTTACATACATCGCAACACATAGTTCCACCGTTACTGATGTCTATAGCAAGTCTTTTTGAAGATATGAATTTGCTAGCCTTTTCTAAATAATAGACGCATGTACAGAAGGAATATACTTCGAGAGTGAGCAGACATAGCTCGAAAACCAGTTGTGCTACAATCAAGTACCACTGCATTTTCAATTTTTCTTTATGGAAAGTTGAATGTGAATATCTGAAATCGCTTCAATCACTAGACTGCTACCATGATGGTTAAATGCGTTAAGACGTTCAGCAATTTTTATCATATGTCTTTTAAAAAATTCTTGGGGGTGATCTACCACTTCCATTGAATAAGAAGCAAAATGGAAAGAGCGACTTTCCACCTCTTCCTTTCCAAAATGACGAAACTTAATTTTCGCAACTAATCGCGCCATGATAATGCTATCAGAGAATGTATTCATTAACTCTAGAAATAGAGTGCTAGCATCATCGACCACTGCTTCGATGTCGGTCTCATCTTTATGAAAATTTATCACATAATCTTGAACAGCTCCTTTTAAACTTTGCCTATGAAAATGTAATGTTCCGCAGTCGTTTGAGAAAGACATGATCGCCCTTTATCTAACCCATCCATTGCATGAAAACAACAACTCTTCTCATAGTAACATTTATTGAATAACGGTAACAAGCATGCATTATAAATCAATGGTTTGAAAGAGATAAAATAGATACAGCTGGTAACTATCATACAGCGAGCAATGATAACCATACAGGACTTTGGCAGTGTTGAGGTAAGGAGGAAAGAAGCATTGGTTATGAACGTAGCTACTACAACGAATAGACAAAATAGGAACACACAAATCCTTAAAACGTTTCGTGACTTCATGATAATGTTGATTCAATCTACTATCCCAAGGCGGGAGCAAAATATCATCAATGATTAGATTGGGAAATACTTTCCTCTCCTTACCAGGATTATTACAAAAGATGCGTATAACATTGAAAGCAGCTAACCATCGTTTAAAGTCAATAAGAAGAGCACTCTCACAAAAAAAGCCATAGTCTTGCAAATATTTCAGATTAAGTCCATGAATGTGTTTTCTCGCCCATTGATCAACATTGGGATCGCAGTTGGCATGTTGATGATAGACACTAACAATCTGATATGTCCAATTGTTCATAGCAATAGCACTGAGCTCCTGTACAGGTTCACCCTCACAATCCATAAAAATGATGATAGAAGCCTAAAACGGAAATTTACACATCTAAGGAAACATTCTATAACATATTACAAAATGAAGAATTACATCGATGCTTTTCACGACAAAATACACAAATGATATGATGGCAACGAAGAAGTAAAATGTATCTAATAAGGCCACGTCTACGACACTCAAAGCACATAAGCGAATTGTCATAGGGTAGAGTTAGGAAAGGACTAGTAATTCTCCTTCTTTGATTTGCGTTTTGATGCAGCATTCTTCTCCGACTTGCGCTTCGTACCACTGCTGTTAAGGATTTGATCAATTATGTCGTCCACGTTGGGTGGTTTTGGAATATATAGGATGGATTCCATATGCATGGAGAGAGAGGCTATTTTATTATCCTTGTGTCGACCATAATATAGCCCATTCACTTTGAAAAGGATATCCCAAGTACCTTCTCCGAGCTCATCACATCTGATGGGTATTGATTGATCTCTCTCCTTCTTATAGTAAGTACACCAATGTGATAGCGGTAGGCAAATGTGATTACCATCCCAAATCTTTCTATAGGGAGTATCCTTGTCATCTCTCGCCCTCCACTCTTGAGCAAGAGGAGTAGGAATGTCCATATTTAATGTCACATACTCCTCAATAATATCAAGTTGGCGGCGAATGTACGGACTCACGGGGATCAGTATGTAGTCCCCATACTGATTGCGCATTATCTTGACATCCGTGGAAGGGAGAATTCCCGTTTGGAGTACTACGCTATGATCGTCATAACGCAAGACTTGTTTAAATTTACGCTGTAGCGGTGTAGGATTATGTACCTTGGTTGTTTCTTCCACTGGCCTCAATTGTAGATGATCTGACCGTAGCGAACCTTGTAACGTTTGATCGCCATTTTGTCCTACTAGTGCAGCAGATGGAGTAGATGCCTGAAAATGAAAAAAGATTGTATTAAGTTTACGTTCAAGGGAGGAGAGGGAGGGAAGTAGCGACTTACCATTTTAGTTGGATAATAGAACAGGGAACTAGAGAGAGAGAAAATGTGCGTCCGTCACTCGTATGATTCAACGATGGAATGATTCTCACTGTGGAAGGCTCGCTATTTATAAAGAAATGCTTGATTCTCATTGGATGATGATCCTCATTGGACAATAACATCAAGCTGATTCCAAATCTGAAATCCGTTTTCCAATCCGATGCTTCGTTTTGAAGCTACAGCCCAAAACGTCCCAAATTCTAACTCTGTCGTTTTTCGCCAATGTCCCAAAATCTTAAATGGCGTCTCACATCTAAACGAAGACAGATAGGAACAAGCCGATTCTTTCAGTGAATTTGTCTCACTCTTAGCTTTCAAATGAGCTATTGCACGACAAAATCCGTCCACTGGAAGCCAAAATCGAAGCGAGCTGTCCAGGGGGGGGAGAAAAAAAGCGAAAATTTTTTCTCTCCGATGGCGTTCAAATTCACCATACCGATGCAGAATTTCACGCTGAATCCGAATCCGGCCTCCGTTTTCTCATCCGACCACTCCTTCCACTCGAAACAGCCCATTTTACAACCCAACATTCAGCACGAAAAACATCACACACTATAGCCTCAAGACTAATCCTGGCGGTCGCCCAAGTCCACCACGACACTCTATCGTTCCAGAGGGGGGGGACGTCAGCGAACAGTTTGTGAACGTGGACCCACCTGGCCGGCACACCACGACACTCTATCGTTCCAGAGGGGGGGCGCCGGTCGAGTGTTTGTCACTTGCTTACTACTGAGCCTTTCCGATTGGCTTTCAACTTCCTTCAGCGATCGGCAGGAATTATGTTTTTGAGACAAAATTTTTGATTTTTCACAGTTTTGAAATTATGATCACTGCAGCACCTGCAATATTAATGTCATTGCTCTCACATATACATGCATCTAAGAAATCCATATTTAAAATCTTTTAAAGAAATGATAGTTTTGTAGCATGGAATATGGAATGATGACCTGGCAGAGATAATCGAATGAAAAACAAAATTAAAACTAAAATCAAGCTATTCTAGAAATCAAATACTTCCTGAAATGATTCAAAGATAAACATAAAATTTAGCAACGAAGAAAGAAAAGAATAGATTGTCAGAAGACGAAGAAGAAAAGTATGAGCTTATAGGAATAGTCCTTAACAGGACTGATAGACGTTCAAAACAGGTACAAATTATCATATCACGCGTAGCAAAAAATTGCTTACAAGGTAATTAGCAAGATATCCGAATAGGATTCACGCGTTTGGCCTATACCTCCTGGAAGGTTCAGACTCATTCAAAATGAGCCCCTAGACTGGAACACACAGCCTCATAATTATAATAAATCAAAAAATAAGGACAGCTATTATGAAAATCAATATATTATTCAATCATATAGTAAAAAAGGAAATTAATATGAGCACAAAAAAGTCTTTGACGCTTTAGGATGCGAGCGCACATCAAAATTTTACTAAAGGACTGTCAATGCCATCTTGTGAGGCAAAGCAGTTTCCGGAAAAGTTAGAAGTGCTGCGTCAAAGAACCTCAACTTTGTGGTATGCGGATGTGGCTACTCCGGACACGCTGACCTCAGCATCCAAGCAATCAATTTCTTTATTACTGCCATCTCCACATCGGCTAACTTTCAAGACAATGGGCTGTGTTAGTAGAGCTATGAGCCTATCGAAATGTTTGTAATTAAAAAAGCAGAGATCCACAAGTTATCTCAAAATATTCGAAAGGAGCCTCGTCGCAGGCCAATTCTACTGTTACGAATTGAATCACTTATTAATTTGCGTGTACCTTCGCATTCACAGATACATTTAAGCAATAAGATATCCGCAAGGAGTGGGCTGTAATTGCCGCCCGTGGGAATTCCCATGTCCTATATACCTACAAATCCCCCAGTAATATGCGCTGCCTCTACAATACATTGAACTTAATAGCAGCTTTGAGAAACCATGTCGTAAAATCTCAGCAGCCTTTATATATGCTGCGCTATTATTGTGATCAATACATACAAATTCCTCATTGAAAATCATCTCTGACAATGCAAAAAGAGAATTTGCCAACTTCTATTTGATTGAAGTTAGTCGGGTCAATGAAGTGATGAAAAGTCAAAAACTTGCAAATCATAAATATTTATACGAGTATCATCCATCTTTTTTAAAATGTTCAATGCCGGAGGGATAATCCAAAAACAATTAATTCTGCCAATGACGGATCGAGTTACAATGATATTTAAAATGTTGACGAATAACCACCAATCACTTATTAATGACAACAGATACATGTATATGCACATGCAACCGCTAGTGAAGCTACCAGCCATGAGCTATACACATTCCGTTTCATAAATAATTAGAAATTAGTTAAAACAGCAGCATTTTACAGTAAACAGTAGGTTTTTAACTATAATTGAATGAGGTTGCTTCCTATACCATACAAAATATTTTTCTTTGCTATGTGTTGGCCCAGTAAGGGCCTAGTCCTTAAAAGGACTGATTGGTGCGTTCTCTAGTAGCCAGATTTGTCTTCTCTAAGTTTTATTACCTTTCGGATGTGATTAGGCACGCTGCCGATCAAATTTCTGACCATCTGCTGATCAATCTGACTCCACTCACTAAAGATTGCCAACCGATTCAAATCATTGCCAGGAAAAATTCGTCGACGAACTCGCCGTTTCAAGATAGACCAGCCATGCTCGATTCGATTCAAGTCAGGAGACCTTGCCGGCCAGTCCAAGGTTCGTATTCCTGCCTGATTTTTATGCAGTTGAGTTGCCCTGGCACGATGGCATGGAGCATTGTCACCAATATAATCCAATCAGATGATGGACCACCTAAACTGAATGCTAAAGGATATACATGTTCTTCGAGCACTCGAGCGTAGCGAAATGAATGAATTCGATGTCTTTCGATTACACAACATTGTTCTCGTCTGCCTATGTCCTAGGCCTCAACCACACTGCGAGCTTTTCCAAGCGTTTCCAAACAAAGCGTTTTGCAGCAAATATAAAGTCATCATTACGGTACAGCAGTTGTAGACTACCACACTGCGAGCGAAGCAAACCAGAGCGATTAATAACTTAGTGACATACGTTTGTTTGGGACGCTCGTGTTTGCTTTGCTTTCAGTGTGACTGAGGCCTAATGCATGCGTGAGAGTGATGAGTCACAATTCCGGTTAGCGATGAAAATGAGAAATGAATTTCAAACAAATTACAAAAGATCGAAACATTATTTAGTCTACTGACTGCTATATTTGGAGTGTAGTCATGAAATTTTCACAGGAGCAATTTCAGAGCATTAGCTTTCTAAACACATAAAGTTTGTTGAATTCGGAAATGACTTTCAATACGTAATTTACGTTTACCCATTTCAATTCTTTATGAAACAATTTGTATGGTGACAACAATGAATGAAAATTTTCAGTCATTAATGGCGAGGTGAATATCACTTGAGCGTATTTTAGCAATTAAAAACTCCTCTGTAGAAGAAGGAATAATTTATTATTAAACCATACGAATTTTCTAGGTGGATCGACAGTTGTCGAGTCTTTGGAAAATACATTTACAAGTACAACTATACATTTATTTCTGTATATCAGGCTGCTTCAATAGCCAGGTGTTTTCCAAACCAAATATGTGTATTGTCCAACTCTGAAATGTAGTGCATTGCCAGGTTCATGAGAATAATGGAGCCAATGGTCTCCGCGGCATACGAACACATGCCATATTCTGCCGTAGTTCGCATCTAAATTTGCCTGAAAAGTAAAAGAAGAAGGTCAAATCAGAAAATCCGCCAGGAAAGCACTTAGCTTAATACGGTATTATTCTTCCTGCCTTATTGGTGAGTTTGGAATACACCCTATGGATTGTCAGTTTCACAAAGCAGCAATATCCTATTAGATAAAAAAATCACGACTAATGAAAGAAGCTTGATAAGAGGCATATCATAAGTTATGTTTGGCCATAACTTCAAATGAATATCCGAGTGGTATACATAGTGCTGGCGAATAAAGCAATTGCTCACAAGGCTATCTATCAAACTTATGGGATGAACAGTTGGCAGCTGATAAAAAATCATATTCAAAGGTGGCAAATATTCGGCTAGCTCATTATCGTAGAGAAAAATGGATTTCCACAGCGAAGGTAAGCATTCTGGTTTGATCTATTTAGAATTGTGCCGTTTTGAAAACAATATGAAAACATATCTAGACTTTGACATCGACTGCAACGATATCAATATGATCCTGAAATTTAGAGCAACAAGTCATGAAGTACATGCACATGTAGATGTTGTTGCAGAAAGTTATAATATTATATTGAAGTATGAAGAATGTCTCTGTCAGCCATGTAATGATTCAGAAGTGGAAACTTTACATCATTTCATGATAAAATGCTCCGCGTATGCGAAAATACGACAAGGAAATGACACCAGTGTTAGGTTATTGCAACAGTATAACTGAGTTTCATGACGTAATGATTAGCTGACTCCAAAAAATATAAAATCCATCGCTAATTAAGTTTTTCAGAGGGCTAACAACATGCGCTTGATATCCAAAAAGAATAACTAATATACAATGCACACACTAAAAAGGGATCCCCTCTCCTTCCTTAATAACATGTGTAATTTTTATTGACCGCACGCATTCTTTTCAACGAATGTGTTCATACTGTTTTCCAAAAATTGTAAATAAACACTTATTGACTTATTGACTGACTGTTAAATGAATCACTATGTTGTCCAATGCGATTGAAGCAAAAGGACTTATCATGATTAACTAGATCAGTAACAAAAATTAATTTTTGCTCGAAAATCAGTATCCACACTCGCATACGAGCGAAATAATATTGGAAGGGAATTAATTACACGTGCTGAGACACTTGGTAAAGTTCATGATCGACAAGACATACAAGATATCTTGTATGTTTCTATAGTGGATCAATCATCGGAATTTCCGACAGTAAGTAAGATGCTATCAGTGTAACATTATTGCATTCAATGTATAGATGGCGTTGTCAAAGTTGGTAGAACTTTTCATTCAACTTGGTGACCCGTACTAATGCAAGAATTAAAACATATATAAGTACGAGCTAAAATCACATGGCTTTGATTGATGGCATTGTAGATCTATCTAAAATGATTCACAACGCAATTAGAGATCTCCTCAGGTCACAAGAAAGGTCTTCCATTAATGTGAAAACAGTTTGTTATTCAGTAAGTCAAGATAAAGCAGCATTTACTTGTACAATGAAGTATCTGAAGCAAAACAACTGAAAGCTTCAATTCAAAGATAGATGCGCGACCACTTTATAACTTAATCATGCTTTTTCACTTACCAGTTCATTCTAGCTTTAAAAGATATTTCTAGATTTGTTAAATAACAATCATCATGAAAATTGGAGCCATCGGAACCTATCATTTGGCTTTCAAACAATTGCTATCGATCATCAACATAACGATAAAACAGTATTTTTTACATCAGTGGTGGGCAACCAAGTTGGGACAGCAGGCCAAATGGAGTGGCCCGCGAAAAGGCTCACGGGTCACCAATTGTAAAAGGCTTATATATTCTTAATATTCTTTTATATATGTATGGGCTTAATATTCTTTTATCCCGTGCTTTTAAGTGCAAATATGGACAGCTGTACCGAACGTGCATATACTGTATAGTGGTCAGTAGTCGCATTGCATAACAAAATTTTGCATGTAAATTTATACAGCAGTAATGTACGCAACTACTTTGCTTCATATTTAGGAATCATAATTTACTTTCTACAATTCATGTGAGCATGGAGGAGCGAATAGGCCTATCACAAATCATGGAAGTTATACTTTTGTGTAGTTAGACGGCAATTTGACTTTTTTTGTGATTTGACCGACATTACCTTATTTCATCGAAAAAACAACGGTCTGCAAGTGTAGTGCAACTCTCCGCCTGGAAGCCGCACAAGATAAAAATAATTTTGCTACTATTATTGATCATGCTACATGTGCATGTACATACGTGCACATACTCGTATGTCACACAAACATAAGTAAGTAAGGCGCTTATTCGCAAGAGATTGAAAATCAAACATATCGTTTGGAGTACAAAGATAATATATACATTCTATTTATTTTAATAGAGACAGTTATTCGAAATTTACAAGTAAACATCCATATGGAATGAATGTGCGTTGTCGTCTTTCAGTCCTGCAGTGAGGTAAACATAAATGACCACTGTATCTCAGTCTCTCAGGAATCAGATGATGAAGAGGATGATTAATATTTCGCTCACATTTCCTGAAGTAATCAATAGTAGCCTTCTCAAAAACGTGCTCAATACTTTCAAAATCAGTACATTGACAACGAGATCCACAAATCAAATTGTGTGCTCGGTTTTGTAAGCGCTCAAACATAAGTATGTGCTTTGAATAAAGTTTACCGTAAATTGGACATCCGTAAATGAACAGCGACAAAATTATAGATTTGCATACAATTTTCAAATCGTTGACACAAAGTGTCTTCTTAAGTACTCTTAAAATATACAGGCGCTGAGATGCACGTTTCAACACTATAAAATCTGGTCGTCTCATACAAGTTTCTCGTTTATCACAACCCCCAAAATATTCACACAAAAACATTCATATAAACCGTGCATGGGTGGCACAGATGGTAGTCGTGTGCTAATGCCAATCAAGTATGCGAAATATACCTATATATCAGTTTCGTACTATACAAATATAACGAGTTATGATTGTACATATTTCTAAAAATGTATGACTTAGCAAAAACTCACGCAGGTGATGACTATTTTGCACTTATACGAGAAGACATTCATTACGAAAGGGGCATGGTTTGATAATTCAAATGAGAATTTTTGTGCCATCATTTTGCTCATTTAGTTGCTAATTAATGGTTTTGCAAATTCGAAGGAGGATCCATCACCCTTAGATGCTCCTCCCAAAGGTCGAAGTCGGAGTGAGTCATTTTCACATCACGGATTCAAATAATGTCCGCGGGCCACTTGAGATATGAGAAGCGGTGGCGGGCCACCCAATATGTCCCAGCGGGCCACGCGTTGCCCACCATTGTTTTATTGTTTATATAGCTGACTTGGGACTGTATATGTGGTGGGCCATGTATATTTTGAAAATAAACAAGTTGTGCCGGCATCAAATAATCATAAGGCTTACAAGAAATAAGCTTATAGTTGTGCACATTTTGCCACGGAGAAAGATATTCTGGAGTTTAAAGTACTATTATTTGAACACGAAAGCTGCACGCTATTTTTTTGTAATAACGATGCCTAAATTGTCACTCAAGGAACAACACCATGACGTAGGTGGAAACAGCAGTTCGGCACATAAATTGTATATGCATCAAATTGTCTATGCATATAAAATGTCTATGTTTTCCGTACATAATTAATCATGTCAACGCTGAGCTCTCAAACTCAATCTAAGCACGACGCACATGAATGACTAAATCTGTCATCCATTTGGCAATGCGAATATTTGACTTCCTAGGATTACCTATGAGTTCCTGTCAGAGTCCTAAGATCCATTCTGTAATAAAAACCTCTTCAGGTGCTTTTCAATGAATCTTTTAATAAGGTAGCCAGAGTTTTCGCCTTACGGCTTTCTCAATGGCAGATAGAGATTCTCTAATATATTATTCCGTAAGGCGAAAATTCTGGCCACCTTATTAAAAGATTCATTGAAAAGCACCTGAAGAGGTTTTTACTACAGAATGGATAACACTATCCAGGTGCGTGGAGAATTTCCTACTTACATATCAAATAGTCCTAAGAGTGACTCATAATGATTGATGCCTCGCCTCGGTAATCTGAAGGCCTCAGAATATTGTTACATCCATGATTGACAACTACTACACATCTCATCATTGCCTGTGAGACAGCCAAATGGTTTGGCAGGTTACGGAGGTGTGACTTGGACATGTAGTGATCGGAATGTCATGCTGAACTGCAGTTTTCAATGCCATGTATATTCATTCAATTATTCCCGCAGAAGATTCTTCAGTTGAGTGACTGATATCAATATGATTAGAATGGTTTTATATTTCTCATTGTTTAGCGTCAATGAATGAAACCTCCACCAACATCAGTCACACTATGGCGCTCTTTCTCTATAAAGAGGTGCAACTTATATTCATCTGTTAGTTAGATCAGTACTTTTCCCAAAGTTTGCTTCATCACTGACGTAGTATCAATAGCAAACATGAATTGACAGTTAAACAGACTTTCTCTTTCATTAATTATAGCACAAAATGCTAACAGATGACTGAAGGATAATCAGTCAGAAGGGAATCCTCAGCGGATTTCATTCTTTAGTATTGAGCTTGAACTGCAAGGCATTCAGTGTTTGGAGATGAAAAGCTATTAATTAGACGTAAAAAACGATTTCTGTGTTTTATCGGATTGTGATTCACTTCATCGACATGTAGATATCATGGATTTGAGTCATTTCATCGACAGATCGCTTCATCAATGTCTATGTCTAGAGTCAGAAGACATTGGAGTCCCTATGATATAATGCATATGAATTATTGTGTTAATTTATGTCTTTATCTATCTAAAATGCATTCTATCTGTGAATGCATGATACTCTTGTGCGAATATCATCCACCTGTCGATGAAGTGCGAACTCGTCCTTAATTTGGCCTGCTTTTCACTTGATTAAAATAGATTGTGTCACACGTAACAAAATATTGTCTGTGCATTTATTCATGCTTATTTTTTGTGCAATTAGTTGGGTAATTGCAAAAGGATTTGCCTGCTAAAATCGATTCAGCAGTGTTTTTGGAGAATTATGGAGTCCTTCTGCAAAATTTTGAAAATTTTTCTGAAGATGAAACACTGAAATAACAAAAAATTGGAAGTCTAATAAGTGAAAACGCTGAAACTTACGCAAGAACAATTCCTTCTGAAGATCGTTTACTAAAACTTAGGTGGAGGAATAATGCAACCAATTTTGTCTGTACACATAGTGCGCCTCATCGTACAATGATTGATGACTATACAAGTACCATGATTTTAAGGTTCTTGCAAGTTGGCCTATTCAGCAACAGTATTGACAAGAATTAAAGTTGAGAGCAAAATGCGCATAAATTTCTTCGATAAATAGAAAACATTAGTGCATCAATCAATCTGACTATAATAGCCATCTGTTTTCGGTCTATGAAAGTTGAATCCTCAAAGTCGGAAATAAACCATACCTGTTATACGTGTATCTTTTCGTTACTGTTGAATTCGTGAATAAAGTACAGTGGTCAAAATGACTTTTACTGGGGGAGGTTTTAAGTCAGATTATGGGAAAATCGATGAGTATAGAAAGTCACAATTTATTAGAAATTAAACATCGATGATATAGGTGCTCAGTGCCTCATAATTTCCCTGCAAAGCTAGGCCGGGCAGTCATGGAATATATTCGTATTAGGATGCGCAGCAATCAACACATCGATGAAGTAGGCCTAGGTTCTCAGTGTGCAGAGCGGGCGTTTCGTAACCTGGGCCGTCTAATTAGGATGCGCAGTAATCAATTCTGGTGGATTGTGATGCACTTCACGATAATGAAGTAAATTACTTACAACTAGTTCCATGGTTTTATTAATACACACGTAACCGTCATCTGTCAAGCCTTCCAAAGTCGCCGACATCCAGTTCAGCCCATGCGCTATGGGAGTTGAACATCCATTAGATATTTCATATCAATTACAGATATCCCTGATAGTTTGAAGCGCATCAATTATTGTTATTATACAATGTACATATCATAATAATAATTAAAGTGGTACAAAGATTTTATAAATCTTCCGACGAAACAATGATTTTTTGAAATTGTCAGGTAGTCGTATTTCAGTGGCTACAGACTACAATCCAAAATTGATGCCAAAATCACCAAATGATGAGTGCAAAATTCAAGGGCGTATGAGCTCTCTTTATGCGATCTTTAATACCGCGCATGCGATAAAAAATTATTCTGTTGAATTCAGTTAGTCACATATTACCTTGCTTGAACTGACGTACAACTTAACAACCTCTCATTTAGGTATTATGAATGTAAATACGTTCTCTGAAAAGATCACTTAAGCTTGACCACCTACCTTCATTGTTCTTGCCCACTCACGCTCGGAATCGTTGTCTCTCTTACATTTACTTGACATTTCAATCACTACCTTTTGCAATTCAAGCGGCATGTCCTCAGCTATGATTTCCACCCATGCTGGGACTTTCCATCGAAACAGGTTAGCCTCTGAATTCCTCCGGATGGTTCGCCTGAAAATCAAATTTCAATGATTTTGCAGTCAAGACATAGCTAATCTTGCCAATAATTTTCAATCTTTCGACGTTGACTTTAATAAACATGTGTACAAATGTTGAAAATGAACGAATAATCAATCATGTGTACCTAATAATTTAGTCCATACATGGCACCAGAACCGACGGGGTTGCGTGGATTCTATAATTACTGTCATCGTAGTGGCTAATTAACTGTTGAGGTTGAGATGACAGTGAAGTTAAAGATATTTGCCATCTTTTGGACGAACGGGATTTCCTATCAGCCGCCACTTAACTGAACTAAACTAAAGCAAGAATTTGCCGTTCATGAACTGATGAACAAGCTAAACTAATATTTCTCCATCTTTTACAATTCCTATCGAGCATTATATATCGAGTGCTTTTACCTGTCTTTATAATTCAATACGTTATGTAGTTTAATCCCATTATGCCCGCGCTATTTTGAGCTGCGAACATCCATAGACTCTTGGAATCCCTTCCCTCTCCGATCGTGATGTTCCTATGATTCATTCGCTCCTTGTAGCTTGCAAATGACATATGTTCGTCCCATGTTATCAGTTTCTACCTAACCGGTCGCTATCTTGTTACCGGAGTTTTCCACTTAATATACCAGGTATATTAACTGGAAAATGACGAAATTGCAGAATAAGTTTGTATCAGGTTAATATACCCGGGTATATTAAGTGAAAACACCACAAAATAAGCAAATTTAATATATGAGATGGAATGCGTCACTTAAAGCAACAATAATTTATTACAAGTGCCTATAATTTGGTACATATGATCTTGAAACTAAACTGTAATGAAAACAAATTCACGATTTGAATGTAATCTTTTACAATTATTAGGGTATAAAATGAGCAGTACCGCAACAAGCATCTGAATAAAATCTGAATAACAGAGTAACAGTTCTTAGGTATAGGCCCCCTACAGTAGAGTTTTTGATCCTGGGATTATCGTATTTTTACGGGATTCTGAATCCCGTGATTAGGTAACATCTGTTCTTTGGGTAGTTAGGAGCTGTATGAAGATGGAGTACCAAGGCTATGGACAAGGAACATGGAATAACAGATGCAATGCGTGAAATAACAGAATATGTATATATGAACAGAACTAAATATGTGCTTCCTACGATCATCTTAACAATAGACACTTGCAAACTCGAGACAGAGCTACTCCCATATAGAACTGCATAGAATAATATACTTATTGTCTATCGCAACCAATTCATTGATATCAAAAAATAGAAATATGTTCAGGCAGTCGAGAGAAGGACAGAGAGAAGCATTATACATACAGACGCAATAATATCTAATGAATTATTATAATTACTAATATCTTACGATTATTGTACAATATCGGGCTTTTGCCAGACGTCAGAAAAGTCGCGGGAATTGCGTTTCGATTTGAAAATCTCATTCCGAGCTTTAATGCGACAACGCATATTGTGTGTGATAACCAGATCTACTTATTGTTATAGCTTCTGTCTGCATGTGAAAAGATAAGTTGTTATTTATTGATGGACGTTAAGGCACATGTCTATCTGATATCATTAGTTGTATTGTACAGTGCATCGTTCAAAATACTCGTCAAAGAATTTAAAACAACGCAGTATTGCTCAGTAATTTGCCGAAAGCCGAGGAACTACTGTATTAATTGCTCAATATACTCGAATGCAATTAATACAAAGTATCTGCAGCTTAAGGCTGGAGAGTCATTCATCATTTTTCATTATTTCATCACTAACAAAAACAGTCATTTACGAGATATATCAATAATTTAGTGACAACATTTCAGAATTTGACTATTTCTTTATAAATTGTTATCTCAACCGGATCATCAAATACTGCTATTGATCATGGAAGTGAAAACAAGGGAATACTCTGATGTAAGAAGAAAATGAGATGTTAGGATGTCAATAAAATAATTATTAAATTTCACATAGGATGCTTTCATAATCAGATGAAAAAATTAGGACTAAAATAGTATATAATGTAGGTAAGGTCCATCATGTTTCCAACATACATTCATGAATGGAAATCTAAAACTAATCAATGAATGTATGTACAATTGGTTATCAATAAGAAAATGAAGTATTTCTAGATTCGATACAAAGATTTTCAGATGTTCAGTGGGCAAAAGTTTGTAAACACGTTCATACACAGTACATGAATGCAATCATAAGTACCCCACTCCTTAAATCGTATAGAGTGGTTTGTAGTCGTCTATACCTTAATAATCAATTAATTTCTATGCCAAATCGAATCCAGCATTTTAACCATAGAAATGGATCTTCATCTCATGTTTTTGTGTTCCAGATGTCTACGGATAACTTTGTAGTTTTTCACTACTTTATAGTTTTGACATAGCTATTCAGTCCCTTCCATTCAATATTTCAATACTATTCTGTTGTCAATTGCGATATCAGATAAAACTGCTTATAAGAGCTGGCAAAAAAGTAATATCATAGCTGTCGCCACAAATCAACCATTGATTCCATACTTCCCTTATATACTTACTTTGGCCTACGATAGCCTACACATACTATAGATACATGAATTGAGCCTGCTAATCCCAGGATCAGAAAAAGTCGGTATTTTGAAGACCCTAGTATAATAAGATTTATTCCTTCGCCTAATATCCTTCCGCTATGATCACATATAAGACACCAAGATGAGTGCTTGATTTACAAAAGTTATCAGAAGTGTTATTTCCAAGAAAATGGCTAAATGTTACAAAGACATAATGAAAGTTTGGCGCGAGTTAATATACCCGGGTATATTAACTGGCACTAATTTCCACTTAATATACCCGGGTATATTAAATGGAGGGGTATATTAAGTGGAAAACTCCGATACTATAAATAGCAAACTAAAAATTTGAAGTGCACATTTTTCAAGAAATTTAAATACATTCTATCTAGATATTATCTAAATGTGCTAAATAATCGCATTTTTTGCGGCAATTATTGAAAGTGTGGACGAAGCACTTCCATGGGCTAATTCTTTGACAGAATTAAATGTAGTTGAAGACGTTCTCCAATATGGTTGAATTAGCTGACGCAAAATCTTGCTTGATGGCAACAAATACCACAACCAAATACAAAACTTTTGAAATAAGCTGTCATTAAAATCATGAATGAAAATCGCAGCTCCAGTCACCTTGCCATATTTAGAATATTTGCTAACTTCGCCGAACTTGCATCTTTACGTCATTCCAAGTTTCATTAAATAATACAATGAAATTCATGGCAATCATTAAAATCACGTACGCGTCATCGATTTCCAATCCCAATGCTCTGCAAAATTCATCCAAGGTGATGATATTGTCACCATCTTCATCGAATATGTTCATCCATTTCTGAAATAGGAGAGCAACAATTCACTTTCCGAATTTATTGAAAGACACCTTTAGCCGTGATTCCCAACTGTGGATCGGGTTCCCATTGATATTTTACTGCTGTCGAGAAAAAATATAGGTAAATTCCATGTAACTGTAACATTTGGACGTGAAAATAATTTTCAGAATTAGGCTCTAATCTTTGCAATAATGAATTACAATACGATGACTGCATGTTTCATCGAAAATTTGACTATTTTTTTGCCAAGGGTGTCCCCACAGTAAGTCGATAAATAATTATTTATTTAACTATGATAAATCAATATTTTTCAACTATTTTTGAAAGATTTGATTTTTCGTCCACTAACATTTGATTTTACAAATGCGATACACTTAGCCTACATATTTTCTAGAGCACTAAGACTACGATACAAGTCGTGATTTCTTACTTCGAATCCTGTAAATACATCGTAAGGCATCATTTCAATGATAAGTTACAATGTAACGACCGGGATGAAATTTTATGTGTTTATTTTTTGCAACAATATGTAATTGCTGAAATTAAGAACTAACTCGTTGAACGAAGGCATGCCCACGATAAACACTTATATGTGTATGAAATACCTACCGGATCGAATGTTTACTGTCTGTAAAAATTTCAAGAATGTAACGACCGGGATATCCCGGTCGTTACATAACCTCTGTAACAATCGGGATAGTGTGCATCCCACCGTGTACCTGTCTGTTTAGTTTAGAAATGACAAAGCACTTGCATGTAAGTCAAGCATGAATTCATGTTAAATATCCTGATAATTTCCATTATTGATTTTGGTTTGTGCAATGCATTCGCTCCTATCATCGGGTTTGATGCATACGGCCAACGATGAATTGAAAAGTATGTTTTGTGTGATTGTGTAACTGACGCCTGTCGAAGTAAAATATGAATCTTGCAAAGATGGTAGGGTGTTCAGGTTTATAGGTCCGGTGAGAGATTCCAGTGCCATCAATTAGGTGTAGTGGAGGAGATCTGAGGAAGGTAGGATGGAACAGACAAGAATTCATCAAGATGCTGATGATGCTATGGAAAGGCTGATTGAGATGCTTCCTATCTTCCAACAGCACCATACTGTCAAACGATATCAAGCTGAAGAGTTTCGCCGACAGAAAGAGTCTTTCTCAGAGGACTCTATTGTTATTCACTTTGACTTTAGTGAGAAGTTTGCTTGTGGACAGCAAGATGCCATTCAAAGCGCATATTGCGCGCAGTCAACAGTGGTAATCTTCATCGTTGCTGTCTACAGGCGTGATCATGATCCACAAATGATCGCTCTAGTATCCGATGATCCGGATCAGACAAGAGCGACTATTCCAGTCTATATTTCATTAATCATGGACGAGTTCATCAACGTACTATTTATGGAGCGACGGACCGTCGTCGCAATTCAAGAACCGATTTATGGTTCTTTTTTTGAAAAATTTGAAGGATCGGTATTACCTACGGCGCTTCATGGAATTTTTTCACCACGTCGCATGGTAAGGGCGCCATCAACGGAGAGGCGGTACACTAAAACGCCATGTCTTTAACAAGATAAGGTCGCGTAAGTCGATAGTACATAATGCAAGAGAATTTGCCGATTCCTGCCTCGACTTACACAAAATTCGATGCATTCATGTGAGCTCTGACTTTCTTAAAGAACGCATAACTAACTTTGTATTTGATAACGCACCAGCTCAATTTGCTTTCAAAAAATCTCATTGGTGGCAAATTTCAGATTCTGATGTAGTTTTGTCTTCTTTGTCGGACGATTTACCAATACGCATTCGATATAATGTCGGCGATTGAGTGGTTGTCAGTTATGACAACATTGAGTATCCCGCACAAATGACCCTAGTTATAGAAGACGACTATACAAAGTGAATATTATGCACCGACAACGGGGATTGTTCATGTGGCCAAAGCCTAGAGATCACATTTTCTACCATGGCGAGGATTTCAAGAAAAATTTCAGCGCCTGAAAATGTTGAACAATCACCCTTTCCATTTTGAACTTTTATTAATCTGATTAACCGTTGTGTCTGAGTTTTACTCTCCGTTGAACTATAGTAGAAAGGTTGATGTTCTTTTTACAGCAATACATTCATATGAACATAATGTGTTCTTACATATTGTGAATGCAAGAGAAATAGGGATGTAGAAGCATTTACATTTTCTTTTACAAGACAGTTCATTTTTCGTAACGACAGCGATGTAACGACCAGGATGTTGTAATTTTAAAAGTTTCAAAATAACCACTTTCCGGGAACCTAGCAAAACTTGTATCAAACAAGTTTTTTTTTAAACAAAATGTGTTTCTCAGGAAAACTACATAAGAAAATTACGATGTGACATTCAGTATTTAGGCATTAATCAAAGGTTACTTAATAAAAGTAAAATAAATAAGTAAAATTCCTGGTATGATAGCCTACCATGAGCTATTAATGTACAAGAAGTTTCAGCTTCTTGTGCAATGTATTTTCCTTTGCCAGTTCGAAATGTAACGACCGGGATTATATGGAATCGACCTATATCATTTTCTTGAAGGCAAATCACAATTATTTAAATATTGTAAATATTTTATAATATTTAATAATAATTTTTTTTATATTGTAAATATTGTATTTTAAATAATTATTAGATAAACTGAATAGATCTGACGAAACGCTTAAATCTAAGCAGTGGAAGAAGATAGAATTTTTACTTTCCCATACAAAGTATGAAATCGGTCCCTGATTTTGAATTTGAAGGTTAAAATGCATGAAGCCATGATTCTCAAGCCATATTTCTTGAATTGCTATTTATAGTAGCAAAATGACCAAGTTGGCAAAAACTGAAACAACCACTGGAACAAGCACTCCCGTTTTCGAATCAAAAAATTGTCCGCGTAGTTGTCTTTATTTTCATTTCCAGTTCACTTCATTGGAATCTGATCTAATCCCACAATAAATTGAAAGAGTTCAATTAAATCAAAATATCAATTACCCATTCGCATTTATGCGTAGAAAAAGATTTAACCACAATCTACGAAGAGAAAGGGGATCACGATGAATTACTTTTGAATCGATTGTTTGCACCAACAAAATTAGATAATCTATAATGAATGTATAAATTTCAAAAAATCAGTTTCTAAGCTAAAGTATCATTAAAGGTCTTTTACAGGCTATTCAATGCTAAGGTTGATGATCAAGTCAAACGAAGAATAGGAAACAATCGTGACCCACTGACTTAATACATGCATTTACCGTATTTCCCTAATAAACGCCTACTTTTAAGTGCGACGCTATTTAAAGGGTGTCGCTAGTTAATAAAATGTGCTACTTACTACATGTAGATTTACCCAAATTCAATAGAAAATAATTACCAAGTTTATGACCTTCACGGTAAAGTATCACTAGCGACAATAAGAGCAATTATACCAATGTTCTTCCTGCATCACCGTTATATCCATTGCCGACAAGGCATGCTGGCTTTGACGCTGAGTGAACACACTGTGGGACTAATTTCTTGGACTATTACCTGATCATACATGTATTTGCTGCTTCTTTTCGATGGTCACATGAAGGCGAGGCCCACGCAAAACCTGAGCGTGATGAGTCATGACATGACTCAGTGCTTGACTGACAGGAAAATCTGCTACCGAATCTAATTCTACTTCAGAATCTGATCTTGATGACGCTATAAAATTAAATGCATTGATTAGGGTGTAAGGCCAAGGATGACGGTTTTCTTATGTGACTTCTTGTGTCATGATCGATATAGACTACCAGCAGTAGGCTACAATATCATTACATACTCCATCGACGTTTGATAACTGAAAGTATATCCTTGCTTTTTTAGTTCAATAGCCAATTATGTACTGCACTCCAGGGTTGGAATGGTTGCTGACAGGGTTACACTGTCAAATGTTGTATTAGGTATTGCAACCTAGGCCCTAGGTTGCATTGAAATCCATTACTCATTGCATCTCTAAGCTCCACGTGTTCCACAAATTGTCCCATGCAGTAAAATTATTCGAGATCTGGAATGGCTTTACAGTAGACAGGCAGAGGAACGCACAATGCTTCCAAAATTCATACAGGTTAGAATATAGGATTCTGGAAACTTCATTTGAGATAAAGTAGGGTTTGAACTACATGTATAAGTTGTCGGCAATCACTTTTTAACTGCCAAAAGAACTGTTCCCAATATATATGTCGTAAAGCATGCGAGTAGATGCTCTCAAATTATGTTATATTTACAGGTTTTTAATGTTGTAATGATTGACTGAGCAATTTATTCTATACTGAAAGTCGCCAACGGTCGACATAGGTCCAATTAAATTAACCGGCCGGCCGGTTCCAACCCTGCTGCACTTAATCATTCTTTTCTCATTTTCTGTCTACATCATGTTTCTGAATCCTATTACAACACTGTGGCTTTGAGGATGCATCCCTGAATATTTCACTTTTCGTATTCTTTGCATCTACACATGTGCATGAATTCATTTTAACATACTGGCATACTTAGATTTACTTTAATGTTATCAATTTCGAGACTCATCAGCGATATTTCTGCAAAACTTATTATGAAAGCCGCAACAAAATCAAAGTAGGTGCATAAAAAAGAGAGAGTGATAATGATAAACACCAAAAGATAACATGAATATTGAATAGTAAAGTATAAAGCTGTCTGACAATTGTATTTTGAAACACTATTATTCTGATCTCTCTATGTGACTGCCAACCTTCTTACCATATCAGCTGAAAACAATTGATTCCTATAATGACATTTCCACTTCACTCCACTCGCACACTTGAATTAAATTAACAATGCCTCGATGTTGTCAATGTTCTTCAAGCCGGTGAAGGCTTCGCGGTTGGTCAGGCCCTCACTGTTTCAAACGCATACAACAGCAGCTCATCCAGGAAATACACCACACCATATATGTGCTGGGTACAGGCCAAACTTCTCTTAAACTTCTTGAAATAGTTATCCTTGTTAATCCCAGATCGCCCTGAACTGCAAGTTGCCATCTGTAATTAGGCCTACATGCATGCATTATTTTCAAATGTTGCCTAGAGCATCACTGCACATGATTTCTTAGCCAACTTAATGTATTCTGCTAGATAAAGTGCGTAATGTAGCTAAAGAAAGTATTTAAACGTTACAATTGATACACATATTAATTCTTGCTTTGGGATGTCTTGCATCTTATAGGGTGAGCAAGGTTGGACCTTGGGTTTTGGGTCGACCTTCGGGTTTCCATGCAAAACTTGGGTTTTCTATTAATGCTACATTTATACAGACCAAGTCAGTAAAATTGATATTTGATTTGAATTTTAGGTGAAAAACATGATAAGAGCTATAAAGTTCTATTTTTCTTTAATCAAAATTCCATTCAATTCACAGAATATTTCAAACATGAAATCCTTA
Organism: Prostheceraeus crozeri; assembly: GCA_907163375.1. Classification (NCBI taxonomy): domain Eukaryota; kingdom Metazoa; phylum Platyhelminthes; order Polycladida; family Euryleptidae; genus Prostheceraeus; species Prostheceraeus crozeri. Next base: position 407,864 of record CAJQUW010000682.1, on the reverse strand, counting down.
TGGTTATTTGCTATTTAATTTTAGGCTTGACAATACCGTGTACTGAAAGTGCGCAAATTGTACTTGCTGTAAGCCTGCATTGTGTATATCGAGTTTTTACATGTTTAATATATTTTATATCTTTGCAGTAATCTTCACACCCCTAAAATATCTTCGGCAGCCGACATTTATCTAAAACTGAATTCCTTCCAATACCGTATTCTAAATATGTTTAACAATGCAATCACTGCGCATTGCTATATATTTCTGAATGCTAAAATGAAAGCAAATTTTGTTATGAGCAATGTATGTTTGTTATGCTGGTTTGAAGAGGGTTAATGGGCGTTGCCACCCCAGATACGAATGCGCGTTAGGCTTTTTATGTCCTTTTTCAAAAATGAAAATAGCGTGCAGACAGTGATTATCTACTCGTATGTTTATAACATATTGCTCATAAATTAATCGAACATATTCGTGTGATGTCACAAATTGGTCATATTCAATCAAAATGTGCCCTATTGCAGAAAAATAGCCTATAAATGGCACAATTTGAATAATAGTTGATATTCAGGATTATAGCCTAGGATCAAGCTAAGCTCATCGCTTTCTTGTTGTCATTATGAAAGGGAATTATGGATGGGATGCTCATGTCAGCTATATTGAAAGACTATGCCTTCAGCGCATGTATATCCTACGGCGAATGAAGTCCTGTACAACAATTAAGGATTTCAAATTGATATGTACATCCCTCATCACAACTTTACTTGAATATGCATCTCCTGCTTTCGTTGGCTTGTCTAATGAAGACTCAAGACGCTTGCAATGAGTTCAAAGCAGATGTCTCAGGATTGAAGGCATCAGTGAATTACCTAAATCTTACAACGCGTAGTTGTATCGTTAGCCTTAAAGTTGTTTCATGAGATCCCTTTTACCGACACATTCGTCAAAGACCTTTTTCCACCCTCGCCTTCCCGGTGGTCGAATGTCTGTTTCTTACTCTCATTCATCTTTACCAAGAAACTCTTTTTTTCGAAAATGGGCATATATTTCATCGTCTGCCTTTTTTGATTAACTTCAAATTATAGTCCGGGAGCTAGCGTGAAGTTGTGCAGGGAACGAGGTAGTACATAAAACTTTCACATAGCATAGTACACCTCTAACCTAATGCAAAACTTCGCGTCTGCCGGATCAGATCATTTGCTTTTCAGAAATAGAGAGGATAACACAATCCTATGTATTTCCAGTGGTAAAATTGTGACATTTAAGGTGTTGACTCCATTTTTTCGAATTTTTGCTCATAAAAGTTACACAAATTGGTAGTTTGTTGAACTGGTTATTATAGAAATCATCTACAGATCATGATCTTTCAAATGAGTTATCATTCAGTGACAGAGGATGAAGCAAAGTGTACAAACAGACACTTTTCGTTAAAGTGTATCAACAATTTTCCTGAAATTTCTATGTTAAAATTTGAAGTTACACCAACGAAAAGTGTCTGTTTGTACACTTTGCTTCATCCTCTGTCACTGAATGATAACTCATTTGAAAGATCATGATCTGTAGATGATTTCTATAATAACCAGTTCAACAAACTACCAATTTGTGTAACTTTTATGAGCAAAAATTCGAAAAAATGGAGTCAACACCTTAAATGTCACAATTTTACCACTGGAAATACATAGGATTGTGTTATCCTCTCTATTTCTGAAAAGCAAATGATCTGATCCGGCAGACGCGAAGTTTTGCATTAGGTTAGAGGTGTACTATGCTATGTGAAAGTTTTATGTACTACCTCGTTCCCTGCACAAGTTCGCGGTAGCTCCCGGACTATTACTTACAGTATCTTGATCGTCTTTGCATTTTGGCTGTTTTGCACATACAGTATATTCCGATTTTCATTTAAATAAAAAATCAACAGCTCTCTCGCGGAGTGTCTTGTTTTTAGCTTGCACGTAAAGTAGAAGCTGTTACAGTGCATCAGCAATAATGGCTGTGGGTGACTTCCTGCTAACAGTGCACCTAGCTGCCTCTTGCATAGGACAGATACTTCCATAGAAAGAGACATAAAATGTAGATCTAGGTGATCTGCGCGACCAGACACAGTGAATAATGCTGCTAACAAATGATGGGTTCCAAAAAGCAGAGGGATACAATAACATAAGCTTTATTGAGAGATTGCGGAAGACAGCCTGGGCGCTGACTTGGGAGTAAGAGTGGGACAACGTCCAGACTCCACAACAATCTAGGCAGCTGCAGACTCTGTTTCATCCTACAACGCCAGAAATGACTCAAATTAGGATACGCATGTGGAGCGATTAAACCAGAAGAAATATACGCAGAGTATGCGCAAACTGCGAAAAGGTGTACTTAAAATATTCAATCTCCTTCAAAAATTTGAAAGCAGTTTTCAGGGAGTCATGTCACCGGCCCGACATTTCTACAAATACACCACTCTGTTTTATTTATCTGTCATTGTTTGATTATTATAAAAGATAGGACACTCCACCTATTCCCCAAATCCTTTTCGATATTATGATATTACACGTAAGTATCAATTCATCTAATGACAACTTACATCTACAAAAGCTGGCTTGAAATTGTTCTGCTCCATGTACTCAACCAGTTCATCCCTTGTAATGGACTCGCTGTTGTCTTTGTCGACGGCAAAAAATGCTTCGAGGAAAGACTCCATCTTGTCGTTTGTGATAAAACGCAGCTGAATTACCTTCTCCCTGTCTCTTCACTAACAAGACCGCACTTCAATCGTGTATCAGCGGACTGCCTCCATTCAGCATTGACGACTGTCTTATAGTTTAGTGACAAAAGACATCAAGTGCCTCACGCTTGAGCGCACAACGTGGCCCAGCCTCTGCTTGATTCTTGGATCACTACATATCAACGCAGATTTCTAGGGCAGTGACGAATTGATGTATTATTATGTCTTACATGTATATTTACAGCGGAAAGTCATTCACATGCTTGCATTTGGCAAGTCTGTAGGTTATAGAAGAAATAATTTATCGCAATAAGGTGGAAACTCACTTTGGCAATTATCTACAGTCCGTTTCATAAAAAGTGGATCATCCTAAAATTTGACTAAATAAAACATAAGTATAATACAGAAGGCATTTTCATGTTATTTCATGTCCCTAATATATTTAAATGTCCTTATATAATCTGATAAGCTATGATACAGTAACGGTTCTTAAGAAGCTAATACTTTGTGGCCCTACCCTTATTGTCAATGACATTACCAATTCGTCTAGGCATTGATTCGATGATATCGTTGATTTTTGACTGATCTAACTTTCTCCACTCTCTTTTTAACAGTGACGTAAGTTGTGATACGCCATCTGTAGGTAGCAGTGAACGACGAACGTTACGTTTTAGAATACTCCATACATTTTCTATGGGATTCAGATCAGGAGAACGAGCTGGCCAAGATAATGTCCCAAGCCCTAATTGAGACTTGCATAAGTTGACTCTACTACTCCTGTGACACGTAGCATTATCATCCATAAATAACCAAGTCGATGGATCACCAATTTGATCTGTCATTTGGCCAATGTTCATTCGTAAAACATTCACATAGCGTTCAGAATTTATGGTTCCTTGCTGTATGTGAAGTTCAGAGTGGCCATTGGTTCAAAATGCCAGCCCAAATCAGTAGAGTCGCACCACCTTGTACCCGGGGACGATGTAAATGTCTCGGAATTTCCTGATCAGATTTTATCCATAATCTCAATCGACTATCACTGTCCTTCAGACGGACTGATGCCTCATCAGACCAGACAACCCGATCCCATTGATTTCGCCAGTGACAATGACTCATTGCCCATCTGAGACGTCTTTTTGTATGCTGATCTGATAATTCGATCTGAGAGGGCCTCTTACAGCTCCTGAAATTCGACTCAATAAGTCTTCTACGAATAGTGGACTTAGAAATAGACGAGTCTAGTGCAGCCATCTCAGTTAACGAGAGACTTGGATCAACTTTAATAAATCTCAAAATTAGGCGGTCTCTATGTTTGGATGTTTTGCGTGGACGGCCAGAGCCCTCTTTACGACAGAGTCGAAAATCATCATTATGCTATCCATGCACATTTGTGCAAGGGACATTTAGTCGCTTGCTTGTAGCTCGCAAAGAAAACCCTAGTTCTAGCAAGGATGACACTTTGCCTTTTGTGAATGCGATCTCGTTATTGTTCATTTGTGCTTTGTATTGTTTTCAACCGGTAAGAGATAGATTTCTAGCTGAAAGCAATCAGGAGTGCTGCCAACACCACCGCAACGAATTCAGGAAGCTATGGAACATGAAGTCCAGTTAATCACATGTAGCAGTTACATTATTGTTGATGAATAATGGTGCTATACTGGCTCTGATTGACCGATTTTCTTTATTTTTGTTTTGCTTGATAGCTTTTGGCTTGTAGAACAACATATTACATAACAAGGGAAACAAATGTAATTTTATAAGAGTGAGGTATGATTTTGTGTAACATTGCTAAATGAAGATCAAATTATCTACTACTTTTTTATCTATAACAGGAAAACAACTCAATATTCATGCTTGAAATTTCCAACAATGATATTAGTAAGCACAACTGACATATCTTCCAAATTTCAGAGAAATTCGTTCAAGTTTGGTGGAGTTAGACAAAGTTGAAGTTAAGGCGATGTTTAAGGGTGATCCATTTTTTATGAAACAATCTGTATTTGAATCATTGGCTCCTTCAGATGACCAAATCATTTTGATGCGTGAAATAGAGCACGGTCTATCGTGTTGATACCATGCCATCAGTAAATGTACAATATTGCATGTTTATCATACAAAGCTGTAACCGGGCCCTTCTTTCAGCCCCGGCCCGCTGTGACTCCAAAATATGAGGCCCGGCACGGCCCGAATAGAATTTCAATCCGGGCCAAGTGACAAAGTTAATCTTTTTGAACACTTGATAATTCATGATTGAAATATCGATTAAGTTAGTTGAGAGTTATCGTTAAATAAAATGATTAACTGATAATTTTATTATTGCATGTATTGACATTTGCATGTTTAACTAATTTTTATTGAGTTGCAAGATGAAATATTGACCATGTTTGATGGTGGATTTGCGCTTTGAATATCATGCATACAAAAAATAGGCTCCGCTGTCTTTCACATTTAGTTTGAGATAATTAATTAGCACTATTCTTATAAGTTCTCCGTTAAGACATATGTAGGATCTAAAGAGAGAAGTAAAATGTAAAAGTAACTGACTTGCATTTCAATAATTAGATATAATGAAAATCTCTGCAAGGGAAACCGTAGCATATCTGAGTCAGTCACATGTTTTGCACCGAGATCAGTACGCTTCCGCTATACTTGCGCACTGGTAGCCTGATCAGTTGGGTTCATCCTATACGTGTAAGCTGAGAAATCGTGTCAACTATATCAAATATTGTATTCTTTGTAACTCAAAAGTCAGTCACATACAAAATAGCTACGTGCAGCTTCGTGCACCACCACACAATCTCAAGCGCCTTAAGAAAAGTCTTGTCCATTGGACAATTTTTCGTATATATTTTTCGTCACAAATATGCACTATTTTAAGGTCTGCATGCAAGTTGCATGTATACTCTGCAATCTGGACATGTTAAATTGAATAAAATAACGGGCTAAGGTCAAAACTGTTGATTAAACTGGAGGATAACCCCGTCACCCATCGACGTTGCGGTGAGAGAAAACCAAATATCCAAGCGCTTTCAGTGCACACAGCGCATTGTCTTCAGGGAGAGTCTGACCTGCAGACCAAGTTGCAACCATTACAGCAACGAATACAAATCAAGTAAATATGCATTGCACAGCCATTAGATGGTCAAACCACAGACTTCATGCAGCATTGTGCAGCTGCAAAATGCTGATAAGTATAGAAATTAAATAAAGGAAAATGCTGATTAAGTTGACTAAGGTGAAAAGAAATAAGAAATTTATGTGTTATATCGGATTGCTCCACAATCCTTCAAGATCAAACTTTCTTTAGTTTCCGGAACGGAATTGCTTAAACCACATTGCCTCCTTTATAACTACCTTTCGTCAAAGACGATGGAGCACATCACAGAATTAGACAATCGGATCGCTAGACAATCTAGTTCTGTGGATCACATGCTCCAGATATCAACTCGATGGTAAAATTTCAATTGCGTGCTCTGCAACTTCAGATCGGTCTACGTCGAGATGTTGCAATTCATTTTTGTGTTCTTTCTTCCTCTTCTCCACCGAACGCGATGTTTCACATACGCAGTTCCAACAAATGAATTCAATCTCGAGATCTCGAGACTTCGAACATTCTTTAGGCTTGCGAGATCTCGAGCTTGTAGTAAAGAGATCGAGACTATTCGAGACTGCATGGATTTTTAATAATTCATACACCTAATTAGTAATTAACAAATGGCAATCAATGTTACATTGAATTGCTTGTTGGGACATTAAATCAACTGTTGACACCAAAGTATTCCTATACCCAATTAGTAAATGCCATCTGAAAAGTAATGAATGAACAGTTCTTGAAGATGCACAATGCTTTATGATAGTACATTTGAGGGCTATCTTTTAAGTGAATGACAACAGTGGTCATCAGTCATTAATGCATGTCAGCTGTGTTGAACATAGATATTGAACTACTACTCCTATAGTCAATAAGCATGTCATCTCAACGTTACAGTTAAATAATTACTTCTTTCCATGAGAGAGTTGCTCTTTCATATTGTTCTAACTACCATGATCATGATTTTCAGGTGTGAATTAATTTTTATAATTCTTATTTTCGAGAGTTTACATCTAACTACAGCACGTTGATTCGCATAGACAAGTGTGAGCTAAAATGCGAACATCCACAGAAATAGGCCGCCTATTTCGGCATTGGCAGAGAATTGATATATGAAAAGAGCAGATGGTACGCGTTATCAAAGATATGGAATCATTCAGTAAAGTTGCTCATTTTCTTAATTAACTCATTAGCTCATTAATTCTCATCTCTTAATTAACCCTAGCGAACGATTGTACATTCTTTACTTACACAATGGACACACCCATCTACATATCAAACACCTCAATGGGTTTCCGCTTGCGGCTCTGTCTCCCCACCTTCCACGGCTTCCATGCACTTAACAGACAAGAACAAGTCATTGGCATCACGTTTTATTCATAAGCAATAACATTCTGACAAGTTCAATGACAGAAATGGTCTTCAAATGTAACTAACGTATAAGATAGAATTTTTTACATAAACATTACAAAACTTGAGCAAAATGAATGTCATCTAATTCGTGATGCTGTCCCAGTCTACACACTAAGGGCATGCACATTAATATATGAATTTATTAAGATGCCAAATCTCAAGTCAGAACTCTCTTTTCACAACGAGTTACAATGAATATCACTATACATGTATTCAAGATAATTTAAGACTTTTTATCACTCATGTGAAGATGAAGTGAAATACACTTCTTTCAAATAATACGATTACTGCTGATAACTTCTACTCATATAGTAGAAAAAGGCGTATTTCATAAATCATATCATCATAATTTGACATGGTAAAGAAAATCATCTTGATTTGCCAGAAGTGCTCACAACTCGCAAATATAGAGATTATCTTTAATTTTCTCCGACAAAAATTGGCCGACACATCGGCTTGTTCGAATGTAGGTCTAATTAACTATAACGCGCAAGAAGAACGGCTGTCATAGCTGTCAAATCGACTGGCGAACAAGTAGCACAGTTCATGGTCTCACAATCTCATGGTGTGGCTGAACCACCTCAGCAAGCTGACCCTATTGTTGCCGTATCTTTTGTAAGACCCAACAATTATTGTAAAACTTTGAGAAATTCTAGAAATGTGAAAAACACTCCACGTTAAAAGTGCTATAGATTTTGCTGAAAGTGTGAACTTGTCTGACTTGGATATCTACGCATCAGCTAGAGTTTAGGTGGTGGAATCATTTAAAATTCAGAATTTCAAATCAGTCCCGGGGCATAAATCATTCAATTTCTCAACATGTACTTCTTGGAATTGCGCCATGGTTGACAGCTATCTCTGTCAGTTCCTGTGGCGTATGAGAGTTCGTTTAACATGTTTGATAGAATAGAACAATTCTAGACATCGCTGAATTCCCCCTTCTTGTGTGAAATTCTATATATACATATATATATATATATATAAGAAAATCCAATCAACTCAGGAAAAACAAAAGGATCTTGATTCCCGAACGGTTTCACCTCATTTCATGAGGCTAGTCATGGGAATGAAATGTATTTCAAAATTATCGAAATTAGGCATAGATACATAAAATCAACTTCTATTCAGCTTGGGCTGAAGCATAGAAATAAACAATTTTTCTTTATGTTCCCGATCAATCCCTGTGGATGTCGAGGACATTTTGAAAATGGGTGGGGCTTCAAATTTATTACATGGTGAAGTGATATTCGCAGCGCACCTAGATATGTGGCGACTTACATCCAACAACATGTATTGGGGTCTAAACATCTGTTGTCTATGCACAGTAAGTCTATTTCGAAAACAGCCTCCAGTTTGACCAATGTAATAATCATTACATTTTTTACAACGGATAACGTATATCACATTGCTGGAGTAGCATCTGAGGTTAGAATTTATGTTGAAATGCTTAATGTCACCGTTCACGTTGAATTCAATGGTTTTACCCACAATCATCGTTTCACAGCACACACATCTCGGCTCATCACACCTGCTGACCCCGTAGATAGTTTTGCGATTATTCTTGCAGAGAGATCGAAGAAGAGATTTTGGTTGTTTGAACACCCTCGCTACTTTTTTGTCTTTGAAAGACTCCATCAATTTCAAGGCACCACTTGTAGGAAGAATTACTTCTTTAAATATGTTGGGATTATTTTTGTTATTTGTTGTTATGAAAGGGATCATTTTATCTTCACGCATTTGCAGTTTTGCATCATTCAATTTGTTGTCACTGACTTTGTCTTGCTGTGCTTTCAGAAATGCGTTTTCAATAAGAGATTCGGGATAATTCAACTTCATTAGTCTACTTTTTAATTCTGATAATCTTAGTTTCCTTTTGTATTCCTGAGAAACAATCTTGACGATCCTGTTGGCCAAAGTATATGGAACATTATTTAGGGTATGTCTTGGGTAACCTGAATTATATGGCACATAATTAAAGCTATCAGTTGGTTTGTGAAAAATATCTGTCTCTACTTTGTTCCTATCCCTATAGACTAGAACATCCAAGAAATTAAGTGCTAAGTCATTGGATTCCATAGTAAACTTTATACTATCATTTAGATTATTTATCATATTGAAGAAGTCATTAACATCCCCAAATCGACTTTCCCAAATAATCCAGCAATCGTCAATATATCTTTGCCATGCATTCTGAATGGAGTTGCAAATGTCATCATCATGGAGTTCTCTAAGAATTGTGTACATATTTCTTTCAATGAACCCCATTACCAAAATGGCATAGGTAGGGGCCATTTTAGTCCCCATGGCAGTGCCTCTTATTTGTACAAATAAATCATTTTCGAAGTTGAAAAAGATATATATATTTTATATATATATATAAAATAAATAATAGATGTAATTGAAAATGGATAAAACTATAAAGTGAAATTAAATCACACGTAGAAAATAAAAGGAAAAACCAACAAATATTCAGATAGAGCCCGACCGGTTTCTGCCTGGCTTGCAGGCTTATCAAGGGCTAAATGAATGTATTCAAAATCAAAATACATCGTAGTTCATTAATCATAGAACTAGATAACTCAATAATAAACATGATAATGAAAAGAAAAATATCCATGTTTGCACACTGTCATCACTGTGATAGAAAAATGAGATATCTTATCAAGTCGATGTGCCTATATCCCTATTCAATGACGGTCTTATTAGTTTAATACACATCTGTTCTTTATTTTCTCGATACAATCTATCGCACTCAGCTGGTAATTGAAGAAGGGGAATGATGACATTAAAAGAAGGATTGAAGTTCTTCGCACACTCATAGATATGCTTGCCGACATAGAGCATTCTGTATCGGGATGAGCCACACAATTTGGGAGGAAAAGGAAAATTCTTTTCATCCAACAGGCATTTGATACCAATCAACTCCAAGTTTCAATATGATAGACAAATGGGTGAGATTCAAAATGATAACGTCCCGAATAAATCAAGGACAAACTATAGATTTAGCAGAAAACAAAATAACCAGTACTCCGACAGATTAATTGCTACCAGAGACCTCAGTATACAGGTAGATGGAATAACAACTTTAGAAACAACCAATATAATTTGCGACCACAATTTAATGGTCGACCGAACTTCAATTCTAGAAACAGTAAATTGGAGAAATTTCTAGAAAAAGTAATATTGGCAATCAACGACCTAATTTTATCAGTCGATATGCAAAGCCGAATAATAATCGAAGATTCCAACAGTATAGAAATACTAATTGGAGTAACCCAATGGAAATGGCATTTGAAAACCAACATACGAGTAATTTAACGAATCATATACCAAATGACAATGAGAATTCTTTTTTAGATTAGATGACATAAAAATCATAAATTTCTCAAAAACAAATATAACTGATGCTGCCAAACAATTATTAATGAAAGGATCAAAGTTCACACCAATACCAAAGACTTATGTAAATGAAATACTCTACGACTCAAACAACTTCTGTAGAAAATTGCGTTTGATTGACTACTTTCACGATGAGAAATTGAATGAAAACACAAATGAATTGACCAATTCAATAGCACGCAATGCATCACAGTGTCAGCCACCAAAAGGATTGAATACCTTTTTAGATGAAAGCATCGAACTGATTACAAATAGGGTTGCTGAATTCTCAAACCAAACAGACAAAATAAAGAAAAGGAATAACATTACTAAAGAAGAAAAAGCGGAACTAGCAAACTTGCGGAAAGCGGACAACTTACTAATAACCAGTGCAGATAAAGGTGGTGCCTTTGTCATACTGGAATATTCTGATTATCTACTTTTAGTGAATGAAGAACATTTATCGGACACGAGAACCTACTCAAAAGTTGAAAAATATGAACTTCAAAGCACACTTAATTTGATAAGAAGATTTTGTAACCGATTTAGAAGCATATTAACGAAAGATGAATATGAGTACTTGTGGAAATTCCATGCAAAATTACCCTATTTATATGGTTTACCGAAAGTGCATAAAGTATCGAGTAATTTTATTGCCAAAACTATCGACAAATTTGGATTTCTGTAAACAGCTGTACCTGAAAATCTAAAATTCCGGCCGATAATATCGAGTGTTAATGCACCAACAAGTCATTTAAGCTATTTTTTAGATGAAATCCTGAAACCCATAACTCGCAAACTGCAAAGTTACTGCAGGGATTCGTCGGATTTTATTTCGAAATTACCGTCTCATATGTCTGATGCTAAATTTGTCTCATTTGACATTATTTCACTTTGCACGAATATTGATCACAATTTAGGAAATGAGGCAATAGCATATTGGATAACTAAATATTGGCAACTGATAAGCGATAGATTTTCTAGTGATTTTGTATTGGAAGGTATGAGCATTGTTTTAAAGAATAACTTCTTCGACTTTGATAATAAAATTTATTTACAAATATCTGGCACAGCAATGGGTACGAAGGTAGCCCCAACTTACGCGACACTGACAGTTGGATTTTTGGAGGAGAGAATGTTTACTTTGATGAAAAATATTTTACCTAGTAACGATTTTGAAATATTTCACAGCAGTTGGTTGCGTTATTTAGACGACTGTTTTTTAATCTGGAAAAATTCGTTTGGGGATGTTGACAATTTTCTTTCCATTTTGAATGAATTGGATAATAACTTGCAATTTACTATGGAAGAAGGCAATGAGAAAATTAGTTTTTTAGACGTCTTGATATACAAGGAAGGTGACAAAATAGAAAGGGATATTTTCTACAAAAATACAGACAGTCATAATCATGTTCCTTTCCATTCATGGCACCCAAAGCATTTGATCAGAAATATTCCTTATGTACTTGCCAGGCGCATTAATACCATTGTCTCAAAAAATGATATGAAAGAAATTCGTTTTGCAGAGATGAAAAACAGATTGATAAAAATAGGTTACCCGGTTCATTTAATAGATGATTCAATCAGAAAATCAAAAACTGAACAAAACATTAGAAAACTAGCAAGTGACACTAACCAACCAATCTCATATATTCAGACATATAACCCAAACAATCCAAAAGTTTTTCAACACATCGTAACCCCAGTATTTGCAACACTACAATTAATGGAGAAATTTAGGAATTCGAAATTAAGAGCCTCATACCGACAACCACCTTCCCTTCATCAATTACTGCGGAAAAATAGACGATTTATCATATCTGGGGCTTCAAAATGTAATGACAAAAGGTGTTACTGTTGTCAGCATTTAATAACCGAGAGAGAACTAAACTATAAAATTGACAACGTTGACAAAACTTTTATTCTGAAATTAAATTTCAATTGCTCCTCCAAAAATATTGTATATGCTTTGCGATGTCGAGGATACGAACAACTAAATGTGGGTCAAAACGGTGACGCTTTGCGTTCGAGGATCCGAGTTCATCGACAACAAATAAATTTATCCCGATACAGAATGCTCTATGTCGGCAAGCATATCTATGAGTGTGCGAAGAACTTCAATCCTTCTTTTAATGTCATCATTCCCCTTCTTCAATTACCAGCTGAGTGCGATAGATTGTATCGAGAAAATAAAGAACAGATGTGTATTAAACTAATAAGACCGTCATTGAATAGGGATATAGGCACATCGACTTGATAAGATATCTCATTTTTCTATCACAGTGATGACAGTGTGCAAACATGGATATTTTTCTTTTCATTATCATGTTTATTATTGAGTTATCTAGTTCTATGATTAATGAACTACGATGTATTTTGATTTTGAATACATTCATTTAGCCCTTGATAAGCCTGCAAGCCAGGCAGAAACCGGTCGGGCTCTATCTGAATATTTGTTGGTTTTTTCTTTTACTTTCTACGTGTGATTTAATTTCACTTTATATATATATATATATATGTATATATATATAAATTAAAATATAATAAAACAATCAATTCACAACATGTTTCTGCATTTATTCTAATGCCTTCATCAGGTGTTAACAGAATTAACATAAAATCAAGCTTTTATATGACAAGATGATAATGAGTAAAATCTACAAGTGATGGCATGGAATGATATGACAACATGACAATTAACAATAAAATCAGATGAAAAGACAAATTTACAAAGACTGCTGTGTACATGATGACGTGACCAAACGAGCTATTTACAAATTCAATGCCGGTGGATTAGAACCTCCTCGATCATTCATGAGTGCATCAGTACTTGTACTCTTAATAAGAATAATCTTAATTGAAATCAAATATTGTATACAAATATAGTTGTGAACATTGTGATAAATGTTACATTGGCAGTTCCATTCGTCATTTCATTACTCGCATTAATGAACATCTCAAAGCGTATCCTTCTCCGACAGAAGTCAGTATGCACGTCCATCCACCAAAGAAAGACGGCTTTACGATTATCTCTACGGTTAATAATAACCCTCGTCTTTTGGAATCAATTCTTATTAAGAGTACAAGTACTGATGCACTCATGAATGATCGAGGAGGTTCTAATCCACCGGCATTGAATTTGTAAATAGCTCGTTTGGTCACGTCATCATGTACACAGCAGTCTTTGTAAATTTGTCTTTTCATCTGATTTTATTGTTAATTGTCCTGTTGTCATATCATTCCATGCCATCACTTGTAAATTTTACTCATTATCATCTTGTCATATAAAAGCTTGATTTTATTTTATTCTGTTAACACCTGATGAAGGCAGTAGAACAAATGCAGAAACATGTTGTGAATTGATTGTTTTATTTTAATATAATCTGGACACAAGCTTCTCAAATATATATATATATATATATATACATATATAAATTCTTGTTGGATCAGGGCTCATTTTTATAGTCAGCATCGGCGGGGCTGCATTTTTTGGTAGGGACTTTCAACAAAAGATCCTTGCTGCCTTGCCACACCAGAAAATAGACAGCATATCCTTGCATCTCTGGACGGGATTCGGGCTTAAAAACGTTAAGTCATTATCCCTCCCATGGTAGCCTAGCACCATTAGTCCTTCGACCAAACACAAAAAATTCTGAATATACTGTCCCTCTCGCGCTAAAGCAGGATTACTATGGCTACGATAACATCATCATCATTTTTGGCGCATATGTGAACAAATCACAAAATATCTAAAGAAAGCATTATGATTTTTAATCACGGTGACAATTACTATTGTAGAGGAAAAGTGCCTACTTGTTGGAATTTTTCTCAAACTCATTCAATTTGAGATATTTCTTGTAAACGTGATTCTACTTGATGATTTTTGCAATAAAAGCATGTGAAGTGATATCCTTTGATTTTTGGTAAGATTTTGATTTACCAGATATATGCTATCCATATGTTAACGAACCGATGGGGTGACTTTCTCATTGAGATCGCACATGATGAGATAGTGAGATCAGATCTATAAATTTCCAAGTATAGCTCTTGTTCCTCTGAATTATGCTGAGTCAAAGATAGCAAGTAAAAATGCTCGCATGTAAGCATTTTTCTTTTATGCAACTTTTTTTAGTTACCATAGTTAACAAATTAGTTTTTAGTTAACAAATTTTTAGCTACCATAGTTCTCATGTGATATTTTTTGTCTAAGAATCATTGGAATATGCCAACAATCAGTTAACTTAAGTGTGCACCTTAAATGAAATTAGAAATTGTGATTTCAATGTAGTGAATTTATGTTTTCAATCGATCAAATCTTTTGTCTCTTATCATCTCAAAATTTTATCTGTGCCATAGTTTCAAAGTAACTTCCATCTGAAAATTATTAATAGGGTTCTGTACACTGATAAAATAGGAACCATAAGATTTTTACAAATACTGACGGATAAACTGAAATATCCTTTTTTGAGACTATAGCAATATGGATGAACTACATGTAGGCACATTTTACATAATGTGTTCTCTAAACGAAATACATGCACAATAACACGAATCCTAATGTTTAGGAAAGCTGCTGTTGTACAATATGATGAGAATTACCACAACACCTATCAAGGCAGATCATTTTCTACGTAGCGTCTACAGTAGATCATGGCACTTGCTTGCAATGCGGTTTAACTTTTTCGACGCTTGGTAGATTCTTCTGTCTTCTGGAGATACATTCCTCATCAGAAAGAAGCAAATGTACTGAAAGAAATGGAAGAAGTCTTACAGTGCTTAAATCAGTGCGTAATGTTGAAGTGAAACTTCTAGTAGTTATTATCAAAGACATAGCTTTGGATATCATGATGATCTGGAATTCTCATCAAGCGACTTTAGAGGAGAAAATCTTGAGGCCATCAAAACACGATTAAAGGAAGCGGTTGTCGCTGGGGAATGACTGCCTCTTGTGCTAAAATGCACATGTACAACAATGGAAGCACGGTGAAAATTAGGTTTTTCACCTATAAAGGCAAGATAAAAGTCATCAGAAACCAATGTATACTTGCATATATGCGTGATGGATCCAAAAACTGCTAAAGAAGAAGAATAGGGTCTGCTTCAACTTGCATCCTGTGCAAGAGCTATAGTCCCCATAATCAGGCACATGTATAGCTGAGAATGTGACTCGTTTCAGTTTAAAGACTGTCATACAGCAATGCTAGAAGGTCTACTCATTGAACCAAAGTAGTAAGTAAAACTCCACTTCTGGATAGCGCAAGATGGACGCCGTCGAAAAAGTCGCTGACGTCCCCCCCTCCTGTCCGTCGAGTCGGTCGTGGTGTGCCGCCGTGTTGCTTCGAGTCTGACGTCCCCCCCCTCTGGCAGTCCGTCGTAGCGCGAGGTGATGTGCTCTCCAGGTTGGCGTGGTGTGCCGGCCAGGTTAGCGTGGTGTGCCGGCCAGGTTGGGAGGGTGGACTGTCGTAGCTCACCTGAAAAAATCCTAAGTGTCAGAGTGACTTTGTATGGATAAAATTTTGAAATTTTTCCAAAGTGTGGCATTTCGACCTGGGACCCTGACTAAAGTTTGTTTCATCAAATTTCACTGACCCCCCCCCCCCGACAGCAATCTTCTAACTTTGATTCTAGTGGACGGATTTTGTCTTACAGCTACTCGTTTGAAAGAGGAGAAAAAACTGCTCGACGACATTTTTGTCGCGAGTCAATCGGACCAGCCGTTCAAAAGTTAGAGCTGTTACAAGATTTTAGGTCGGAGCTCACCTGAAAAAATCCTAAGTGTCAGAGTGACTTTGTATGGACAAAATTTTGAAAATTTTCCAAAGTGTGGCATTTCGACCTGGGACCTTCACCAAAACATTTTTCATCAAATTTCACCGACCTCCCCCCTCGGGAGAGCTAGCTTCGATCTTGGCTTCCAGTGGACGGATTTTGTCGTGCAATAGCTCGTTTGAAAGCTAAGAGTGAGACAAATTCACTGAAAGAATCGGCTTGTTCATATCTGTCTTCGTTTAGATGTGAGGCGCCATTTAAGATTTTGGGAGATTGTCGAAAAACGACAGAGTTAGAATTTTGGACGTTTTGGGCTGTAACGTCAAAACGAGCCATCGGATGGGAAAACGGAGGCCAGATTCGGATTCAGCGTGAAATTCTGCATCGGTATGGTGAATTTGAACGCAATCGGAGAGAAAAATTTTCGCCGACGTCCCCCCCCCCCCGGCACCCATCTTCCAACTTTGGTTCTAGAGATCATAGAAAGTCGTGCAATAGCTCGTTTGAAAGCTAAGAGTGAGACAAATTCAGTGAAAGAAACGGCTTGTTCATATCTGTCTTCGTTTAGATGTCAGACGCCATTTAAGATTTTGGGAGATTGACGAAAAACGACAGAGTTAGAATTTCCCAAGAAATAGCTCCAGCGGGCGAATGAAGGCTCGGATTGGTAAACGGAGGCCCGATTTGGAATCAGCTTGATGTTATTGTCCAATGAGGATCGTCATCCAATGAGAATCAAGCATTTCTTTATAAATAGCGAGCCTTCCACAGTGAGAATCATTCCATCATTGAATCACACGAGTGACGGACGCACATTTTCTCTCTCTCTAGTGCCCTATTCTATTATCCAACTAAAATGGTAAGTCACTAATTCCCTCCCTCTCCTCCCTTGAACGTAAACTTAATACAATCTTTTTTCATTTTCAGGCATCTACTCCATCTGCTGCACTAGTAGGACAAAATGGCGGTCAAACGTTACAAGGTTCGCTACGATCAGATCATCTACAACTGAGGCCAGTGGAAGAAACAACCAAGGTACATAATCCTACACCGCTACAGCGTAAATTTAAACAAGTCTTACGTTATGACGATCATGGCGTAGTACTCCAAACGGGAATGCTCCCTTCCACGGATGTCCAGATAATGCACAATCAGTATCGGGACTACATACTGATCCCCGTGAGTCCGTACATTCGTCACCAACTTGATATTATTGAGGAGTACGTGACATTAAATATGGACATTCCTACTACTCTTGCTCAAGAGTGGAAGGCGAGAGATGACAAGGATACTCCCTATAGAAAGATTTGGGATGGTAATCACATTTGCCTACCGGTATCACATTGGTGTACTTACTATAAGAAGGAGAGAGATCATTCAATACCCATCAGATGTGATGAGCTCGGAGAAGGTACTTGGGATATCCTTTTCAAAGTGAATGGGCTATATTATGGTCGGCGCAAGGATAATAAAATAGCCTCTCTCTCCATGCATATGGAATCCATCCTATATATTCCAAAACCACCCAATGTGGACGACATAATTGATCAAATCCTTAACAGCAGTGGTACGAAGCGCAAGTCGGAGAAGAATGCTGCCTCAAAACGCAAATCAAAGAAGGAGAATTACTAGTCCTTTCCTAACTCTACCCTATGACAATTCGCTTATGTGCTTTGAGTGCCGTAGACGTGGCCTTATTAGATACATTTTACTTCTTCGTTGCCATCATATCATTTGTGTATTTTGTCGTGAAAAGCATCGATGTAATTCTTCATTTTGTAATATGTTATAGAACGTTTCCTTAGATGTGTAAATTTCCGTTTTAGGCTTCTATCATCATTTTTATGGATTGTGAGGGTGAACCTGTACAGGAGCTCAGTGCTATTGCTATGAACAATTGGACATATCAGATTGTTAGTGTCTATCATCAACATGCCAACTGCGATCCCAATGTTGATCAATGGGCGAGAAAACACATTCATGGACTTAATCTGAAATATTTGCAAGACTATGGCTTTTCTTGTGAGAGTGCTCTTCTTATTGACTTTAAACGATGGTTAGCTGCTTTCAATGTTATACGCATCTTTTGTAATAATCCTGGTAAGGAGAGGAAAGTATTTCCCAATCTAATCATTGATGACATTTTGCTCCCACCTTGGGATAGTAGAGTGAATCAACATTATCATGAAGTCACGAAACGTTTTAAGGATTTGTGTGTTCCTATTTTGTCTGTTCGTTGTAGTAGCTACGGTCATAACCAATGCTTCTTTCCTCCTTACCTAACACTGCCAAAGTCCTGTATGGTTATCATTGCTCGCTGTATGATAGTTACCAGCTGTATCTATTTTATCTCTTTCAAACCATTGATTTATAATGCATGCTTGTTACTATTATTCAATAAATGTTACTATGAGAAGAGTTGTTTTCATGCAATGGATGGGTTAGATAAAGGGCGATCATGTCTTTCTCAAACGACTGCGGAACATTACATTTTCATAGGCAAAGTTTAAAAGGAGCTGTTCAAGATTATGCGATAAATTTTCATAAAGATGAGACCGACATCGAAGCAGTGGTCGATGATGCTAGCACTCTATTTCTAGAGTTAATGAATACATTCTCTGATAGCATTATCATGGCGCGATTAGTTGCGAAAATTAAGTTTCGTCATTTTGGAAAGGAAGAGGTGGAAAGTCGCTCTTTCCATTTTGCTTCTTATTCAATGGAAGTGGTAGATCACCCCGAAGAATTTTTTAAAAGACATATGATAAAAATTGCTGAACGTCTTAACGCATTTAACCATCATGGTAGCAGTCTAGTGATTGAAGCGATTTCAGATATTCACATTCAACTTTCCATAAAGAAAAATTGAAAATGCAGTGGTACTTGATTGTAGCACAACTGGTTTTCGAGCTATGTCTGCTCACTCTCGAAGTATATTCCTTCTGTACATGCGTCTATTATTTAGAAAAGGCTAGCAAATTCATATCTTCAAAAAGACTTGCTATAGACATCAATAACGGTGAAACTATGTGTTGTGATGTATGTAAGCGAAAGGATGGAAATGAAAAGCGCATCTTCAAGAGATGTAAGCATGCTTTTTGTCAACGCTGTTTCATACGTAATTGCATTCAACTTTGCAAAAGTAACCACTGTGATATTGCTCATTTCGAGTGTCACTTATGCCGCAATAGTTAGTACCTATGCAAATGTGGTAAAGATAGGTTTTAGCAACGACTAACACGGAAAATGGCGAAACGTAAAATGACGAAACGTAAAAGTCAAAAGTCTTCAAAGTTTTCTTCAGCCATTCAAGCTCTCCGACGAATGAAAGCAAATCAGCGATACAATGCTATACGACATGCTAACGATAAATTCATTCGTGAAATTATTTCTCATGTGAAGAAGTTGAGGACGAAGAAATTAGCGCCAAAACAACGAAAGTTACTTAAGCGATATGCTACGAAATTGCGTCTCATCTCCAATCCTAAAGTCACCCTTCAAAGAAAGAGGAAAACTCTAACACAAAAGGGCGGTTTCCTTTCAGCAATACTTCCAATGATAGCTCCTGCCGTGGGCAACCTATTGGGCAATATCTTTGGCTCTAAGCGTTAATTATGCAAATGTTGAGTCTCAAAGTAATAAAATGGATTTCAGACTTCAATGTGATAAAGTTCTGACTGTATCAGGTCCATCTCATGCAGGTAAAACTGTTTTCACGCTGAATTTATTGGATAAAAGAAGGGAGTTGTTTAAGGAACCTATCAATCGAGTGATTTGGTGTTATGGTATTTATCAACCGTCCCTGTTTCAGGAATTGCAAAGTCGCAACTTTATTCGACATGAAGGAATTATTCCAGTGGATAAACTTCAGTCTAATGATGTTGTTGTATTGGATGATTTATTAAAAGAAAGTAAGAATTCCAAAGATGTTACAGATATGTTCACTCGTGCAGCACATCATAAAAGGTGTTTTATCATCTATATCACACAAAATTTGTTTCCTGATGGAAAATAAGCTCGTACACGAAACCTGAATACACACTATTATGCTATTTTCAAGAATCCGCGAGATAAAAGTCAATTTGAAATTTTAGCGCGACAAGTTGCACCCAGAGGATCAAAAGCCTTAATTGAAATTTTTTAATCAGCTACTGAAAAACCATACGGTTACTTATTCATTGACTTTACGGAAGAGTGTCCGGAAGAATTTAGATTTCGAAGTGATATTTTGAAAACTGCCATGATTATCTACAAACTATGAGTTCTTATTCTCGCATGATTGTTATTCCTCAGGATGAATATGTACAATTGACTGCCATGCAGCAAGTAAAGCAACTTCTTGCAAATCAAATGTATAGGAAAGAAATAGATTATCAGCAAAATGTTCACATCAAAGATCCACATCGTGCTGTATTATTACAATCGGAAACTGTTGAGCAATTGAAAAACTTGAAGAATAAGATGCGTGACTCTGTATCGACTGCTACACCTTTAGCATCTCGCGCACATGCCATATCTCTTTTCAACAGTATTGAACCCCATCTCAATGTAAATGATAGAGGAGAAATCATTACAGATGAAAATAAAGTGATTGATGCTTCACGTTATGAAGACTTGATTCAGTATGCGACACGTAGAAAGCGCCGTCAGGGCTATGTTCCACCTGGTTGGACATACTTTCTTAAACTATTGAAAAAGCATAATGTACCAAAATTTGCTTTGAATAATGAGACATTGAAAGAACTTGATTCAACAGTGGCTACTGCTCCAATGCTTCAGACGATGAAAATGCCAACAAATTGGTTTAAGACGTCACCTGCTACATCCCCTCCCACACTCACTAAGCAAACAAGAGGAAGAACTCGACGTAGATCTACGCCACCACTAAAACTAGTAAAAGGAAAACGTAAAACAGCTCCTCCCAGGAAATGCATGTTCTCAGATTATTTATATGAAGCAGATGTGTTGCTTGCCATGTAATGAGCCGCCAGAGGTGAATGTCGTTGTCACTTGCACTTGCTGCGCTAGCTCTCACAATGAAACCCCTAAGCAATGTGAACACGATCGCAAAACCGCTAAAGCAAAATGCTGTAGTTGTTGTAAATGTAGAAAGGCAAGAAAACAAAAAGATGAGAAGGAGGAAAAAGAGTCAGTCGTCATCGACTGAACGTTTGAAGTCAATCTATTATGATGTAAAACATCCGGCAGGATTTGCATCTATCAAGAAATTATCAAAAGCGAGTGGTCTTCCACAATCACAAGTGAAACGATGGTTAAAGGGTCAGGCTACCTATACACTCCACAAACAAGCGAAAAAGAAGTACCGCACCCGCCATTATATTGTTCATGACATCGATGAACAGTGGCAAGCAGATTTGTGTTATGTCGCCTCCATTTCAAAACATAACTCGGGCAATAATTTTATTTTAACCGTCATTGATATTTTCTCGCGTTATGCGTGGGCTCAACCTTTAAAAACTAAAGAAGGGAAAGGAGTAGCAAAAGCATTCCAAACAATTTTTCGAGAAGGTCGGATTCCAAAAAGAATTGAGAGTGATCAAGGAAAAGAGTTTGAAAATCAGCATGTGCGAGGATTATTTGAGAGGCATGACATTGAGTTGTTTAGTGTAAAGAGTGCTTATAAAGCTGCACTCGTTGAACGTTTTAATCGCACATTAAAAAATCGCTTGTGGCGACATTTTACTGCCAACTTGACACAAAATTGGACAAAGGTTCTACAAGCTACACTCCATGCCTACAATCACTCTATCCATCGTTCTATTGGACTCAGACCAGTAGATGTAAATGCTGACAATGTAGATAAAGTGCGCGAATCATTCCAACGTAAACGCACTCATGTGAAAAGTGATGTGAAAATTGGTGATAAAGTTCGTATCTCAAAAGTGAAAAGTGTTTTTGCTAAAGGGTACCTTCCGAATTGGACAGAGGAGGTATTTACAGTATCAAGGATTAATCAAAAAGACTCTCCGACCACCTACAAGTTGAAAGATTACGATAATGAAGAAATTGAGGGTAGCTTTTACCGCGATGAGATTGAGGTAGTCACTGAAAGTGAAACATATTTGGTAGAGAAAATCATTCGATGTATAAAACGGCAAGGTGAAGAATGGTGTCTTGTTAAATGGACTGGTTATCCTTCAAGTATGAACTCTTGGATGCGTCGTGCCGACATCTTTCATCTACGTGATCGACAGTGATTCATGCAAAGTTGTAACTAACAATGTTTAGGGTTTGAGCTATGAATCCAACTGCCTCATTTTATTCACGACCCTCCTATGTAAGTAGTGGAGGACAAATTTACATCGGCGCTCGCCGCCAACGTGGAGGTAGCATACTTGGTGCACTGAAATCTGTTGTAGCACCTCTCATATCCAATGTCGGTAGATCTTTAAAACGAAATGTTTTAAGTAATGCCGTTGGCTTCGCTGGTGATGTTGCTAGTGATCTTTCCAGAGGTAGAAGTTTTAAGAGCAGTTTGTTGAATCGTGGGAAGGAACGCGGTTTAAAAACATTGAAGCAGACCTTTGCTGGTGTTACTCAAGGAAAGAAATCACCTAAACGAATGAAAAAAGGAAGGAGGAAACATCGCGGAGCTGGTAAGGTGCGATCTTCAGTCAAAAGGCATTCACGCTAACGTCGCAGAGGCTCTAATCATTCATCAGGCGCTAAACGACGACGATGCCATAACTTCTAATCATGGAGTGTAAAACTTCCGGGTTTTGTTTGTTTGATCAACAAACCATACAGACAGATATTCTTAGTTCAAGTATTGTAGATTATCATCCTCGAACAGCTGAGAATGCTGGCCCCATTGAATTTGTTATTCCTGGTGGTAGTGATGACTACATAGATTTGAGTTATGCGATGCTTGATTTGAGGTTTAGAATTCAGCAAGCAGATGGAACTGCTATTGACGATACACATAAAGTTGGACTGAACAATTTACCATTGACTACATTACTTCGCGATGTTTCTCTAACGATTGGAGAGCAGCAGGTGGAAGGTGGTCAAAGCGATTATCCCTATAAATCATATTTCAATCATGTATCACAGTTTCATCCAGCAGCACAAAAAAGTCATATGGAAGCCATGGGATGGTACAGAGATGAAGCAGGAAAATTTGATGTTGAAACAAACAGTGGCTTTGTAAAGCGATCTGCTATGATTAAAGATAGTAGAGTATGTCAGCTATATGGTCCGCTGAATTTAGACTTCTTTAGACAGTCAAAGTTTTTACTCTGTAATACCAGCATGCGACTCAAGCTGACATTGAATAAGCCTGAATTTGCGCTGAAAGCATTTGCTAAAGTTGACAATTTTAGAATTCATGTGGAAGATATTGCACTTTACATTCGTCGAGTAGTACCGAATCCAAGTGTCATTAGAGGACATGCTGAAGGTCTTAACCGCCAAAATGCCATTTACCCCGTTCAGCATACAAAGCTTCTCACCTTTACAATTCCAAAAGATCAAAAGAGTTTCGTGAACGATGGCCTCTTTCCATCGGAAGCACCGAAGCTCCTCATGGTGGCAATGGTTGAAAATGATGCATTTAATGGTAATATAAAGAAGAATCCTTTCAATTTTAAACACAATCAGTTAAGTGAAATTGCTTTACGTGTAAATGGTGTGAGTCATCCTGGTCCACCCTACAAACCAGATTTTGCTGCGGATCAATTTATGCGCAGTTATGTTGATTTTATGGATGTCTTTGGCTTTTACAATACGGATGACACCAACGGACTGACTATGAAAGAGTTTAAGAGTGGATATACTATTTATGCATTTGATTTGACTGCTGACAGCGATATTAGTGCCCCCTATCGTCAAGCGAACGTGCCTCATAATATTCGTTTGGATTTGACGTTCAAAAGAACACTACCTGAGACGATCAATGTATTAATTTATGCAGTCTTCGATTCAAATATTGAAATTACAAAGTATCGTGACGTGATTCTTCAGTATAATCGTTAATGAGTTGGTTGACTGCTGACGATATTAAGACTAAAGTGCAGCATAATGCAGACGAAGCGACGTTGAAAGCTTTCGATAATGTCTATTCACTCGATACCTTACCACCTGCAGTAAATCACTATCCCATCTTTATTGTGCTAAACACTCATTCGCAGAATTCAGGCGGTGAGCATTGGAAAGCGATCTTTATTGGAGAAGACCGACGTGGTGAACTATTTGACTCTCTTGCTCAACCTCCAAATATACCAACACAGCAGTGGTTGAGAAAACATACGCGTCAATATCATGGAAATGAACGTATACTACAACATCCACTTTCATCAACGTGTGGTGCTTTTGTACTGTACTTCATCTTAAAACGTTTACATGTATCTCGATTTGTATCTGTTATTCAAAACTTTTCATGTAATCCATCCTCTAATGAAAAAATGATTTGTACGTTCTATCATGATTTGAAATAAAAACATCATGTTGGAAAAATTGTTTTTTATTTTACAATCCGCTGGGTACGTACATACTCGATGAGATAGTCTAGGATCACATTTGCTTGTACATGAGATTTTAATCCAGTAATGATCACTTTACTATTATGAAAGATTGCCACATGCACAGGTAACCAACAACTAATGAGAGCTGCAGGAAAAAGTTCGGGTTCATAACACAAATTGTAACTGCTGGTACGAATCTTCAAAAATGATACACTTTCACTCAATTGAGTAGAGATCACCATATTGTCCACAGTCAGATTCGACATCACACACCTCTCCCTCTTCCATATCCGACGTAGTAGTCTTTGTAGCTCTAAGCGCATTGACTGCGCCGATGAATGAGAAAGGGCGCCCAGAATCTGTACAGTCCCATTTGGGAAGAGTTGAAGATTCCGTGAATTGTTCATCTTCACTACTAACATTTGAGGTCGGCCCGGGTAATACTTGCTGTTTGGAAGGTGTTGGTGTAATGTTGTGAGATCGATTTTGGTGTAGAGTCTGAAGCGACGGAGAATGTTGACGATGGTGTAGCGATGGCGCTTCATGATGAAAGAATGAGTAAATTGAGCGATGTAACTTCCTTTTATACTTTTCCCAACTACCTTGATGAAATGTGAAGTTAGTATGAAGTTGGGAATGATAGAGTTGAATTCGCCGATTGTTGACACGCAGCCAGATGCGATTTCCAATACGTGAATGTCTTTTCATATAGAAGTATTTCAAATCCTTCATGATATGATGTAGAGATTGAAAATGACGATAAGATAAAGCAAACTCTCTTCTCACATTTCCAGTTGAATCTTTTAAATAGACGTTTCGATCATGATCCGTTTCAATACGTTGTAGGGAATCAAATTTCCAACTCATGGTGCGTGGTAGTCATGTCTGATTAAGATTTGCATAGTAGGGCGATGAACTCACGACGAATAAATGTCATGATGGAGCGATGTATGTATCTTCTATACTTCTCCCAATTGTATTTGCGAAATGAGAAACAGTTTGCGGAATGAGAATGGCAGATTTGAATTTCATTTCTGTAATGTTGAAGCCAAAGTTGATCACCCAAGGAGATGAATCTTAATGTTTCAAAATATTCCAAATCCCTCACGATATCATTGAGGTTGACAAATTGTCGCCATGTTAATGTAATACCTCTTGATGTATGACCATGAGAATTTTTGAAATGTACGTTTCCATCACGATCAACTCTGATATATTGTAGAGAGTCCAAAATCCAAGTCTTCATGATGTTATGCAAAGTCGCAGATCAGCAATATAAAAATGTCGTTTTATCATATTTTGCTTAGCAATGCGGCCGCAAATAGATTTGCTAGTAATCGAGCCGCACTCTTTTCTACTCCCATTGATCATACACAACAGCTAAATGGAAATTGGGAAGTGGGTGTCACTCAACTTGTTTATAGCAACTGTGTCTATAGTTTTGATCATGAGGTGATGACTATCAATATGAGACGTACAGCTGCTTACCAATGTGAAAAGGGCTGCCGAGTATACATTCCACAGTGGCCAAAGAAAGATCTCTTATCATGTAAAAAGTTTATATATGATTTCCTGAATAAAGCGTGTAAACATATTGTCCAATTTACTCCGCACAATGATGATCATAATTATGTACATCATGTAGTTGAGAAAGATTGGATTGTTGGTTTAAGTCCAAGTTTAAGAAATGATTTAGGTTACCTCGCTAGCGCCTTAACAAGCTGTAATAATTTTAACGTTAATTGCCACATAAGTGGTCATAAACAGTTAATATATTGAGAGGAAGCTTATTATGTAGATCTTATTCCAAGAAATGAGAAGACGTTGGTGAAGAAGATTGTGATTAAGCCAAGAAAGACAAACATGACTCCTGAAACATTATTGAAGAAATTTAATTATCTCCTTCGAGTTGATGGTAAACAAGTGGCAACATTGACTTATATCAAATCATTTAATCATATTGCAATAAGTAAATTAAATGATGATAATCTAGTATTAGTTTGCTCAAAAGATTTTCATCAGTTCTTACGACATCATTCTGCAGCTGTTCATGGAAAATTTGATATGCAACATTTACCATGTGAATGGTCAAATCAATTTGATACAGAATGGACCGTATCTTTATACAGAAAGTGTGTAGAGCCTTAAGGTGGTATCTTACATGAAACAAGAGTGTTGATATCTCGTATTATTTTTTCAGTTAAATTGGTTGTAGATTATTTAAATGAAGTGATTAATGAGCAACATATTTCATTTTCTGAAAAAGAAGGTACTTTGTCTCTCACTATAAGTGGAAAAGGTATTGAACTAATTATAGATAAAACTCTAATGGACATTTTGGGTTTTGATCAAAATATCTTTAAAAGTGGTACTGTAACCAAAGCTAGCGCAGACATGTCGCTATCGCGTCGTATTGACTATTTTCAGATATATTCCAATATTGGTGAAGATGTACGTGTGGGAGATGTTGAAGCTTCATTGCTAGCAATGATGCCATACCAGCCAAAAAGCTGCAGTATTTTATCTGAGCATACTTTCAAGAAAGTGCATTATACAAAGCTGAAATCAAACTACATCCCACAAATTGATATTGCCATTTATGACGATGCTGGTGCGTTGATTCCTTTTCATAAAGATGCTGTGACAAGTATCACACTCCATTTCCGAATGAAGAGTTAATGCAAAAGTATGCCAATATATTTTTTCCAATGTGAATAATATGGAAAGTGAAAATAAGGACTCGTTTCTAATCTACTTACCCAGTAATGCTTCTATGAATAAATTTCCCAAAAATAAACCATCAGACTATCGAGCAGAATTAAATCGCCCACTGCATTTAGAAGGTGAATGGGAGGTTGGCGTTTCTAGTGTTTGCTATGATAGCAATATTCAGAATGTGAATGATTTGGAAGAAATGATATTGACTCCTCGCACCCATGATGGAATAACGATGAATAATGCATTCCAGTTCCCATACAATTTAACATCAGATGGAAAGTGGAACTATGAATGGATTCAGATAAAATCAGATTATTATGGTCCATTTGGGAATGAGAAAATTATTAAGGCGTTCAATAGTGGTAATACTTCCATCATGAAGAATAAAAATCAGAAAGCTTATGAGTTTACTATCTATCATTGGAGTGGGAGACAGTTCCTTTGCTTTCATTCTTTTACTAAAGGTCTTACACTGAGGTTGGATAATGAATTCTATCCACATCTCGGTTTTGGCCATGGACTACATCTAACGTCAATTGCTACTGCAAATGTTAAAAAAGTTTATTCAAATCGAATCAACAAATTTCATTATAGATTTAAAATATTTGATGAAGATGTTGTAGAATGTGAAGAACGCATCATTTTGAAAAAGCGTGGTGTTCAACCTTTATCACTTATTGAGTTAGTAAAACGATGGAATGAGACTGTGGGTAAGAAGTATGGAGAGAAAATTATGGCGAACAAAAATACGTTGGTTATTCAGAAATATAATGACAAACTTACAGTTTATTTCTCTCCAACCTTGCGTCATTTTGTAAGACATTATACACCTATTATTGGAAGCGGTCTGGTGTATGCTTCTCATGAATATCACACTAAAGCTGATTCAGTTAATGATGAATGGTGGGTGGACATCTATGGTGATCGCATCAAGAAAATTTACCAGTCTCATGAAGAATCTAAAGTTGCTATCAATATAATGCCGCGTCTATATCATACAGTTGAAAGTTTCATTCATGTAGTAAATCCTTATATACAACAGAAGTTGAAGCATGTGATGAAAAGTAAATATGATGTAAAGACACACCACATTTCGTTTTCAATTGAAAATCAACGCGTTGTTCTGAAACTGGGTGATGAAATTCAATGTCAATTGAGTAAAAATTTGAAAAAACTCTTTGGTTTTTCAATGCTACAAACTGTGTTTACTGCTGCGCATAAGATTGGTATAGAAACACCAATGACACTTGATAAACATGAACAGCATCTTTACATTCAAAGTGATTTGATTCTACCTATTTCTGTTGGTGAGAAAAAAGAATACATTTTACGTGATTTCATTCATGATAAAGACGCTTCATATGGAATAGTCGAGAAGATGTTTGAATCTATTTTCTATCATCCCGTCGTCAAACAAACTATACCCTCTATTACTATCAAAATTACCAATGGTTTACAAGAGTGCATCCATGTGAAAGATACTAAATCCCTCATAACGTTAGTGTTTCGGAAAACAAAGTGAAGTCATTGTGATATGTTTATTGAAATAAAAATATGTATATGAAAAAGTCTTTTCACAGATATAGGGGGAATGAGCTGACTGTAGGCATATAT
Organism: Prostheceraeus crozeri; assembly: GCA_907163375.1. Taxonomy (NCBI): domain Eukaryota; kingdom Metazoa; phylum Platyhelminthes; order Polycladida; family Euryleptidae; genus Prostheceraeus; species Prostheceraeus crozeri. The sequence goes on along the minus strand of CAJQUW010000682.1, from coordinate 378,703 downwards.
TCACAAGGAAGAAACGATCTCATGCGATACATAAAACAACCATGTATATCTACAAAAAGCAACATCAAAATACTGAGTTAAAGTTGGTTATGTCAATACATCTCCTGAATGTGGTAGAGTGAGTTTTATTCTTTTGGGTGGAGGTATGTTTGTGTCAGGATGTCCATGTGGAAGAAATGTGTTATGACCTATCCAACACCTCTTATCCTCCCATGCTGAAAGTGCTCGTTTTTTGAACGTGTGCATTTTCAGAGTATGAACTTGAGATTTTAAGATTTTCATATTGACAAACGTTATAGTTTTATTTCTATAGGCCTTCTTATAGGACCGATGTTTCATTTTGTGAACAATGGATTTTGATATACCTTTAGCACGCTTAATACTATCTGCACATTCTTTTAATTTCATGGAATACATTTTAGGACGGAGGAGAATCATTTCATCTATTTCCTTTCCTGCTGTTTCATCCTTAAAACAACCAAGTTTGGCTTTATTCTGTATGGAATAGAGTGGATGAGTGGGATTGTAGTTAGATGTGTCGAAATATTTTTCTAATGATTTACCTACTTCATTAAAATTTAAATCTTTTTGAGTGGTAATTCCTAAAAAGAAACTATCTGTATCACCACCCAGCAAGCGAACCTCTTTTACGAGAGGGCATGGTTTTAATATTTTGTAGAAGAGTTGATACATTTCAAGCTTGGAATAATCTAAAACGGCTTGCCCAATATAGATGGGCTTGCACAACTCAACTTCAGATTTTATCATTTTAACACCTACAAGATCCTCATCGATGATGTCTCTATCAATGAAAAGAGGTGATGAGGTCAATTTGTGATATTTTTGTTCATCAACGACTAGTTTGTAGTTCATACGTTTTCTAACATCCTCCATGGTCTTTCCGAAAAGACTGTTATAAAAATCTATAATAAATAATAATATATTATAATAAAAATTTATAAAAATCCTTTTCAAAATTATTTTGGGCGAGTGCACGTTTTTGACTGTTACTATCTATGTAGGGTTTGAGGAACGCTTTCTGTCTAAATTTGATAATGCGGTGAACTGACTTTAGAAGCATGCCCATTTCTAAATAGAATTTTAGTATGCAGAAGTGCACGAGATAATTTTTCTTATCATATTGGGTGAGCAAAAGTTTGCGGCATGGTTTGTACCTTGGCTGTCCACACTCTGTTAAGTTATTATGAAATTGTGACATGAATGGTGAAAACATATCTTCAGTCACTTCACCAGATTCAGGTGCGAGTGGGAAATCAGCAGTTTTATTTTTAATGCTATTTGGATAAATCAAATCCACTTCAAAATAATATCCCAATCACCTTCATCTGGAATCTTCAGTATGTTTGAAGGGTTGGAGTAATACTCAAGCTCATCTTGATTTAACCAACTAAACTCGGAATGAGGTAGTGGTTTAGACAGTGAACTGCCATATAAATTATTTTGGTCATAGTACTTTAGGTGGATATGATCATCACCTACTGTTTCAGATTTTATATGATGCTTATTTACAAATGTGAGACCACCGCGTATTCCGCGCTAAAATATATTATACATCTCGGGGTCTTGTAAGAGGCGAATGGTCTCACCAGTCATTTTAAAGGCTGATTTAAAGGACATGGCTGGTAGACTGACAAAGTGGACAGGATCTAATTTGTCTTCTTCTAATGCCACTCGTCGAAATTCCTGAAAGACATCAGCCAGCAAAATGACATCTAATTCTAAGTAAGCGATCATGTAATCGCCAAACGTTTTACAATCAAATTTTATCCATGCCTCTTGAGCATGTTCATAGTCCTCTACTGGACAATCTTGACCCATCAAATCGTTTTGGAATTTGTCAATGGAAGGAAGGGTTGTTTCATATAGTTTAGACATTGAGCTAAAATACGCATAGGGAAAGACTCCTTTGCGAGTGATCATGTCATCTGTTAAATTTGGATAGTGTTTCTTCAAAGTTTGACTATGGGGAAAAAACTTGAGATTTTGGACGAGAGAAGCTAGTGACGCTGACATGAATTGGAATGAATCTAAAAATTTTATTTCGAAGAAGACTGTCTTATTTTCTTTAGTTTTATCAACTGGTACTTTTGCTGTCATTGCCATGAATTTTTCTCTCGTTTGCGCTATTACATTAAACTGCCACGATTTCATCTGGCTCAACCCTCCTTTTATTATCATATGACTGTCATAGCCCTTAAAGTTGTGAAAAATGACGTGTAGTACGCGACGTCTCAACCTATGTGAAAAGTTACACTTGGAGCAGAGTGCGTTTCTAAATTTACCAGTGATGTGATCATGATCACGCATTTTCTTGATTTTATCGTCATCAAACGTTTTATGACATTTAGGACAGGATGTGCAACTTTCGAATTTCTGTTTGTCTTCATCTGACATATGTAGTGACTTACGCTGCAATTGGGAATCATATGATTGTTGAAATTTGGCAGCTCTATCGAGAAATTCTAGAAATTTTGAAATACAATCTTCACCTTGCCAAGTATGCATTTTGTTTTGCCTATTTCTAAAGTGGTCATGCCATACTTTATAGCAGGATATGGCTGCTGGCTTGTGGATGATGTCATCAATGTAGCATTCTATGTCTGCGTAAATGACACGCAGGGGACTTAATTCGTCACCATTATCCCTATGTGAAAATATTTTATCTTTGGCATGCGTTCCATTTGTAATTTACCTCGCTTGCACCATTCATAGTGAGTTTCAAATTTATCTTTACTCCAAAAGGAGCGGATGCAGCGGTCGCATACAAAATGTTCACCTCTTTTAGAGTGCCCCAAGTGAGTGTACAAGCGAGAGATTTTGTGAATACCACAGTAGTGCCATTCCTCGCTATCATCTTGTTTTACTAATAAGAGGTTGACTACACGTTCATAACAAGTTGAACGTGAATTATAGCGGGTACCCTTCAACCCCTTCTCCCACACGTGAACGACAATTTTAATCTGATTATGTTTTTCGAACGTTTCTACATCTTTGATTTTCATGTTGTTACTATCACAACCTTCAAAGTCTAGTTCATCCTCCCACTGTCTATAGCTATAGGTATGATTTCGATTCGCGTTGATATCATTATAGTGAAGGATGGATAGGACTGCATATTTGAAACACTGTCATTTACAATCGACATTGATGACAGCTTTCTTATTATACAACGTTTTTGGTAGTTTAAATGTGCCTCGAGCTGCATGACTTTCTAATAGGGAAATTTTGAATATGGCTGAGTCCACACCATCAAAAATGAGAGCGCTGTCGCGTTGATTGAATTTATCTACATTTGATTTTAAACATTGAATGTGAAAATTTAGCCAAGACTCGCAGTCTACAACTTCAGTTGCGGAAGAGGAAGGAACATGAAACTGTTATCTCTCCGTCACTTGGCCCGTTTGAAAATCTATCTTAATATATTTTAGTTTAAGGTAGATGAGCGCCTTCATTCTAAAATTGTCTAAATTGTTGAAGAGCGCTTCGATAATGTAAGAATTTTGAAGGAGCCACTCAGGAAAATCTACTATTTGAGTATTGGACTCCATGCAGTAGTCGCGTACTAAATTATTATGTGAAACATTAATGAGGGAGATGGTAGAGGTACCGTTGGTGTAGTGATCATTTGCATGCGTGTGTTGAAGTCTGTGCGAAGATCGCTGAAAGTGACTATCAAAAGAAAGAGGGCACAAATCGCAAGGAAAGGAGATGTCATCGTCAGAATCAACTTAACCTCCGGAGATTGACGCCGCTTTGCTTTGACACACACGTTGTTTGATGTGTCGAAGGAGACTGTGCTTCCTTGTAAACATATGTCCGCAGTCGGCACATTCCCACTCGTTGCCTTGTCGCGAGAGTCCTGAGCTGGAACTCACATCACCTGAAAGAGAAATCATTCTATCATCTCTGTTCAAGGTAGAATGAAGTCTGTGCTAAGATCGCTGAAAGTGACTATCAAAAGAAAGAGGGCACAAATCGCAAGGAAAGGAGATGTCATCGTCAGAATCAACTTAACCTCCGGAGATTGACGCCGCTTTGCTTTGACACACACGTTGTTTGATGTGTCGAAGGAGACTGTGCTTCCTTGTAAACATATGTCCGCAGTCGGCACATTCCCACTCGTTGCCTTGTCGCGAGAGTCCTGAGCTGGAACTCACATCACCTGAAAGAGAAATCATTCTATCATCTCTGTTCAAGTCTCTGTGTATTGTTACAACCTACTTTGACTCAACAACTCTAAACTTTCCTCGAGAAGGGAGGGCGTTGGTGATGAAGTTGATGCCTGAAATTGAGGAAGATGCTATTAGACACACGTTTGAGGGAGATGAGTGAAGAAATTTTCAACTTACCATTTCAACGAAATCAAGTTTAAGGTTGATACTTCAACAAGATAGAGACTTCACTCAAATTTGGAATTCACGAGAGAGCAGTTCACTTGTGCACCTCAAATATAGAATTCGCCAGAGAACACTTCACTTATATGTCACAAAGACATACAATGTACAAAATGTACACCCCTAACTCCCAGCCACGAACTATGGCGGAGTGGGAGTATATCGACAAAGCGAGGCTTGCAGTAGAAGAACGATTAAATCAAGTGAACTGTTTTTGTTATCTATGTGAAGCCAGACTCTGGGACGATATTGACGATGAAGACCTTTTGAAATACATGCCATAATAAATTTGTATTTCGTATTATCTTTGCTTTCATACTGACTTACTTGAATGGGGCTTCAGTGGATGATTTAACCATGTATACTTTTTCATTTGGAAATAGTAGCACGCTTAGTTTAACTTGTAAATCTTAAAACATTTCATATGGACGATGATGATAGATGAAATAGTGTTAAATAAAATTAAGATAGCTTACACTTCTGATACAGGGATAGAAATCGACTGCGATCCATGTGTAAGGAGCTTGTTAGACTACGGATGGGCTTAAGTGGATGATTTAACCATGTATACTTTTTCATTTGGAAATAGTAGCACGCTTAGTCTAACTTGTAAATCTTAAAACATTTCATATGGACGATGATGGTAGATGAAATAGTGTTAAATAAAATTAAGATAGCCTACACTTCTGATACAGGGATAGCAATCGACTGCGATCCATGTGTAAAGAGCTTGTTAGACTACGGAAGAGAGAAGTGTGTTATGTTGCGTGTGGCGCGTGAGTGTCCTCCCATTTCATTCCATTCATCAATTCGTCTCATTGATAGAGACAGGTAGAACTCATGGTTCTCATAACGTATGCAATGGAAAGTTTTAGGCAACCTTCGACAGTTGGCTAAATGTCGCCCTGGCGCCAATGCATACTACGTTGAGACAGAGGCAATCACTTGCAAACATGACGCAGAGAGGTTAAACAAGATTGACCATTGCCGAATGTCCCTTGCGGTATACATAGCTACGGGTTTCACCGCCGCCCTTTACAGGAACGCCCGTCGAAAGGAAGTATTACACCGAACTTCATTTGCAACGTTCAAGTTGACTGATAGCAGATTCAACTTAATGATAGTATTCGCCAGTCCGAAGACTGCCCAGGGCAAACCGCGTAGAGGTTCTATCATGTCTTACCCCATGGTGGCCCTTAAGAGAGCCGATGGTTCGTTCTCGGTGTCAATTAAGTTGACTATTGGCTGGAATAGTCAATGGGTATGACGGTTAGGTTCTCATAGACCCTATACCGCCTAGGTCGTGCTGGTGCATACGGCACCTTTCGGATGCGGGTGTTATTCGGAGTCTTTACCTCATCCGTCCAAATGATCTTCTTAATCTTCCCCTTCTTCTCATCCTCTTCATCCCACTCGTCGAGGATGATGAACTCGGGAATGGCGTTGTCTTCATCGATGAAGACGGGAATGCTGTTGGCAGGAGACGTTGCTTCCATCGTGACTTAAAATTGAATGAGAAGCGCTACAATCTTCTGGCTTATATAGAGTTTTCAACAATGAATTGCTCAACAGCGAATCAGAATGCTTCAGGGATGGCAATCGACTGCATAACGTTCAAGTTGACTGATAGCAGATTCAACTTAATGATAGTATTCGCCAGTCCGAAGACTGCCCAGGGCAAACCGCGTGGAGGTTCTATCATGTCTTGCCCCATGGTGGCCCTTAAGAGAGCCGATGGTTCGTTCTCGGGAGTAGCGTCATCTTACAGCCTACCAATTCTGCTGAGAGAGTCTTTGACTCTCTCTTTGGTAGCAGTGTCGACTTCCACGCTAATTGGCACGTGGCTAAAAAGTGGAATGTAGCGCCATTCTGTTGGATTGACAACAGTTGCTGTCATCGGATTGCCAATCCGAGCAAGATTATTGTGGACTCTGTCTTGCTCCTCTAGCCTGACAAATTCCTCAAATAAATTTCGCGGCCTTAACTGCGGTCCGCGAGGAGAGCTGACTTGACTGTTCGGCGTCTGCATGATTGAAATGAAATGAAATGAGAGGCAGTGGTTTATGTACCCCTCTAACGCGACGCAACGTTCAAGTTGACTGATAGCAGATTCAACTTAATGATAGTATTCGCCAGTCCGAAGACTGCCCAGGGCAAACCGCGTGGAGGTTCTATCATGTCTTGCCCCTAGGTGGCCCTTAAGAGAGCCGATGGTTCGTTCTCGGGAGTGAATTGATGGGGTGGTGAAGGCGGGCAAAGATCTGCAATGAAAATGATATGTATTAGAATAGGATATACTATCTTATTTACTTTTCACTTACCAAGTTAGCCATCCTTTGGCAGTCTCGCGCGCTTCCTGACAGAAAATTTGTGGAGATGGCCGCGCATTCTCAGGCTGGCATGGAGACATTTTTGGTTGGATGGCCGTTATAGCAAATTATTGACTCGTCCAGACTTCGGTTGACGAGTACTTCACCGTCCAAATGATTATCCCGAATAAGGATGTGAAACTCAAGCAACCTATCCTCATTCACACGATTCCACTCATCCCTCATGCGCTCCAACTTCTCAAACGCCTGCCTCTCATCACCCCGCCGAGCCACAGTCCTCTCCAACTCAACATTCCTCGCTCTCAATACACTCATCTCCTTCATCATCTCCTCAAACTTCGCTTCTGCATCTCTCATTCTTCTCTCCGCAGCACTCGCCCTCTTCTAACAGTCATCATTCTTCTCTTCCAACTCTCGCGTCTTATTCTTCAAATCAGTCACACTACGCCTCATTCGAATATTCTCATCCGCTACCTCCTTCGACTTCAGTTCCTTCTTTTTCAACTCATCCAACTCCTTCACGACTTCATCCTTCACCTTCTTCAAACTCTCATACTTATTCACCAACAAATCATGCGCCATCTGCTGCGATACATGCTTCTTCTCTTCATCCTTCAACCACCTCGCCGACTGCTTACGAATCCCACCACTCTTCACTTTTGGGGAAGATGAGCTCTGCGGGGGGTCGGTGATGACAATGTTTGACACCTACGACGACGAAGAGCTCAACTTCCTCACACGCTTCCTCACACGCTCCCTATCTAAATCCACATCATCCTCATCATCACTCTCAAGCACTCTCTTTCGCCCAATCTCAGCCTCCAACGAAGCAACTGCTCTCGCCAACTCATCATTCTCAACAACATTCTCAACAACATTCTCCACCTTGCCCTCTCGCTCTATCGCCAACATTCGCTCCCTCTCTTCAACAATCAACTGCGTGAATCGCAAGTCATTCACCAAACCTCCACTACAGTCAGCATGCACTCTGTAAAAACGCGCCTCATCCTCATCACCCTTCAACACTCTACACTTTACACACGCAACCCTATTCAGGATAATCATGTGGTCAGTGCCCGCCTTCTTCACATGCGTCTTGGCGTCCGCACTGCGATTTATTCGACCGCACACACATTTTGATGTGGAATTTACGATTCTTATCGTTTGCCATGCCTGAGATTTCTTGTTAACTGTAAGATAATGAAATTTGTATAAGTTTGGAATCATGTAGTACAGTCATATTCCTAAAGCATTACACTTAGTGAGGAATGATAGATTTGAGTGTAGTGAGTGGCACTCGATCCCGTCGACAGCCCGAAGGCCTTGTACTGATCACTAGGGAAGTGAGAGATCTTCCCCGATACCCGCTATTTACAGCTGAAGACATCATTGTCACTGCCCCGAAGTGGTAACAGCAACGCCGAGTCAAAGGTAGTGATCAGTAGCTGGGATCTAACCCCTCAAAGAAGCCTTAGACTTAGTTAAATTTCAAATCTGATAGCAGATATGAACTCAGCATACTTGAAAACCTTAGACTACATGTTAAAACTTTGAAAAAACTGAAAATTAAGAATTTTTAAAAAAATTCCGCATTTTACTACTCATACTACTTTTAAAAAATTTTATCAGTAGTAAAGACACTATCAAACTCTATCACACAAACTTTGAAGTAAGAAGATAGCTTGCCTACTTCAAAAGATAGAGTCCTTTGAAACACCCGATATCGGGAGCTCAGAGCGACGACCGTCGCTTACCTCGTCTTCCGATGAAGTGATGAGACTTACGTTGTCGGGGGTTTATATATGCTCGGAAGAAAACTTAAAAGGGCTCTATCTCCGAAAGTATTGATTGTAGCGACATGCGGTTTGTTGCAAACGATTTGTCTCATCATTCTCTATCATATGACACCTGAACCATTCTCATATGACCACGGGAAGTTGGTGCGTCAGCACATGTCCATGTAACATGCCACAAGTGAAAAAATTCCTAAGTGTGAGAGCTCCAGTGTGGTGAAAATTTTGAAAAATTTAAAACTTCCGAATTTCGACCTGGGACCTTTACCAAAACATTTTTCATCAAATTTGACTGACCCCCCCTCCCCCCCCCCTCGTTCGGAGAAATTTGATGAAACAAACTTTGGTAAGGGTCCCAGGTCGAAATGCGACACTTTGGAAAAATTTCAAAATTTTGTCCATACAAAGTCACTCTGACACTTAGGATTTTTTCAGGTGAGCTACGACAGTCCACCCTCCCAACCTGGCCGGCACACCACGCCAACCTGGCCGGCACACCGCGCCAACCTGGAGAGCACATCACCTCGCGCTACGACGGACGGCCAGAGGGGGGGGGACGTCAGACTCGAAGCAACACGGCGGCACACCACGACCGACTCGACGGAGAGGAGGGGGGGGACGTCAGCGACTTTTTCGATGGCGGCCATCTTGCGCTATCCAGAAGTGGAGTTTTACTTACTACTAACCAACAAAATTAATTGAACATGGGAAAATGTGAGTCTGCCAATCAACGAATTGAAAGAGGTGATCTTCATGTTAAAAGTGAAATATTTGAAATGCACGGACATGGACGTCTCGATGTATTATGTGGTATATCGCAATAATGTATATCGAGACGTTCATGTGCAAGGTCATAGTTCATTTGAGAATGTTCGCTTAATTTTTCCGATTGATGACCAACAGCAGATCATGACAAGACCAAAAAGACTACTTTAATTACATGCAGGCATCGTTACAGACACACACACACACTGAAGAAAATACTTGCATACAATGAGTATAGGAACAAGCAAAGTCTACGACAACAGCATTTATGAAAGTCTGTAGATTTGCTGTAATTTTCTGCACTATTTTATAAATACCTTCTACATTCACAACAGATTCATGGAGCACATCGGTACTCGTGCTTTGATTATTCGATGTTACTAACACATATGACTATTTCGAAATGAACTCTCAGTATTTGCTTATACTTTTAATACTCAGATTCACATCAAGCGATATTACTCGTGCACCAATATGGCACTGGCAAACTCACAATAGCTTGCTTTTTTGATAATCAATGATATTGTCTCGTAGAAATTAATTAGATTCATATACTAATATATTTAATAGGACTCAAATGTAAACGACATTATTCACTCTGAAATTAATAATGTTACACACTGGTGTCACACGCATGGCCTTGCGATTAATGTGGACAAAATTCGTCTTATGGTGTTTAGTAAGTCAGATTGCTCAGTCAGCCTTCCCTCTGATCTCACAATAGCACCGGAAATCAAAATACTTGGAGTGACTTTCCAACAGAATCTAAAGTGGGATTCACACTTCGACAACATTACGAAGAAAGCTTCTCAACGCATATTCCTTTCAAAGCAACTGAAAGAGATGCCTGGTATAAGAAAAGACAATAATTTGTGTGTGTGTACAATGCATATTTCAAGCATACTTGATTACAATTGTCCTTTATTTATCAACATGTCCAAAAAATCAAGAAGAAAAGATGAAAGGGTCAGAAAGCGCTGCCATCTCATCATATGTGGTTGTTGTGACACTGATTCCAGTTTGCTGCCTTCCTTCTTTGAGCAGGTAGACAAGATTGCTCTTCGTACGTTTTCAGATATTCTGAAACCGGACAACTTTTTTGTATCATTTGGCTCCACGCCGACTTACCGTTTCGGGTCATATCGAAACTCTACTTTGTAACTCTGTGCGACGGTCTTCTACTTTCCCTCCTTATTACTCAAGGCTATTCAACAAAACTGCTTTTTTCTTTTACAAATGTTTGATAATCTTCTTTTCCTTATTAACGATGTTCAGTGATTCGCATGAATAGTTTTCAAAACTTATGTGTAAATGCTTGTTTGATTTCTATCATAAAATATACAGATACTATAGTTATAATATATTATAGGCCTACGTGCAACAGTGCTATGCTTCTGTACGCTTCATTAAATATAACTTATTATAAAATTCCCTCAGTTCCATCATTAATAATAAATTCATCAACTACTTTGAAACTGCAAGTGAGATCTACATGTCTCCTTTTTTGCACACTTATCCATGGAAGTTGTCTACATCATTTAACTATTGCTGTGTGTCTGGATAATCATGTTTGCCCATAGAATGTCGAAAAAACAAATTATGCCTGCATGTAGCCATTTTTCAAATGTATAATTTATTTGATTGATATTAAAGCATGAAGCATTTTGGTGGAACCTTTTGTCAATAATCAATGAACTATGATATTGTCTGGTCGGCAGATAAGTCAAATGCACTAAAAAAGGAAGGAAGTTTCTACAAATAATTTGCCCAGTTGTCTTACAATTTGATCTTATATTTTGATCCTTAAAGAATGGTTTTAGGCGAAAGTTGAATAACAGCTGTTGATATTAACTATACCGGCATTACTGTTTGCATGCATGAATATCTTTTGCCATGCAGTGCACGGATTATCCTTCTTCTTAACATTCAAAGAGAAAAATGCCTACCGGTAGGCTACATGAAGGCATTTTTGATACAATCTTTCTCGGAATTCCACAGAGATACAAAGTCTTTTCTGGAGCAAACTTTTGTATCCTACAGATTGTCCATTCGCAGTAAAAATTGTCTAGCAATAGAAATTCCACCATAGCCATACTTAGTTTCTCATCTAGAATCATTCTATTCAGCGCTAACCTCATAATTAGTACCTTTGTTAAAAATCATCATTTACAGCAAGAATGACAGGTCAATGATGAGGTGGATTCAGATTGATTACACATCAACATGTTCAGTTCCCGATTATTCTTCAAATAATTTCAAGGGATCTTGAAATTTGATAATTTACTTGTGGACATGACATTTTACCAAATAATGATTTTCCGAAATTTTGAACGCTTCTTTACAGTGCTGTCATTCTTCAATTTGTTCATGTCAAAAGGAAGATAGCGTTATGATGAATTTGACCACATTTTCACATTTATTGGATAATTTCTTTTTGAATTGTGTTAATTAACAAAAATATTATTCATGGTAAAAGCTCGCTTAAAGAAGAGATAGAAGAATTCCTGCTTGTAGGCAGTTGGTCAAATTATAATTGAAAATAAAGTAAAAAAAATACCCGACGCTTCATCCGCCGCGTGCTTATATTCATAGACCAGCATCAAAGATAGCGATCTACTAGATTAAAATAAAATCACTCTGTATGTACGACATAGCTGCTGTTCAAATTAGCCCGATTTTCTCAACGATATACAGTATATAAAAAGATTTACATTCATGTTAACAATCAGCTCAACGATAAAATGGGATATCGTCATGATTTTATCGTTATCGGTGTAATGTGAACCCATCTTAGAAACAAGCCTGTCTCATGACAGCCTAAACTCAGCTCACGTTCCCTAATAGTGGGTGAACAATCCAAAACTTGGTAAATTCTGCTTCACAATGACAGGAAGAGCCGATGTCGATGAATCAAAGAGCGCCATATAAAGCCAGTTATCCCTCTGTGATATAGCTTTTCTGACACCTTTCTTCAAGCTCAAGGCAATCAAAAAGATCGATGCCACACTTAATTTCACGGTTTGCATTCATGTCAAAAATCAAATTCAAGTGAGCTTTCCCCCTTATTCCCCCTTAACAGTATTTTCTTGAGTGTGACCCATATCACGAGCTACCTGACACTGAAAGAGAAAAATATCACAATCAAAGAAGGACGAAGATCATAATAAACTTCAAAAGATGTATGGGCCACAGTACGATTCAGATTCAAGAAATGAAGCATAAATTTAGTGAATCATAAAATGATGCTGATGAAAATTGAATTAAAAACATGAAAATTCGGTCAAGAAGCAGAATAAGATCTCAACTTTTCCTCGAAGACTTGCATTATGACGTGGTTCATGAAATTTCCTTCATAATCACCTCAATTTTCGCGCCTTTTCATCGTACATATGCCTGTTTGTAAATGTTCATTCCTTTTGAGATCTGTTGAAAAGACCTTGGTTAATAATTTTCATTAAGTTGATGTTGGGAAACCAAGTACATTAGATGGTAATAATTCTTTTTTTTATTATATGCTTTATTAATTTCGGCCTCCTCTTAGGCCATCATCAGAAGCTATCATCCCTCTGCTTCTGATGATGGCCTAAGAGGAGGCCGAAATTAATAAAGCATATAATAAAAAAAAGAATTATTACCATCTAATGTACTTGGTTTCCCAACATCAACTTTTGAGATCTAAAAAGCTTCATTATACTCATAATAGAGTGAATGCATTATACTATATATTTACTCTATGTTCATACTACTTCCATAGAGGTTCCAAGTCTCTAGTTGACCTATATAAACACAGGAAGAGGGCCTAGTTTGCAAAAATTTAGCTTCTTAACTCATTTAATCCCAGTGAGGTATTTAGATATCCAAACGTTTGACACGGTACACAACTTCCAGTTCACGTAATTGCGATAAGAGAAGTACATCGATAGTACCTCTACGTTCCCTGCTAACAAATTTTGCTTTATTTCATTACATGCATGTACATCACTTCAGTTAAGTTAGATATAAACATATTGCAGAAACTCGTTTTCAGCAATTTTCGAAAATGGCGAAAAGGTGAGATATCCACCGCTCTTCTACTAATTCATTAATCCGATGTTTGATGTTATAATGTATTATGCATGTGTATGTAAATGTATGCAAATGTTATAATGTATTTCTAGTAATAAAAACTTAGTCGCTTATTCAGAACACTGACGAACGTTTTCCACTGGGTATTTGAATACCCACTGGGATAAAACGATGTCAATCTTGCTTTGTTTAGAATTTAGGAACAGACTTTTGAATGTGTATTTTGATACAAAGATTATATCTAAAAAATTGCTATGACTAGGTTGTCTATGCTAAGACGTAGGCTTATATCACATGTACATTACATCAACTAATAATAATAAAATCAAGTAGTAATAATCTGATAAAATCATAAGAGGAAAATAATTTTTCACATTATAAAAGTATGATTTACATGGTGTATGCTGCACGTATGTTGTAAGTAACAATTATGTAAATCTGACCTAAGGTTGTTTTGCTTTTTAAATTGAAGTCAAATAATGTGACTTACTATAAGTAATCAAATATATTGCAAAATAGTAAATTATTTTTAGTTAGTCAAATTGATGACCAATAGAATATTGAATTAAAAATACAAAGATAATGTTGCCGACAGGAATCGATTTTGAGATACTTACATCTGTCCAATTAAATGATTACAAGCTCAGAAAAGCCCGAGCGCCATATTTGAATATGCTCAAGGAATCTCTCAAGAAAAATCCTTACAACGGCAGATTTTCAGATATTGATGAATGAATGATCGAATACTTTGGAAAATAAGGTGGATCTCTGAAACAATTTATTAGACGAAAGCCAATCAGAAATTGATACAAATTATAATATCAAAATTTCCCCGATGGATGCTTGTATAGCTTTTCTGTCTACGACGGAAAGAAAGCCGAAATTCTACGAAGCGAACAACCAACTGCTGGGAGCGATTTCTATGGCTGGGAGTATGGTGGTCTGTCACTATATCTCAGGCTTTCCAAAAATGAAAGAAATGCAATGCCTACATTTTCATTGAATCTTTTTTGCTTCGTTGACCCTCCTCGAAGCACTGATGGAAAATGAGATTATTTGCGCTGGTGCTCTACGAAACAATCGGGACTGTCCTCCGTCCGGCGAAGATGATTTTTCATCAAAAGAAAGGGGAGTGCTAGATGTTAAATGTGATGTAAACAATATTCAAAATTTGAAATGGAGAGACACCAGCATCGTATACATGTACGTAGCTGCATCTAACTGTGCATCTGCGATGCCCTTGAAGGAAGTGAAACGTTGGTCAAAGGCTCAAGGGAAATGCATTTCGAAGCCTCAGCTATTTATCATATCTGCCTACAACATGATGATGGGAGGGCACGGACAGAATGGACCAAAATGCACACAAATATCGGATCAATACAAAGAAATGGTGGTATCCACTTTTTTTAATGGGGAGTCATGTCACCCATCAAAACTGTTGGCCTGTGTTCCATGAATTTGGCAATGATATTGATCTGCTAGCATTCAAGATTATACTTGCAAATACGTAGGCTACATACGACGTATTTGTCAGTAAATGGACACCAACGGGGTCTTGCTGGGCAAATTAAGAACGCAGAAACACATGTGAGATTGTCAAATCAAAGGTATTTGATAGTGATTGAAACTACTCACCGTCTCCTCTGCAAATTTTCCTCTGAGAAGTCAACCGCAAGTCGTCAAGTATATAGAAGGCCCTTGGTAGAATGTCGACTCAAAAAAGTAGGCCTATCTGTAAACATTGAAATTTTTTCTATCAAAAGATTCAGTTGCAGAGATTGCGTTCCAGCAATCCAAAAAATTAGTTGAGCAGTTTTAAAAAAGCTACAGTTTTGCAAATTTATACTACCATGAAGCCACTTTATAAATAGCATGAAACAAGCTGGATATCAAAAGGAATGAATATTTGATAATGAGCATCTTAACTATGGGGAAATAAGCTGATTATCAAGGGAATTTCATTAACTGCATCATAATGGAAGTCTTCATGAAAAGTCGAGATCTTATTCTGCTTTCTTGGCTGAAATTTCAAGTTTTTAATTCAATTTTCATCGGCATGAGTTTGTGATTCACTAAATTCATGTTTTATTTCTTGAATCTGACTAGTGATGTGGAACCATTTACATCTTTCAAAGTTAAATGAAGTCATTGCCTTTAATTATGTGATTTTGCTCTACCAGTGGTAGCGATGCAAATGGAAATTTTCCAGAAAATTTTCCAATTTTTCAAAATTTTCTGGAAATTTTTCCAAATTTTTCAAAATTTTCTGGAAAATTTTCCGTTGGAAAATTTTGAAATTTATTTTTTGGTGATTGACGTTTTTTCCTTTGTTTTCGAGACTTATTATAGTTGTTTGAAAGACTATGTAATATTCATAGTCCGAAAACTTCTCTATCATCCCTGTATGTTAACTTTTGGTACCAACTGCACCTTTTCCATGTCTATTTCAGATCTTTCCAAATGAATTTCAGACATAAGATGGATTTCAGATTTCTCTAGCCGAATTTCAGATATCTGTCAGAAGCTCAACTTTGAAAAGATCTTAAATTCAACTGGAGAATCTCCAATTCATCTGGATCATATCTGAAATTCATTTGGGCAGATCTGAAATCGATTTGGAACTACCTGAACCACCTGAACTAGAAATGGAGGGTGTGTATCCTCAACGAAGATATCGGACAATGCACCAGAAGTTTGAAATTATCATAGATATTCTTTTACTCATCACAGATCTTCAGTTTTCAAATATCTCACGAGTTTACAGTTTTTATATCTTCCAATATGGTCGCTCATGAATGCTGCGTGGACTGTGTGCTTCTACTTCATCATAATGTTACAATGGAGAATTTGGATCACTATGATCAACGCTGCATAATAAAGCGTAACTTTGAATCTAACAATTAGCAAACTCATTGAAGTACATTAACTAATTTTTTGCGAAGATTACGTTCCTGTGGTTCAAAAAATTATTTGAGCACTTTTGAAAATAATCAAAATTTGCCAATTTATATATATATTTATATTTATACTTTTTATAAAGTATACCAGATTATTGCATAGTTGTAGAATCGTATTTCAGAATCCCTTCTATATTTGATAAAATTATTGTTCCCAGGGAAAATCCTGGTAGAGAGGGATTTTATCGCGGAAATCTCTGGTCCTAATAATATGGATACTTTATAACGGATAGAGGATGGCTATACGATTCTCTGACATAGCTCGTGAAATTATTTGATATATCCCTCGGGCTAAAGCCCTCGGGATTCATCAAATAATTTCCCTCTCTATATCCCAGAGAATCGCATAGCCATCCTCTATCTATTACGTAAATGAAAATGAGCATTATTTGCCAAGATCTTTCGTTCATTCTCTTCAGAGGCATACATGAAAACTGGAATGTGACATAGCTTGGAAAATTTGACATCGTTGAACAAATTTCACACGTGACAGATAATGAAATGAATCCGCGTCATAAGTGAAATACCCTAATAAAATTGACAATAGGATAATAGTACTGCTGAAGTAAATAAAGTAATCCGTAAACTTAGGAAAAGTAAAGAAAACAAAAGAAAAGCAGGACAACCCGCTGGGAAAAAAGCTCGCGATTAGCTAGCACATATCTCGAGCGAATAACGAGCACATAGCTTCCGTTTTGTTTCGCAAAATGCTGGCGAAAAGTTTGCTAATTTAGGATCAAAACCGCCGCTGTTCGCTCGCGATTAGCGATGCTTTTCGAATGCTAATGTAGCGCGCTAATCGCTTGCTTCATTGAAAAGCTAGCTGCTCGTTTGATATTCGCTGTACCCTATTGGCATATATCAAGCCTAGTTCGTTGACTTCCTGTAGACCTACTTGCACATCTGACATAACAAAAAAAACATGCTGCTCAACGTCATGCTGCCACGAAATGCTCATGGATCAACAGTAGTGGATGTAGAACTGTCAAAACCACAACATTCAGAGACAGTGACAAAAAATGTGAGACTCACATCTGCTAAACAATTGTAGGCTTGCAGAAGTTCAAAGTTTCTTCCATGGCATGAAGACTCAATGAAGCTGGTTTGGTTACAATTAATTGTATTTTCAGCATAAATTCCTGTAGACCAGCGGTTCGTGTCTAAAATGCAAATTAATGGAACCTTTTTATTTACATGCAAAATTACAATTCATAAATAAGCATTCGCATTACTTGCCGTTTTCGTTGATTATTTTTGTGCAATATTTAGGCCATACGTATAAATAAACTACTGTTGATCACTGTCATCTTGCCACGAAACGCTCCAGAGACTAACAGCAGAATGAATCAATGCTGCTAAACTCAAAACATTCGGAGGTAGTGACAAACTGAGGACTCACATAAAAATTGCATTCATATCAGAAATTTGGAACTCACCTCTGCAAAATGGTCGCGAATTTCTCTCTCTCTCTCTCTCGTCGATGCTCTGAACTGGAACAACATGAACATGCTCTCAACATGAAATTTGTGCAACCTCACATAAAAATAGGAAAGGAAATTAACATTCCTATTTACCCACTGGGAAAGTCTTTATTGAATCGCTATCGACTAATCGCCAGCGAAAAACGTCACAGGGTTTTCGCTATCGATCTTTCTGTGGAGAATAGCTGACGAAAACTTTCTGCAATAGGCGAAAATTCTCTATGATTTCTCTACCTATTCCATGTCGATTAGCCATCGAAAATTCACTTCGAAATCGCTATTTACTATACCCACATTCGCTTACGAATAAAAAACTATATTAATATCCAAGATGTGTAATAGAACGTAAAATGGGACTGTGTACTACAGTAAACACACACACACGCGTAAAATGTGTTGAACCTGATTTATTCTAACAAGATAATTACTTTGTATAAACTCGAGTGGAGAACAGCCAACATATCTAGGACTTTTCTACTTTAGACAGGGAATGGTAGAAATAAGTACATTCCTGTAGTTTGTATGTAAAATTGTACAAGCACAGATTCTTCGACAATGAGCGTTCTCTAAACGAGTTTATACGATGACATTAAATGATCGTTCAAAGAAGGTGTAATTTAGCTATGAATAGAAGTTACAAACATGAATAGAAAACTGTCACACAGTAGTAGTAGCCAAAATTAACGTCACTTTAGTAATTTGACATTTCATTAATTACGTGCGTGTATATAATACGTGTATTTTTTGGCCATCTGCATGTATGAGTTATACATGTAGAACAATAAAAAGGATACCGTAGAAGAAAATCTGCATATTACATAAAACAAGATCAACTAACAAGACCGAGCAATATCAGAGCCGGCAAAGAAACATGTGTACGAGATTTGTAAAATACTTGTGTAAAAATTAATATTATAAATCAGATCTGATAAAATGTCAGTTTGAAAACAAAACAAATGCGATTGGCATGCTTCGCCAACATAATGATTACTCCGGATAAAGACCTGCAGAGAAAAGCCGACACTACTATAGGACGCTATTTTTGAACAGGGAATAGTTAAAATGAAACACTAACACATATATATATATATATATATATACATGTATATATATATTTGCCTTGAGAAGCCGTCGTAGACGGCAGAGATCGATTGGCGTTTAAGTTAATTTTGAGTTTTGATTCTCCGTAGGTTTATGTTTTGTATTATATATATATATATATATATATATATATATGCACTATCTCTACGGCTTTTCTCTACACGAATTTAAACTATGACATAAATGTTCATGAAAACTTAATCAATTATTTTTGAAAACCCTTAACATCATTTACCGCGGAGAACTGGTAGGGCTACAATCTCTTATCGGCAACTTATTTAGTGAAGCTGGTCAGTCGAGTACATGTACCTGTGTAATCACTTAGCAGTATATCGAGCATCGAATATCGGTGTCATCAATGACGAAGGTCTGCCTTTTTGGGCGTCTGTCGCTTATGCTTCTTTGGTGTAGACGATTGGTCGAGTATTACGGTGTCATCACTGTCTGTTTCATCGTCGTGGGTATCTGTCTCTTTGGGCTTCCGTCGCCTCCGCTTCTTTGGTGTAGATGATCGGTTGAGCATCTTTGAATCATCACTGTTATCGAAGGCAGCTGTTTCTCTGGACTTCTGTCGCCTACGTGTTATTGATGTCACTCGCTTCAACCACCAATCAGAAGCCTTCTTCAAAACATGAGCTATTTCAGTTTCGATTTTCTCCATGGTTGTACTTGGATGTGCTTTCAAAACAATCTCTTTGACGAGATTTTCCAGCGTTCCAGAGAACTTATTCTTGTCCATCCCACTTCTATTGAAGGAAGCCTGAACTTTACGAACTATTAGGCCGTCCATAACTCGCCGCGTGGTCTTCTCCATTGTATCGCTTCGCTCCAGGAGTAGTCGAGTGATCTAAAAAAGGATATACAGTTACTTCACCAGGACTATTACTGTGCTCAAAATTTTACAATGCAGACCATCATGTACACTAGAACTGTGCAAACCCGATCAGAATTCGGATCGGGTTTACGAATATATTTCGGGTTCGGATTGATTCTAAAATCTTCTAAAATGGATTTTTGGAACTTTATAAATTGATTTGATTTGTAAATACGTATTGGAATGTTTCGTGAAAATCCTCTATTCTACATGTAGCTTCTACTTATTTTAGAATGTTGAATAAAACGCATCAACGGTATATACACTCAGCAAAAACTAGCCCCCCTCTGCATTTCTCTGCTGCAGAGAAGAACATCTCGTCCGCGAAGTTTCATGAGCAGATATCAACCATCTCGCGATCACTGGCTGTCAGAGACGCACGTCACATGTCAGGTGCACTAATTAGATCATTTGTTGGTCTTATTCGTATAGGTCAATAATCACATGTATAATGATTAAGTAATTCAATAAAACATTTGAAGACAACACATGTCTATAATATGCGTGCTTATCGGCTAAGATAATGTTATATCCATATTATGCATGTAATATAGGCTTCCGTTATCTGATTCATGCAAGGAATTCTAACAAGGAAAGTATCGTCTCTATGCAGTTCCAGAATCGCCAGCATCAATCCTATCTTTATTCAATCAGCGAATAATAGAAATAACGAGAAGTTACAGCATTCTAGCGTGAAAGTCATAATATTGCAATAGATATAATTCAATGATGGAATTCGTTAGTTGATTCTCATCAGACAGTTGTATAGACACGAAATTACAATATAAGTTTAAAGATTGAATGAAAGACATATATAAGTTTCATAGTTAAAGTACGCAAACTATTTACTTACAATATTTGATAATCGTCGACCTTGAACCTAAGTTCCTCATCCCATAGGGAAAAGCACTAATTGATCAACTTCACGACTATATACTTATTTAGTTATCAGAGAACTCTCGGACCTGCAGACCGGTTTCGGGCTATTTGGCCCTCATCAGTGCAGGGCACCGTTTCTAGCACACATCAGAGAGGCAGCAGCCGAATCGACCACGTCCCATCCACTATGTAATAGAAAATTAGTTCTCTGATCTACATAATGGGCTTCAAATTCAAAAGATTGGTGATATCACCAAGCATTTAGAAATAAAATAATTATTTATTTAACATTATCCTACAGCTACTGACCTTATTGAACAATGATAAAGCTTTCAGACAATATTGACGGTTAGGAGTACTGGCAGATATCTTGCCAGACCGATTACACATCTGTAATATATTTTCCAAGGCGAAGAAATCTGCTACACGCAGATATTAACTTCTCTAAAGAAGATGGTGGAGCCAGGTCCGCGTATATTCTTCTCCTTGTATAATACCGATGTGTAATCGGTATGGCATGATATCTGCCAGTACTCCTAACCGTCAATATTGTCTGAAAGCTTTATCATTGTTCAATAAGGTCAGTAGCTGAAGGATAATGTTAAATAAATTAATTATTTATTTCTAAATGCTTGGTGATATCACCAATCTTTTGAATTTGAAGCCCATTATGTAGATCAGAGA
Source organism: Prostheceraeus crozeri (assembly GCA_907163375.1). Classification (NCBI taxonomy): domain Eukaryota; kingdom Metazoa; phylum Platyhelminthes; order Polycladida; family Euryleptidae; genus Prostheceraeus; species Prostheceraeus crozeri. The sequence goes on along the minus strand of CAJQUW010000682.1, from coordinate 357,359 downwards.
ACTAATTTTCTATTACATAGTGGATGGGACGTGGTCGATTCCCCTTAGGAGGCACCGTATTTCTTTGATTATGAGACGCCTTCGAATAAGAGACGCATCCGTGAGAGGAAAAAATTTAATAAGAGACGCCCTTGAATAAGAGACGCATGTACAAAAAATAGACTGCTATCTAGACATATTACATGCAGGCTATTGTAATGTGGTAGCTACATCCGCCTGAGGGATTATTAGGCCTACTTATCTTAGTAAAATAAGTCAGTCTACTAGTAAATACCGGGTATCATGACCAATATTGTATAATATATAAGGCTTCTTGTTGTTGCACATGCAGTACATGCATGTTGTACATACGTACATGCAGGCCTACTTAAGGTTACTTCATCTACCACTTAAGGAGGCATAATACAGTAGCTTCCTTTGCATTTGGAGTCATGTATCGGTCGGTAACTTTTGCTGTAAATACTACTTGATTATCGGTATTTTCGTTTCGGTAAATTCAGATCTAGTCTACATGTATAGCGGCCAACATGTACTGGTATATGAATGTATTAGATGAGTGACAAGATATGCTACTACAAACCATAAAACTCCTTTCATTTCCAAAATATCTGAATTATGATAAAGCGTATATATGTAAGAAAAATTACTAGCGAAATTTTCCCATGACGTATTCCTAAATGAGGAATGCAAAGGTTACCTAAGAGAATAGTAACAAAAAACTAAGACATCTTTTTCTAATGAAAGAATGAAAACTTGAACATTTGATAAATAAGAGACGCCCTTGAATAAGAAACGCCCCTGAATAAGAGACGCATCAATCAGAGATCTGAAAAAAATAAGAGACGCGTCTCTTATTCAAAGAAATACGGTAGATCCAGCTGCAAACATCAAGCAGCCGCTCAGACGTTTTTGCTGAGAATCTTGCGCATCTTGCCACGTAGCAGGAACGTTGCTGCTGCCGCCAAGCGCTACGATCCTCCTACGTGGCATTGCTACAGCGCAGCTACTTAGCACCAACGTAGCATGTTGGGTGGGATGATTTTACTACGATCTTATCTCAGAAACTATCTAAAATCATGGGAGGAACTTATATATGATTTTATGTACGAAATGTAAAAGTTCCTATAAGAAATATGAAAAAATTGTAGACATTCTTATATATGATCTTACTACGATCTTACCTAAGAAACTATCTAAAATCATGGGAGGAACTTATATATAATTTTATATAAGAAATCAAGAAAATTCTCCGTACGGGAGAGCAACAGGAGTAGCACCACTTTTAAGACAATTTTGCGGACCTGATATTGAAATTGATTTTGCTTCAAGAATACGCATGTATTCGCTTTTTAATTATGTTTATTTGTTGACACTATAAGCACAGAAATGAAGAGATAACTTATCAGTCTTTATTCAATGGGTTGTATTTACAAAAGCCCACTAATAAGTTTTTGACAGAACATATTTTTTTATCGAAATAATTCTTTTGGTGAACCTTCTTTCAACTGTGTTAAGGTGAATAACAGCAACAAACTAACCCTTTGATACAGATGAAACACATTTATCATACTGAACAAAGAGATAACATGCGAAATCCATAAACACACATAGCCTACAAGTAAGCCCACCACCGCAAAATTAAAGAAAGTACTTTGTTATTTTGCTTTCTATGTAGATAAATTACTATGATGAATACATGTGCTTTTATCTGCTTTGAACATTTGTTTAAGCATCACCGAATCTGATGGCGGAGCTTAATTAGGTACTTACCAGTTGAGTTCGATATCTTCCTTCGTCTTCTTTATTCAATCTGTGCTCAAGTATCTTCGTCTGTTCGACAGAAGCACAAACAGGAATAACAATTCGATCAGGATTACTCGGAAATCCGCCTCCAGTTTGCTTTCTTATGCATTGCAATACCTCCGTTGTTTTGCGGTACGTCAGAGTAACAACCGCCAATATAGCCTCCGGGCTACTGGGATTTAATCCAGCCGAAGACAAAGCTGTCATCACTTGTGATACAACACCAGAACTTAAGGCTCTACCTATTGAAGTCGACGATGCCGTTTGAACTTGACCAACCGAGCGATTATCTGTAACGTCGGAGACGGGCGCCAATCCGACAGGTGACGAAGTTTCAACAGGAATTTGACTATTCGAGCAATCCCCTGACACACCAGATGCACGATCTGAAGTTGGTGACATGTGAGGTTGACTGTTAGCGTCATCAGTGACAGTGGTCAATTGTTGCTCCGACCTCACATTTGAATTTCCAAACTTCCATTGTGGTAGTGTGATAGGGTACGGTATCGGAATGGGCTCGTTTACTATCTGAAATGTATATTAAACATGCACTGAAGAAGGCTTGACGTATTTGTGTTGTCAATAGAACAGGTGTAAATATTGTTTAGATTACGAGTCGAATTCAGATGTTATTTTTACAGGAATATCTGTAATCAACCATTTGCTAGTCTAAATATACAGGGCTGATCAAAATTCGCTTCCCTATTTCGATTAGTCCTCAAATTAGTTATATGACCGCGATTAAGATGAAAACCACTGTTTTTGTGAGACAATATATAGGAGTTTTACTGCACATAACTAAAAATTCCAGTCACTATCAGAACGTTGCAAAAAAATACAATTTTTATGACCTCATGATAAAGATATGTAACATTGCGTAATAGCATAAGAAAAGAATTCTTGTTCACATTAGGTGACCGATAAGTCCTCCATTTTCATGTTGAATCAATCCCAGCCGAAGAATAATGTTCATCACAACATTTTCCAGTTTGATATCTTCGATTTCACTTATAAACATCGATATCCGCTGGTGCAAATCTTCAAGACTGGAAAGTCTGTATGAGTGGTACACTCGTACCTTAAACATTCCCCAGAACCAGCAATCCAGTCATCACACTAGAGTGGTTGAAGGGAGAGATCCTGGGAATTCGTTAAAATCGTCGATTTTGACCATCATTTCTCTAAGACAATATTGAGAATTTAGTACTTGGATTACTGTTTGGGCCAAACCGTTCCCGATCCAGTTACAGACACTATGATGAGGTGACAAGCAAATTATGAGGAAAATTGGAGCAGAAGTCCTCAAATTAGAGTGGTTGAAGGGAGAGATCCAGTGAATTCGTTAAAATCGTCGATTTTGACCATCATTTCTCTAAGACAATATTGAGAATTTAGTACTTGGATTACTGTTTGGGCCAAACCGTTCCCGATCTTAGTTACAGACACTATGATGAGGTGACAAGCCAATTAGGAGGACAATTGGAGCAAAAGAAGTCATCACACTAGAGTGGTTGAAGGGAGAGATCCTGGGAATTCGTTAAAATCGTCGATTTTGACCATCATTTCTCTAAGACAATATTGAGAATTTAATACTTGGATTACTGTTTGGGCCAAACCGTTCCCGATCCAGTTACAGACACTATGATGAGGTGACAAGCAAATTATGAGGAAAATTGGAGCAGAAGTCCTCAAATTAGAGTGATTGAAGGGAGAGATCCAGTGAATTCGTTGAAAATTGGAAGGGTAATTGATGTAAGAAAATATGAAGGGTAGAGCTGAGGAAAGAAAATACCTAGGAGAAGAAATAGATGTAAGAAAATAGGAGGGGTAAAACTGAGGTAATAATATCAGGATGTAGGTATGTTTTAATTGTCTCCTAATAAATTAATGGATAGAGTATGCACTTACATACGAAATGTGTTCTGCATCTTATTTAATTATTGAAGTAGATTTGTAATCCTTTATTCCGTTTAGACGTAATTATCTAATTAATGTACTTACACTTATTACCAAAAAATAGGAAAATTTGAGGTTTACTTGAAAATCGGAGATCTTAACCACAATATCACCAAGTAGGCATGTACCGTACCGTTCAAAATTGTTTTACTCCGCAGCTTACAATAGACAAGCATCGGAGGTTATGCCTAGGATGGTTACGTACGAATACTTAATTAATTACCGTACCTAGGCCTATAGCATATTTATGTCAACATATCTAGGTTATTACCAAGAAAATCAAGATTACTGTAGAACACTCTCCTGAACATCTTATATACAAATGATTATCTACTTGTAGTGACGGTCCTTCAAACTTTTTAAGATTACTTTTATTAGACTTTTGCTATACTGACAGCGACATGCTGACAATCTGGAACATTTTATTGCTATAATCGAAGTTGTCAGAACCACATGGATTTAGTAACATGATAGGGTATTGGCCCACCATGAAATTCTAGTGTTTTGAAATAGATCCTAAACTATCTCAAATAGTATCCTATATAAGACATGTATTCATTTTTAAAAACTTAGAAGATGCATTGCTCATAAATAATGTTCATGAATATTTGCAGTGTTGTAGTCGCAAAATCAATGGTGGGACAACGGTAAAATTACGGAGCGTTTCATGACTATTTTCTTCTATACGGCTCATATATACGGTCACATCTTCGTGGTTTGGGGTACGGCAAACTCAAAATATTTTATTGGGTGTACGCGGTACTGCCACGTACCCCTTCCACTACACTGAATAATTGTGAAATACATGAGATCTCAAGTCTCTTATTAATGTAGGACCGTCTCGTCACCAATACTTACAACCGCCTGATAACGCTAAGTCTCCTTTTTTTAATATAGAAAATGTTTGAAGATTTCTGCAATAAAACCATAGACACTCATTTTGAAACTGAATCAATTCGCCATCTACGTAACAATTCCTTTAGGGAGATACTGTAATATCTAAATATGAGCTGTAATAATTCCAAAAACCATGCATCAAATTAACACAGGATGATATAGTTGGTGAGTTACGATTTTCTTAGATGATAAACACCACAAATACGAGTCCCGATACGCGCAAGGATTTAAGAACATTCAAACTCGATACTTTCAGGCGCGTATATGATAAAGGAACGATGGATTAAATTTCATGACGATTAAAACAAAAGAAATGTTCAAATCTGTTTAGAAAATCCATTGTGATCTCCATTTCGTAACACAGGTTGTGATAAGCATAATTGCAATATCACAAGATTCACATGATCAATGAAGTGTCCAAGAGATCTTTTAGAATGTCCCATTTTTCAAAGTTCAACCTTTAGACCGCAAAGCATACTGAGAAAATAATGATCACTTTATGTTAACTATTGTATTTGCCTATTTACATGTGTCTGGCCACCTCAGTGCGTCAATCACATAAATAATTGATTGAAAATTTAACATTTTAGAAATATTTAACACAATGATCACAACTATGGTCCGATGAGTATATGTTTGTCGCACTGATCAATTGAACAAATTTTTCTGTCATTTTCAGTATGGCATGTGTTGCCAGATATCGATACGTTCGTGATCAATAGAATGATGACTTTTGCACACATTCTGGCCTATAACACATTATTTTATATCACACAAGTTGCAAACAGTGAAAATAGTCAGCTAATGCAGATTCATCGCCAATTAAGGAATCTGGCTATGAAGTATAATCAATGCATCAGATCAAATGTGATGCCATCATCTGCTGTTCTTAATAGAAACTGGGATTATTTTTCATCTGTAGTATGTATGAAATTGTTAAATATTTGTCAATTCAAAAGCCAATACCTCAATTAAAACAGAGTTTTCTTCTGCTGCAGATGTTCCACTTCACATAACAGATGTTACTTGTGACTCGCCAGTATAATATGATTCAAGATAATTCACTTTCGTTCATATAATAACACATGGATGCATCATTTTTTCTGATTAACACACTGATGTATGCCAGTGGCGTAGCTAAGGGGGGGGGGAAAGGGTGGAATGTCCCCCCCTCGCTACTAGTCTTGTCATCGACAGAAAAGACAGAGAAAGTTGGAAATCATTGATTAAATTAAGTAGGCTGTATTCTAGAATACAGCTACCGGCATTCAAACTTCTATGCAGTTTTGATAAACTCGTAATCGAAACATCAGATCACAAAGCACCCTAGATACATTTATTATTTAATTGAATTGAATTGTTTGTTAAACACTTCAAAATGTCCATCGGTCTGCAAAGGAAAGTTAGATCCATAGAAATGGATCTCAGGTCACCGTCAGTGTTCCACTAGAATGGAAATTCAGCTAAAAACGCGGTACACAAGCGGAACCTATTAGGTGGGCAGAAACCTTCGATATTAACACAGCTTGAATCGGAATATTCTACTTAAAGTCGCTGTAGATTCCACCCAGGTAGTCGTAGGTCTCTAGTTTCTTCACAATTGGAAAGTTCAGCGTATTTAGAACAACTTTCATTAGAACTTATCGTTTGTCCAAAATGGCAGCAAAAATAGCAGTTCTCTCGAGATACTTTTTATGGTCTGAGTTAGAAAGTAATAAGTTAAAATGGCTTTGACAGGGCCTTCGGCGTCCAGCGCCTTTTTCATTAGCACCTCTTTCATTAGAAAAACTTTCCAGCATCACGACATCAGAAAGTTAAGCAATATTGTGCTACGCGTTGGGTGGAGCGCGATGACTCCATCATTGTGTTTTTTGAACTTTTTGATCATTTGCTTGAAGTATTTACAGATAATGATGAATTGTCCTTGGTCAAACAAATGACAGATCCCATTTTTTTGGTAGCGGTACACATCTTTCTTGCGATTTTCGGCTTGACAAAGCAACTATCGGTTCTGCTACAATCCGTTCAACAAGACTATATCTCAGCCATCAATGAGATTGAGGACTTATTACAAACTTTGAGATCGTGGAGGTCTGATTCCGAAGATCACCATTTTTTATTTATATTTTCGAAGGCCAACTCATTGTACAGGAAGCTAGAAAACGACGAAGATGCTTCTATTCCTAAACCGAGATTAGTCGGTCGTCAGCGACATCGACATAATGTCCAAACCAAGACAACTGCGGATTATTACAAAATTGTGATTTGGTATCCAATACTCGATAGAGTGATCTGCGAGCTAGAAGAACGATTTGGTCGTCACGCTATAGAAGCCATGAGAATGTCATCCCTCTTACCCAAGAAATGCATATCCACAGACTTCTCCAAAGTCAAGGGGTGCATTGAGCAGTACCTCTCATTCTTGGATGATGGAATTGGGACAGTAGAAATCGAGTTTCAGAGATGGCAAAAGAAGTGCGTAGCGTTGGATGAGCTCGGAGAATTAGACAACACCAGTTTGATCCACGAATTTGTGTGACGAGTCTTTGTATCCGAATATCCACAAACTTCTAAAACTCTTCGCAACATTTCCAATTTCTAATTCAACATCGGAACGTTCATTCAGTTGCATGAAAAAACTAAAAACCTATCTCCGTTCGACAATGAATGAATCTCGTTTGAACGGATTGGCAATGTTGTCTATCCACAAAGAGATAAAGTTGGACTACAATGAATGCATGAAAGTGTACTCACGTAAATACTCACCAAGGATGAGGATTCAGTGACGGTGATTCAGACAGAGGATTTGTTCATATAAGTACTGAATATATTCCATGGTTGATAAATCCATTTTTTTCATTTGAGTAAGTAAAGTACATGTACATTGTACACTATGCATTACACGTTCATACAGCTGATGACTCACAAAAAGTAGGCCTCTTATGAGTCTATGCTCTATTAGGCTACCTGTATTATACTGTTATACATGCATATAGGTAATAAGTAATTAATTCTAGATACTATACATGTAGACGTGGTATGTCCCCCCCCCCTCCAACAACTCCTGGCTACGCCACTGATGTATGCTGATATGAAATTAATTGATAATCATCCTTTTCTATGGAGATTGTTTAAATAATGCGTTTTTTAAAAAAACAGCTGATGTCATAGAAATGATATCAACAGGTTTTTGGAACTAGAGGGAGCAGAATGTACTGGTCTATGCTAAATTCTGGTGATCAGTTTTGTGTTGTAAGAGATTCACCATGTATCTAGCAGAGACAATGATCGTCTTCAGCAAGTTCCATTTCGTAAGTTATTGCCATAATTGCCTCAGACTCAATTTTTTCCTTAACAATTTGGCCAGGTATACTTACAAACCTACTGCTAGATAAAATATTTTGTTGTAAACAAATTCGGGGCTTTTTGACAACATTGAATTTCCTTAACAAAAACGTCGGCACAGCTATTTAGACTTCGAAATACGTATGTATAGACGAAGCTGTTGTGAAAAATTACCTCCAACATTGAATTTCCTTAACAAAAACTTCGGCACAGCTATTTAGACTTCGAAATACGTATGTATAGACGAAGCTCTTGTGAACAATTACTTCCACGCGCCAATAGGATGCATTTATGTATGTTTTTTTCAATTAACTAATTATAATTAATGAAATTCAATGTTGTCGAAAAACCACCAATCTGTTTACAACAATATATTTCACCTAGCATTAGGCCGGTAAATAATCCGACTAAATGTGAAAGGATTCCACGCAATTGGGCGTGGAAATAAACCTGGCCCGCTATTGACTTAGTTTGTTATTGAATTTATTCATCAGTTATTTATTTCCATCGTACACAACAAAATCAGACTAATTAAATTGCTAATATATTCTGTGGTAATGAATAAATTTTTGTTTGGCAGTATTATCCCACACCTACGTGACAGTCCGTAAACTGGATAGTATCGACTAAAACGGTTTTAGACTAGCCATACAAGAAAAAAGGATTCAATAACACAACTATATTGTTACACAGGATTAAACGGCGGCGTCTCATGGAATTCCACTTTGTTTCACATGTAACCAAGAAATTGCGATTTAATTAGTAATTGCGACAGTTGAACTTCTGTGCGATGATTGAATGGACAGCTGATAAAGCACCTGATAAAAAGAAATATCTTTAAGTCAATAGTCGATAATTTCTGAGATGTATGACCTTATCGGCACATTCCTGTTTATTTCGTTAATTTCACTTTTCGATGCCGCGGAGTATGGAATTATGCGATTATCACGCGTGAGGCAGTAAAAAGATATTTTCGAAAACTTACACGCGTGAAGCTCTCGTTTTTTGCAACATAACACGCCAATCAAAATTTCCACGGATAACGCACGCGTGATTTGGCGAGTTACCGTGTTCCACACGTTATTTTCCGTGATCGCTGATCCGTGTATTAATTAAAAATTTCATGTGTGGGGATTATTGGAGTTTTTAATTGATTTAGACCGATTGTTGTCGAAAAATTATGTGATTCTACTTTCGCCCACTATTCGCGAGAGAAAATTCGCTTTGTGAATATCGGTGAAAGTTAGCTCTACTTTCGCTCGATTCGGTGGAGATTTATCGCCCATCATTGATAAAAACACACTTAACTATCCATTATAACGATCCCAGTAACATCTCGTGTATTGTGAGTGATTTTCCAATAATTATTAGCCAAAAAAAAATTTTTTTTTCGTCATCAGATCGCACGGGGCTTCTTATTCTCCAGCTATTCGAGCACTTTTTTCCCAGTGGGTAGCCATTTTTACAAAATGAACAAAAAGATAATTCATTTCTACTTATTTTGCACATTTAAGAATAAATGGTTTTTAGTATGAATAATCCTACAAAAAGAATTCTACCGTTGGAGCATTTGTCGTTTTAGGAAAAATTCGATAGCTTTAAGATTTTCGCAACATTATAATTTTCAACATTGACTGAAATCAGCCTAAAGAGCAACGGAGGAAAACTTCAATGATATAAATTATAAGCATGATGGTTTATTCGATTGGTAGTTGTCTATCTAGTTTCATGTAATCAAAATCAATACAGGATGATTAAGGAACACATAATAATTTTATTTAGGCGATGCAGGATTGAAATTCTGTGAGATAATGTCAAAGCCCAATCCGTCGAAGTTTCAACATGCTGGCATTGATAACAGGTTTTATATGTTTCACATACTACAATGTTATCAGTATTGGTTCATAGATTGCACAATATGCATATCTCGTTATTGAGTTTAAGTTGCAGAGATTCATAGTCTACAGCAAAGATGTGTCCTAGCTACTACGCTAGTCACTGCAATAGGAAAATAACCCATTTTTCAAAAACCAAAGCGGGTTTCACAATGTGACAAAGTGAAACGACTCACCCATTTTTACATGGTTTCAACCGTTGTCTTTTTCTGCAGTCATGAAGAAGGGAATTAAATTGACACACACAATCATTGATTTGCACAGCCTTGATCCTATACGTTCGAAATGGTTTATCAGAATCACAGTTGACCAAGCCGCGTACGCGGCACGACACCAGAGATCTCACAACTTGATGCGCACTTAATAATTGACACGATGTCTGGGCGGCCATTCCCGGTGAAAAAAACTGTCGGTGAACTGTCGGTCCATTGTCGGGAAGCCGACTCGGCTTACTGACGGCAAAGGTCCTAATTCTCCGACTATCTGCCGACGAATCGGTGAGCCGACAATTCCCCGACTGTTTCGCCGACACACTACCGACAATTCCCCGACAGCCACCGACAATTCCCCGACAGCCTCCGACAATTCCCCGACAGCTGCCGCCGACAATTCCCCGACAGCTGCCGACATCTAATTATATGTTCACATTCTTTTGATGAAATTTCAGTTATAGCCTACTTGACGTTGTAGCAAAATATTGAAGAAATTTGCTGTTGATAGTGATGAATATTGTTGATCAAAGTCATCCTGCTACGAAATGTTCCAAGGATTAACAGCAGAAAAACTCAATACTGCTAAAACCAAAACATTCGGAGGCAGTGACAAATAATCGTACAAGAAATTATTTTAGCGACTCACCTCAAAAGTAAATGTCGGCCTACAGAACAGTGGTAATCACCATATGTATTACATGAGCACTAGACAAGTTCCGATGAAAAATGTGCCATAAAACAAATGACGAAATTAGGATGATTACGAAGGAGATAATGTGTTCAGTCTGGAAATTTTCAAACGCAAATATGCAGCTGACGATCAGTATAAAAAAGGAAGTACAAGTATGACAAATAAATCCATATGAGAACATGATTGCGCGTGTGGACCAATAGCGCATTTTTGGAAATCTTTAAAGACAATTACAAACAGCTAACAATCATGAAAAATAAATATAGCAAATGGCTGTCCACTTGCAAACATGATTAAGAGGGTGGGTCAAGTCAAGTCAAGTCTAATTTGGAAATCTTTTAAGATAATTATAAACAGCCAACAATCACGTCGAGATGATGCCTCTTTGGTTGGACATTCTAAATGAAAGTGAAAATAGGATTGCCGGTATGATGCTAATTTATTAGATCATGAACCAATTAATTTCAACTATACTGAGCGTAGCCATTTTCAGGGTATAAAAAATGAGAATGCATTGATGAAATTTTAAGCATTTGTAAATATACCTTTATGCATATTCTTCATTCGCATGTATATAAATGCCTAAAATTCCATCAAGGCATGCTCTGTTCAATTATCATTTTATACCCTGAGGATGACTTCGTTCTGTAGTTGAAATTACTCGAAATTGATACGGATGAATAAATCACATCATTAAGTTACACATGCATAAATTACATCAGATAATAATTCAAAAGTATGGTAATGCCAAATTAGCAGCAATTTGGCATTCCCTTACTTTTGAATTATTATCTGGTGTATATGTAACTTAATGATGTGATTTATTCAGCCGTTATTGTCCAATTTCGAGTAATTTTAACTACAGAACGCAGCCATCTTCAGGGTATAAAATGATAACTGAAAAGAGCATGCCTTGATGGAATTTTAGGCATTTATAGATAGCCTATGTGAATGAAGAATATGCATAAAGGTATATTTCTAAATGCTTCAATTAATTTGCATTTATTGTTACTAAACAAATGTAATTACATTTGTAAATGAATTTATGTTTTCCTCACGAAGCTATTTTCAGGGAACATAAATGCTAGGTCATGTTTAATTAATTATAACTTAGACAAATAGTCGAGCAACCAGAAGTTAATTAATTAATTGTCATTAATTTTTTTTCATAAAATGATGTAGGCCTAATAACTAACTTGGCATTCCCTTACTTTTGAGATGTTTCCATTGAGTGTACGCATTTTTTTCGCAATTGCATCAGTTATGGCTTTCCTATTTTCATTTGTATTTCGATAACACTATCAGTGTAAAAAAGAAGCAACGAACCAATGGAAGCATGATTAAATTATAGTTTAATTGAGAATGTCAATATGGTCCTGTTTCCACAAAACGGACCATGCACTTTTTTACATGCAGGATTTTTACAGTTTTTATCATCGTTGTGTTGTCACTAAACCAATTTTAGATAGATGAAGATTGCGACTACACAATTCAAAAGTCTGTCATTCAGTAACTCGTCCGAAACGTTTAGCCTTGGTTCATCAGGTCAAGAGAGCCGATAGTGTAGGCCTAATCACTGCGGTATTTTCACTTTCACGTAAAAGTTTTATGACCTATTTCGAATACGAATACTTATTATCGCTTTAATGGTTGATCATTGCTTGACATCATTGATTATTGATCACTCATTCTTGAGAAGAAAAAAATGATTTAAATTAGAAGAAAAAATATTATTAATAGACTTATTCATAAAAAGGATTAACTTTTCTTATTGTATATTATTACTTATATCTATAAACTTTATTAAACTACATCTTCATTTACTTAGTTAAAAGCTTGTAATGTTCAGTCTTAACTTTATAGAGTTACCGTCTATCTTTGCACGGTTCGTTACTTCGTTCGTAATATCTTAGCACCCAATCTAAAGTACTGAAAATCAGCCAAATTGTAATCAGCCGTATAATATCTAAGATCGGATGCGAGCGCGTGGTGTGTGTCTTTTGCTCGCGGATTACTATTTTATAATCGCGCGCGCGAACGTGCACAAGCCTTTGGAGGCAAACAAGATTCAATATCATAGGCCGCTCGCCACAAAGAAATGTTTTGGCGAGAAGGAAATGCATTGCGACGCGAGAGCGATGTCTCTCTAAAATGTACATCTTTTACCAGTGATTTATAAGTCACCAAAACCAGAGAAAATGAGATAATCATCACTACAGAAACTTGAAAGGAGAGTGAATTTAACGACATCAAAAATACGTTTACACAGTTACAATGTTGATACACATGATCACTACAGTAGCCCCATGCAGGTGATGGAGTCAGCGGAAAGTTTTAGCTGTCAAGTATTCTGCTTGTCTGCGATCGGAGTGAATAAGGTGGGATGTGGAATGTCGCTTTCTTCTTGTTACGAGGACAGTTTGTAGATCGCTTGAGAGTTGACTTGTCCACAGTGGGAGGCTCCGGGCTGCTGGTATTTTGCGGATTCGGGCTTTGCTTCGCATTCTTTGAACTGCATTTCGTAGGACTAGGTTGATCCGGATCAGGAGGTGATTCATCTGTAGCAGAGGTCGCACCGGTAGGCGTGTTTCTGGAATGAGTTGGCGTGTGAAAATTAGGATTTAGTAGGAACAACAATGTTAGCTGGTTTTAACCTTTCTTTCGAAATAACTGAGGCTCTGCCAGACGGATACTTCACCTTGACCGTACTAGGGCCTACGTCTAACACTGGGAAAGGTCCTTCATAAGGAGCTTCAAGTGGACGCCTAACCCTATCGACTCGCACCCAAACAAAATCGTCTACTTTTATGTTGAACTCGGTGGGGTTTTTGTTATGAGCATGATGTCTACCGAGATCGAGGGAGGAAAAATCAGTAGATTCTACACAAGTTGCGAATTTTTTAATGAAGTCAAAATGAGCGTCCGTGTCCTGTCTTACGTTGTTAAAGCACATGTGGGGAGCGAGAATGGTAGAACCGGTGACCGCGGTGAAAGGCGAGAAACCACTGTCGTTAGGAATAGAACGCAGGGATAATTCGACTACAGGTAAGCTTATTAACCATTCCTGCTTCCTGGCGATTAGGGCGCTTTTAAGGGTACGGTGGAACCGTTCCAGCATTCCGTTGCTTTGGGGATGGTAGGGTGATGTACGGAGGCGGTGAAAACCGATAGATAACCTTTGATAGTTCGGCAAAAAGTGTACTTTCGAATTGGCGGCCTTGGTCCGTAACTAAGAACAATGGGACGCCAAATCTACTGACCCACGATGCCATGAATGCACGTGCCACTGTTTCTGCAGTTATGTCAGCTACGGGACAGCATTCGAACCAACGGGTGGCACGGTCAATGAATGTTACGAGATAACGGGCAGGAGACGTAAAGGGCGAATCTATAGTATGTGATGGGGGTAAGGGACCGACAATGTCGACGTGGACGGTTTGAAATCTATCGACATTCGGATACTTAGACTGTTGATAGATTGGCCGATGGTGTCGAGTTACTTTCGCCGCTTGACAATTACTACAATGCTTGACCAATGATTTAATGTCGCGGCGCATATCGGGCCAGAAATAACGAGATGAGATAAGGGAAATTGAAGACTTAACTCCTGGATGAGACAAATTATGCAACGCATTGAATACTGCTGAGCGATAAGTGGGAGGAACGAATGGACGAGGTGTCGATAAATCAGTATTACAGAAAATAGGAGTGTTGTCAAATAGGCGAAAAACATGAAGTTTGTCCTTGAATTTTTTAACATCATCACAGTTATTTTGAGCGTTGGCTATTCCGTTTATATCGGGATGGTCAATTGAAACAGAGTTTAAGCTTCTAGACAAAGCGTCAGCTACTATATTGTCTTTTCCTCGAATATGTGTCATGGAGGAGACAAATTCTGAAATAAGAAGCAGCTGTCGTCTCTGTCTATCAGACTTTACTTCATTAGGAGAATAAAATGCTGACATAAGCGGTTTGTGGTCAACCAGTGAGTGCACTTGTTTACCTTCTATCAAATGTCTAAAATGTAAGACAGATTGATAAGCGGCAAGTAACTCGCGGTCAAAAGCGGAATAGGATGTCTGAGGTTTTGTGAGTTTTTTAGAATAAAATGAGATAGGCCTCGTTTCATTATTCACAGTTTGATGGAGTGCGCCACCAACAGCGGTACTCGAAGCATCTGTGACTAATGTGAAATCAGTAGTATCAGGGTCAGGGTAATATAATGTTTCGCTTTCAGATAAGGCTTCTTTTATTTTACGAAAAGCATCTTCTGCTTTCGGGTTCCAATTAAGTTTGTGGTTACGTTGGTTAGTTGAACCAAGCAAGGTATAAAGTGGATGACAAATAGCTGAGAAATAGGGAATAAAATATCGGTAATAACCGATCATGCCCATAAATCTGCGGAGAGAAGCATAATCGACGGGCTTGGTAAAGTCCAGGATAGCCTGCACTTTTTGTGGTTTAGGTTGGGTACCATCTTTGCAAATGCGGTGGCCAAGGAATTCGATTTCGTTGGTCATGAATTCGCATTTATTTGCGGAAATTTTTAGACCTGATTCACTGAGTTTCTGGAAGACCTGAGAGAGAATGGCAATGTGTTCATCTTCGGTACGAGAAAATACAAGTATATCGTCAAGATAGGCAAATACGAAAGGCATTTCACGGAAAGTAGAATCAATCATTCGTTGAAACGTTTGCGCTGCGTTACGCAGGCCAAATGGCATATACAAATACTCGTATAACCCAAAAGGGGTTATAATGGCTGTCTTTTCAATGTCTTTGGATGACATCGGAATTTGGTGATAGGCCCTAACTAGGTCTAGTTTTGAGAAAACAGGACTACCGAATAGTTTAGCCTTCAACGAGTTTATATGGGGAATCGGATATCTGTCTGGTCTAGTTATGGAATTCAGACGGCGGAAATCGCCACACGGTCTCCAAGAGCCGTCAGCTTTGGCTACAAGATGTAGCGGTGATGTCCACGGGCTTTTGGAGGGGCGAATAATTCCCAGCTGCAAAAGGCAGTCAAATTCAGACTTAGCGGCGGCGAACTTTTCGCCGTTTAGCGGTCTAGCTTTCGCGAAGACAGGTAGGTCAGTAGTAGTTTCTATGACATGCTGAGTCTTAATAACGGGTTGTAAATCAGTACGGGTTGAGTTGTCATATAGGGAGGGAAACTGTTTTAGTAAATGTGAAATACGGGGTTCATTTACTATAGGCGATACTAGTGACAGGGAAGGACTATTCTCGTTAGAAATCGAACAGACGGAAAATAAGTTAGTTGTACTGTCAATGAGACGCGTATTACGGCAGTCAACTAACAATGAAAAATGATATAAAAAATCCGCGCCTAAAAGGGGTTCACGAACGTTAGCGATTATAAAAATCCAATGGAAGGAACGTCTAAGGTTCTTGGACTGAATATTAATAAAGCACTCGCCGTGCACCTGTAATGGAGTGCCGTCAACCGAGTTGAAGGACAAATGAGACGGGTGAACCGTAAGGTTAAAAAGTTGCACATGTGAAACAGGTAAAACGGACACGGCAGCTCCACTGTCTATCAAAAAATTTATAGTTCTACTACCGATAATGAAAGCGGCGGAAAAACACTTAGTAGGGGCAGGGCTGTTTGCCGCACAGACAGCCGCCCTATCTAGTTTGACCGGGCGGGAGAACTATCTCTCGAAGAACGAGGAGAGGATCTAGGAGTATGTCTAGCAGAACGGGTAACGTTACAGTTAGATTTGTTGGGCCATCTGCACCAACTACGACAAGTGCGGGCTTTATCAGCAAAAAATATGTGAGCTCGGCAGACTTTAGGGCGCTGATCCTTAGAAAAAGGGAGGAGGTCTTTGCCGACCTGAGAGGAGGTATGAAATTCCCTCTGGCTATGAACCCGGTTAACAATGGCCGTATTGCTGTTCATACTAAAGCTACACAATTCGTCAGCCAACTTACCCAAATCTGCCAGTGGTGTTGACTTCTGAGTCGCAATAATTGGAGCGATGTTGGGTGGAACGGTCTTGCTGGAACTTGTGGCGGAGTAGGCCGTCTGCGACGCCGGCTTTGGATGCGAGTACTTGCATTTCCGATAGGTAGTGGGAAGGCTTGCCGGTCAACGGTTTCTCACGTAGGAATTTGTCGAAAATTTCAGGCTTCGAAGCTTCATGGAAGGCCAAGATTGTGGCTTTAAGTGTGTCGTAGTCTTTCGAAGAAATGTCAGAGGACGAGCATTGACCGACAACCTCGACTGGCAGGGCGCTCAATGCATGGAAAAACTTCGTGGAAGACACAGTTATGTTGGCTAAGGCGAACTGAGCCTCAAGAATAACGAACCATGCTGATGGATTTGAAGGTAGGAAGGTCGGAGCTTTAACGCTGACTGCGTTAGTGGTTGCCCCGGCGGTAGCAGGATCCATATGTTCGGAGTCGGGCTCACCAATGTAATGTTCAGTCTTAACTTTATAGAGTTACCGTCTATCTTTGCACGGTTCGTTACTTCGTTCGTAATATCTTAGCACCCAATCTAAAGTACTGAAAATCAGCCAAATTGTAATCAGCCGTATAATATCTAAGATCGGATGCGAGCGCGTGGTGTGTGTCTTTTGCTCGCGGATTACTATTTTATAATCGCGCGCGCGAACGTGCACAAGCCTTTGGAGGCAAACAAGATTCAATATCATAGGCCGCTCGCCACAAAGAAATGTTTTGGCGAGAAGGAAATGCATTGCGACGCGAGAGCGATGTCTCTCTAAAATGTACATCTTTTACCAGTGATTTATAAGTCACCAAAACCAGAGAAAATGAGATAATCATCACTACAGAAACTTGAAAGGAGAGTGAATTTAACGACATCAAAAATACGTTTACACAGTTACAATGTTGATACACATGATTACTACAAGCTAAAAACTTTTAAACTCACTAAATAAGGATACTAAGTTTGCGACCGATATCCCTGAAAATAACTACTTGAACTATTATATAAGATTTCACTATGGGTTAAGCAAAATTAATTTTTGCCATTATCAAAATGAAATCGTACGTCAAGTTGTACCCGTCCTTTGGTAAAGATAGTTGGGTCTCTAGTTATTTAAAGAGAAACTTCACTGTCAACACCTTTGACAGCATCGATAAAAGAAGTACAGCTCTAACTCTCTTGGCATCGAAGCTGGAAACAAAACCAAATCTCGTCTCAAGTGTGATGGTCGCTCTGATAGAGATTTCGTCATTAACAAACGCTCGCGTAAATCAAAAACTATTTTAATGAAAATAAAGTTGTTCTAAATATTGATTTTATTAGTGATAGTTTTTCTCGCAAAATTAATTATCGTATTCGTAAATATAAACTCGACATTAGATTCGCAAATTAAAGTAACATAAAATTATGTTACTTATTTCGAAACAAGAATAATAATAATACACGCTAACTAATTGTTTTCTTTGTAGTAACTTCTTAATCATAATAATTGCAATATTAGTTTTGTTGTTTATCCGTTTATTTGTCATTTTAGTTCTAATAGTTACATAGATGATCTTCACGCCCATTTCGTTTGAGATTTGATGAACATCGCAACATAGCCACCCCAGTGGGTGGTTCAATGTGCCCCACGCATGGGGCACATTGAACCACTGGTAGAAATTTCAAAATTAAAATTGTGAGGAGATTAAATGTCACAAAAACGTCCAACAACTCAGAGATTACTATGGATATCCTCAACCTTTCATTCGAGTTTGATTTTGGTTCATTTGATTTAGTATATTCAAAACTGCTGAGAAAAGATCAAAAACATGTTCAATGTGCCCCACCCGCCCCTATCAAGAATGGAGATGCAGCAATTCCTCTGACTGATCGCTGTTTGAAATGTACCGCGAACTGTATTGAAGACTGACGTCAGTATATTTCTAACTTTGGATTACCCTGTCAAAGCCAGTATCAACGAATCACAAATATAATTCGAAAATTGATTTGTACTTCGTTGTGATTGCCTGGCATGATGTTATTAAATATAAATACACATGTCAACGGATTCTCATCGAAGATCGCACCCACAAACTGAAAGCTGTAACAAATACGCGAATGACTCACAACCAAAAGCAGTTAAACTTAAATTAATGATGGCCCGGCAGTTATTCGATTAAGCAATCAAGCAGATTTTTAGAGTCATCATCACACATTTTCACTAAAAGTTGACGTATCTTGATGAACAATACGTCAAATAAAAGCCTAGGATTTGACTGTTCATCTCATGCGGGTTTCATCTCTTCATCTACACGATTTCATGTTTTAAAATTATGATTTATGAAATGGGTTTTACTTCTGTAGAGGCACATTAGGTAATGAATAGACGTATAATATACTGTCATCAACTCATCATGAAAAATGCAAATTATCATATCATTGTAATAACATCAGGATAAGCTTAACGATGTAAAATGTGGAACGCCTTTATTTCTGAACAAATATTGCCAGTGATAGACCTATGCGTACAATAATAAAATTACCAAATCCTGTACAAATTATAACTAACAACCGATGGAGAGAAATATTTATAGATCAGCTTACCTATTAACATGATTGTTCGAGTCATAACAATGACTTACATTTTGCATAAATTAGTCAATTCCGTTTCTTAGATTGTGTCATTCGTTTCCAAGAGATAATAAAATCGATTGCCATGTATCCTGATTCCATCGATGTAGAAGTCAAATGACAAATCATGAAATATACGAATGAAACTTTGAAAGTGTGGAGACAATTTATTGTTAAATGATTCTGAAGAAAAATGAGATAACACTGCACACTCGGATATATGTGTAATTTATTGGGAGATTTATTGAAGGAAGCCAATGTAAGAGATCCTCGAAATCGGTGATATCATCCTTGAGAATTCGAATTATCAAGTTTCCATTCTTGTGTTCTCTCCTTCCATGCGAGCCGTTGCCGTTGATGCGTTTTCCACAAAAAGTTTGGTTTTTGTTTGATGAAGATGCCGAGGTATAGTAAGATGGAAAGTTGTTAAAAACACTGGGAACTGTCGAAGATTTGAGTTGCAATAGTTTCAATTCTTTTCTGGGACGCTTAGATGATCTTGAATTGTTGACTTGTCTTGATCAAATCATTTTCGAGGAAGTGCAGAGAACAAATTCGCGAAGAGAATGTTTGGAAGGAAGACGCTTCTTTGGCCAAAATTATCGACATCCTCTCGTTTAATTGCTCTTTGTCTTATCCATTTGTCGCGAAGAGTCTGGTCATGAGAAAATTCAAAAAACGAAATATGCACATTCGTTGAGTTATCTGATGTGATTTTGTGCACTTGCTGCCTATTATCGTAGGATGTAGACTGATCTGCAGGGCGCGCTGCTTTCCCAGTTAGGCGCACGCATATGTTTTGAGACAAGCTAACCAACTTGATGCTATAGCAACTAGTGATAAAATGGAAAATTTTCCAGAAAATTTTCCAAATTTTTCAAAATTTTCTGGAAAATTTTCTATTGGAAAATTTTGTAATTCATTTTTTGGTGATTGACGTTTTTCCTTTGTTTCGGAGACTTATAGTCGTTTGAAAAGACTATGTAATATTCAAAGCCCGAAAACTTCTCTATCATCCCTGTATGTTTTTTTTGGTACCAACTGCACCTTTTCCATGTCAATTTCAGATTTCTCTAGCCGAATTTCAGAAATCTGTCAGAAGTTCAACTTTGAAAAGATCTTAAATTCAACTGGAGAATCTCCAATTCATCTGTATCATATCTGAAATTCATTTGGGCAGATCTGATGAAATCGATTTGGAACTATTTGACCATCTGAACTAGAAATGGAGGATGTGTATCCTCAACGAAGATATCGCACATTGCGCCAGAAGTTTGAAGCTATTATAAATATTCTTTTACTCATCACATATCTTTAGTTTCCAAATATCTCTAGAGTTTACAGTCTTTCTTCCAATAAGACTGAATGCTGCGTGGACTGTGTGCTTCTACTTCATCATAATGTTCATTAACACATGAAGAATTTTCATCATTATGATCAACGCTGCATTAAAGCTTAACTTTGAATCTAACAATTAGCAAACTCCAAAATAAAGTACATTATTTTTGCTCTGATCCACATCTTTCACATTGCATGAAATTATACCCCTATTGTAAAGCAATATTCACGTTATCCGAAACAGTGTCTAGTCTGTGTGATAATTAAAAATGTCAACAAAATGACACAAGCCACTGGTGGCAAAGGAATGTTCAAAAATCCGCGGACGGAAATCGTATTGCTACGATCGCTTTAATCGAAATAATGATGAAATCAAGAGTTTTAGACCCAATTCATTGGTACGCAGCTGCCTCGATCGGCAGTGGAGGCGCTCAAATATAGGGCCTATCAAAAAATCAAAACTTTCAAAATTTTCCATATTTTTCCATAATTTTCCATGGAACATTTTGATTCAAAATTATCCGGAAAATTTTCATCACTACCTCAGCAGTACTATTATCCTATTGTCAATTTTATTAGGGTATTTCACTTATGACGCGGATTCATTTCATATTGTCTGTCACGTGTGAAATTTGTTTAACGATGTCAAATTTTCCAAGCTATCCCGATTAACCAAAATCTATGGCACTCCTATAGGAAACGTCCTACGGAATTATTGTAATTTTCCTATAGCAGGTAGTGCTATTGCTATGGAACTCTATTCTATGGCACTGTTGGAATGTTTTGTCCCATTGAATTTTGGGGAACTTTGATCCTATTGCCTGTGGGACTAATTTGTCCCATAGACTTGTGGGAAATCCTGTCCTATCGAATTTCGGGAAATCCTGTTCTATCGAACTTCTGTCCCATAGAATTTTGGGAAATTCAGTTTTCATGGCAGCTCCTAATGCAACAGCGTGTCTAAACCTTTCCGCGACATACTGACGCTTTATGTGATCATGATTGTAAAGAATAATCAGTTTAGCTTAGCAATTGTGATAATGTCAATTTAAAGACAACATGCATGAGGTATTTGCACTTTTCACTTTCGATCCCCTTGACATGTCGGTGAAAGTCCGTCCCAGATTTAAAAAAAATAGTTTCAGAATCAATCACACTATGGAGCATTATTTTTTAGCTAATTTCATGATTATTCACAAAACGCCATTAATTCAAAAAACAACCAATAATAATAGTAATAATATTTTATTGCAGAAATATCTACAAATGGCACCACTGGTTAAATAACTCTTACGTGTAGCCATAATTATCAGAACAATTTACAAACTGGTGTTAAGTCGACAGATGATAATCTTCTCTTGAATTCGATAACGTTTCTTGATAACACAACCTCCTCTGGCAGGGAATTCCACACATTTATAATTCGTTGACTAAAAAAATACTGGCGAGCATTGCACTGAGGTCATCCGATTGCTTTAAGTTTGAGGGGGTGACCACGTGTGACAGTATGGGCATGTAAAGTGAAAAAGTCCGTCAAAGGCAAATCGATGAGTTTAGTGCACATTTTAAAAGTCAATGATTTTTAATATCTTCTCTTTTTAGCCGTTTGAACACTTGCTTCGATAAAAAGTTTCTCAGAAATCATTCACCATATTTCTTTCTCTTCCATTGGGAAATGTAGTAGGAGTTGATCTGCAACAAACAGGAAATACATTATAAATATGCGATAAATGATAAGTTGATGATGGAACATAGACGTTCTGCATATAGGCAGATAGACTTCATTTAAATGAAAAATAATGCAAAATATTGCAATTGAAGAGTATTTGATAATTGCTATGTTTCTTGTATTGGAGATTTATATAATTAATATAGGATTATAACATAGTAATGCAAATGCGCCCCGCTGTGATCTTGCGGATGAAAAATATCGCCAGAAGTTTCATTTTACTTGTTTGTTGTCACAACTGCGTTTCGTCTGCTCTCAGTAGTTGCGACACGCAGAATGAATCAAACTGATTGAAACATGATTCCTGCTAGAATATCGATCAGACAATGGTCCTTTCTTTTTATTCAAGTTGTCGATGCACTTCTTTTCCTATTAGTAATTTTTCTGCATATGTACTTTTTAGCTACTACTTATTCATTTCGTGATTGCTTGTCCAGTGACTGTCCATTGCTTGATCGATACTCTAGCAGGAATCATGTTTCAATTAGTTTGATTCAGTCTGCGTGTCACACCTAGTGAGAGCAGACAAATAAACTTTTGACAATAAGTAAGTAAAATGAAACTTTATGGAACATTAGACTATATTGGTTTCCATGCATGCATGCGTATATTCAAGGTGTAAGTATGTAAAGTTATTGTCTTTTCTAACTTTTTATAAGCATCTTGCGATACTGGTAGAATTTTAGATTTGAAAGCACTGCTATTATTAGAGATAAGATTTATGCTCTTATGCTTTCACCTACTAAAACCGCATCAGATAAAAAGGAAAGAGGTTAAACTTATTAGGGTGATTATCATGTTTGTATTAAAATTCAAGTGTGAATTTTAATTTTAACACATAATTAAAATAATTTCAAATATTATGGACCATGGATTCAAGCTTCATAGATAATTAAAATACTGTGGTGGCGGTGATATTAGATTTCTGTCATTACATTTGGTCCATACATGCTTATTCAGAGAGCAACTCATCATCCTTATGAATAGATTCTCTTCTTTGTTTCTTTGAAAAGTCGGTCACCTCAGTTTGATGGGAATTGTAGCATGGGAATAACAAAGAAAGGGTAATCATGGCTAGTACATATTTAATCTCAATAATAAATTAATGGATCACGCATACTTAATAATGTACATGCATAAAGACAAATATAGGAAGCATCACTTATTTGCTGGCGATCGACACACACTCTCAATTGTAGAGTCTCTCGTTTTAACGATCTATTTCTTCACTTATTCAATTAATCAATTAATAAGATTTGATGATGTAAAACCGAAATATAATTATAAGTACAAAGTGGAACAGAAGTATCTGCCGAATGTGCTAACTTATAAGCTAAGATAAGCTCGTAGTATTCACTGCTTTGATGTGTTTTATATCATTATTCATCATGCGCTCTTCCCACAATGACCTCCACAGTGAGAAATTTTTAACATCTATTTCAAGATCGCATCCCGATTCCCGACAATGCTGTTAATTTCAATTCCGGTCTCACCAATATAAATAAATACCAATTTTGTAATCTCGGTCGCGGTGCTTGAATGTTTTATCATGAATGCCAATCCCTCCCTATGTCGGCGCGCTCTGTTGTTATTTTAACTGTTAACTTCTTCATTTTTATCTTTCAGTGACACGTGTAAATGCCTGCTCAATTTGATTCATTTCATGATCATGAAAATCTGAAGGAAGGTGGAAAGCTCGATTAGCTTTCTCTCATTACTAGTGTGACTTTTACTATATTCAAAAAAGAATACTTTCTCGTAATTATTTCCTTCCTTCTAATAGAATTTCAAATAAAATATTTATCTTCTTTATCATTTAAAAGTTCGTAGATGCAAAGCGACATTTTCCCATCACACACGGAAAGGGGCGGTCACAGAAAATTCCAGAGGTGGGAATTAAATTTATTGTTCCAATCCTCAAACAGAATAAAATATGAAATAATCAGCAAATGTCATAAGTTATATTGAATTGCCTGTTTTAAATTACATTTTCATGTATATGTTCATTTAAATGAGATGCCATCATTTGAATTATCAGAAAGTTAGGAAAACGAAATCCGTTAATTAAGCACGATAGAATATGTGTTAGGTGATCCATCGGCACAACATTTAAGAAATATTGAGAGCGAATCGAATGACAGATACATGTTATAGTCGTTCCAATTGGCAAACCACCACACATGTGGGTGGAAAGTCCGTTAGTCGAACGGATTTGAAAGCACTTGGTCAACTTTCTTGCATCACAGAGCTGATGGGCAGAACCAGTGGCGTAGCGTGTATAGTATTCACAGTATTCACTGAATACCTATTTATTCTCTGTGTAAAGTTGTGAATTGACTCCATCAATTTTCATGATAATTGGTAAACTGTTTTACGGCTTAGTAATTCGGTTTGATTCCAAAGTAGCAATTGTAATAAGCAACGATATCAATCAGCGTTAATTTTGATTCCACTTCTTGTTTCTTGGAGGTCTCCTCTAACATTTAGTGACAACAACACTTATATTAGGTGCGTTATCGCAAGACTCCTTAATTATCGGCACCGCGACGTCGCTTATACTGTCAGCTTCAATCCTGCAAACATGAGGCTACTATTCAATATGCTTCACTATTCAATATGCTTATCGAACTTTCATCAAAATAAAATTTCTATGATTTTGATGAATTTTGTAAAATGAAGTAGCGTTGTCGTGATCTACGCTTATGTGTTCAATGTTTGGATTATAATTATGAAATTCTTCATAAGCAAGCTATCATTTAGATTTTTCAATTTGTTGCTGTGTAGTGTTTTTGATATGTGCAACTATCCATACACATAGCGTACCTACATCAATACAAAATGTATGCGGCGCATAATTTGATTTAAGGCGAAGTTTTGCACATGTCCGTATCCAGTAGGCTATATTATGTGTAATTATTTGTCTTGCAAGTAAACGTTTGCATATGAATAGATTGAAGTAATGTTATGTGGATTCAGGTTTTCCTTGAATACCTTTTTCAAAACGGCACCATACGCCGCTGGGCAGAACATCTGTTAATTCAAGTGCATCATGTAGGATACGCAATATCACAGCGGGTCATCAACATCTGAGATGCCTAGGATAAACAAACCTATTGCGGAGGCCGCTACATTCCTTGGTTTTACATGTCTCTAAATTGATAAGCTCTAAATCAGTGATACGTCATATAAGCGGAAATGATGTAACGAGATAGAGTTCGTTTCGCCGTCCGACTTTTGTACTATTTCAGTGCAGATACATTGCCAAATTATTGCTTGGAAGCTAAAATGTAGAATTTGCTGATGTTAAATTGATAAATTGAATGTTCATATTTTATATCACAATACTTTGGGCTGGTGGGGGGATGCATCCCGGCATCCCCCCTTCTGACCACTACTGCACACGTAAAACGCTGCTTGATAGTGATCTATT
Organism: Prostheceraeus crozeri; assembly: GCA_907163375.1. Lineage (NCBI taxonomy): Eukaryota > Metazoa > Platyhelminthes > Polycladida > Euryleptidae > Prostheceraeus > Prostheceraeus crozeri. Next base: position 331,470 of record CAJQUW010000682.1, on the reverse strand, counting down.
TCCTATCAGAACAACTAAATGTCGGAACTTACACTCCTTCATTTAAAGCGGCCGTCTTGAAATGTATTAATAGATGAAAAGTATTAATTTAATAATTGCAGGATCACAGAACTGAATCCTAGTCCTGATCTTTTTAGTGATATTCATGTGGAAAGATATCTTTCATCAGACTGCTGGAGCAGGATATTAAATATGAAAATCCGTAAAATCTGAACCATCCAGAAAAGTGCATGAAAATATGAAATTCTTTCAAAATTATGTCTGAAAGCAACTAAATGAAATTAAAAAATTTTGGGTCCCAAAGTCCTGGGAGACTTCAAGCCATGTGCTGCTGACTTCGCAACTCTCCCCAACTCCCAGTCAAAATATTGCGTAACACATACTCGTATAAAATTAGTTCAAGCCCTTCACAATTGATCTGACAATTGTCTACAGGTTTTAATTTTCGAACTAAAATGGATCCATTTGTCTTCAGTTTTGATAATATTTTTTACAGAGGTCAATATTTTGATGAAGAACATTTTTTTAAACATGGAGTTATTCATATCGATATGTGATTGATATAGATGTGAATCATTGCTTAATCGTAATGTTTTTAACAAGTAGGTACACAGAACTGATTTTTAACACATAATTTCCATGCTTGCAAATATCATTTCCTCTTCGTTTTTCCTTCTTCATTTCTATGAAGAAAAATGTGATTTTTTTCAAAACTTCGATTGGCAGTATAAAGCGGCCTCGTTCACATCAGAACAAAGAAATTGAAACACTTCTCAATTAGCTATCTACAAGCACCAAACATGTCAAGCAACAAATTTGATCTAAAAACATTAGCTATGGCAAAAACGAGCCAAACTAAATATAACACAAAGATTAATATCTTGATTTGAAATCTAAAGCCTGCAGTCAATACCTGAGTCGAAAGGCAAGGCCTCAGACACTAATCACCATATCTTTTGCATCTAGCTCTTGAAATGATTGATTGATCTTTATGAAATGAAATTAGCTCTTGAGAATAAATCGAAATATAAACACACTTTTGAATAATTCTTTTACTATTTCCAATACTCATTAAAAGTAAATTCTCAGAAAAATACATTGATTTAGCACATTGGATTTGCTGACACGCACCCGCATTGACAACTCTATCACCGGTGCTTAAAAAAAATTTGTTACTTTTATATGAAAGAAAGACATGTCTGATCTTTAATCATGCTATTAAAAAAAGATTGCTGAAATCAGTCGATCTGAGATGAATACAGGTACGAATTGCGAACAGCTTATTTTAAAATACTGTTAATGTTGCAACAGAGAAATATGACTATAACACACTATCTATCGCAAAATGTTATGACTGAACTGGAATAATGACAACAATAATAATCTACCTAAAGTTGGGAGGTAGAATAATTAAATATTGAATTGCATCCTCAGTTGAAAATAATTGAAACAGATACTCTGAATAGCTGCTATTTCATCCAAAATCAGGAATCATCAGCAAGCCTAGTTCACATCTCTCAAGATCGACACAACTCCCTATTTAAGGTTGCAGCCATACCTGGGTAAATTTGGGATTTGCAATTAGCAAGTTAGTGAAATTTCGATTCATTAAATATCACTTTAAACACACTGCTGGCAAATCGCCTAAGTAAGTGCGCCTGCAATAATTAATAATAACTTCTTTTTGCATACACAATGTAAATAGAATAATTAAATAGTCCTATTTGATTTTTAATATTGAAAACAATGTTTTCTTATTCCATTTACATTGTGTTTGCAAAAAGCAGTTTTTATATTAATTATTGCAGGTGCAGTAACTTAGGCAATTTGCCAGCATCAGTGTGTTTAAAGTGATATTTTATGAATGCCCGTCGAAATTTCACTAACTTGCTATTTGGAAATCTTAGAATCCTTAGAATCTTTAGAATTAACAGTGGAGTCAACCTGATAGAATAGATATCAAAGGTTTTGAAAGTGAAATTAAATAACGATTTTCTAAATGATAGCTAAAAGACCAAAAATAATTGGACTATTATTCTTTCGGATAGTAGTGTATAAATTGTTAGAACACTTGATAACTTACTTCATGGCTTAAAACACCGATTCGAGGATTTCACCAAACATGGATTTCTCAGAAGATGCAGCAGACTCGTTGAAAGAACCCGATCAACCCGAACTGAAAATTAAAAACATAATCAAAATTGTTTACCTAATAACTTTGCGTATAGCATTGGATGATATTTGCACAGCTGTTTGAACTAACTGCTAGACCCCTAGATAACTTACGATGATATGCTTGGGCCAGTGAGAAAGCTATGAAACAAGCGGAATCAAAAGATATACCCGGAATATAAATTAATAGAAATTCTGTTATAATTTCAATGCAACTAACTGCTGCATCATTTAAGTGATTACAGCGTATCTTCAAGACTTATAGCATAAGTGTATGCGTAGGTCTTCGCTTAGAAAGTTCTACGATTTTTTAGTTAATATCCTGAATAATTAAATTTAAATAAAATATTCAAATTTGCAATAATTTTTGTGCTGTGATAGCACACATAAGTAGTAAGTAAAACTCCACTTCTGGATAGCGCAAGATGGCCGCCATCGCTGACGTCCCCCCCCTCTGGACCGGCAGCGTGTCGTGGTCGGCCGCCGTGGTGCTTCGGGTCTGACGTCCCCCCCCTCTGGTCGACCGTCGTGTAGCGCGCGGTGATGTGGTGTCTAGGTTGGCGTGGTGTGCCGGCCAGGTTGGCGTGGTGTGCCGGCCAGGTTGGGAGGGGTGGACTGTCGTAGCTCACCTGAAAAAATCCTAAGTGTTAGAGTGGCTTTGTATGGGTAAAATTTTGAAAATTTTCCAAAGTGTGGAATTTCGACCTGGGACCGTCACCAAAACATTTTTCATCAAATTTCACTGACCTCCCCCCCCCTCTTCTAACTTTGGTTCTAGTGAACGGATTTTGTTCGTTCGAGTTTCATTGGAAAGAGGAGAAAAAACTGCTCGACAACATTTTTTGTTGCGAGTCAATCGGACCAGTCGTTCAAAAGTTAGAGCGGTTACAAGATTTTAGGTCGGAGCTCGCTCACCTGAAAAAATCCTAAGTGTCAGAGTGGCTTTGTATGGGTAAAATTTTGAAAATTTTCCAAAGTGTGGAATTTCGACCTGGGACCGTCACCAAAACATTTTTCATCAAATTTCACTGACCTCCCCCCCCTCTGGACAGCTAGCTTCGATCTTGGCTTCTAGTGGACGGATTTCGTCGTGCCATAGCTCGTTTGAAAGCTAAGAGTGAGACAAATTCAGTGAAAGAAACGGCTTGTTCATATCTGTCTTCGTTCAAAAGTTAGAGCGGTTACAAGATTTTAGGTCGGAGCTCGCTCACCTGAAAAAATCCTAAGTGTCAGAGTGGCTTTGTATGGGTAAAATTTTGAAAATTTTCCAAAGTGTGGAATTTCGACCTGGGACCGTCACCAAAACATTTTTCATCAAATTTCTCTGAACGAGGGGGGAGGGGGGGAGGGGGGAGGTCAGTGAAATTTGATGAAAAATGTTTTGGTGTCGGTCGCAGGTCGAAATTCGGAAGTTTTAAATTTTTCAAAATTTTCACCACACTGGAGCTCTCACACTTAGGAATTTTTTCACTTGTGGCATGTTACATGGACATGTGCTGACGGACCAACTTCCCGTGGTCATATGAGAATGGTTCAGGTGTCATATCATAGAGAATGATGAGACGAATCGTTTGCAACAAACCGCATGTCGCTACGATGAATACTTTCGGAGATAGAGCCATTTTAAGTTTTCTTCCGAGCATATATAAACCCCCGACAACGTAAGTCTGATCACTTCATCGAAAGACGAGGTAAGCGACGGTCGTCGCTCTGAGCTCCCGATATCGGGTGTTTCAAAGGACTCTATCTTTTGAAGTGGGCAAGCTATCTTCTTACTTCAAAGTTTGTATGATAGAGTTTGATAGTGTCTTTACTACTGATAAAATTTTTTAAAAGTAGTATGAGTAGTAAAATGCGGAATTTTTTTAAAATTCTTAATTTTCATTTTTTTCAAAGTTTTAACATATAGACTAAGGTTTTCAAGTATCCTGAGTTCAAATCTGCTATCAGATTTCAAATTTAACTAAGTCTAAGGCAGCTTTGAGGGGTTAGATCCCAGCTACTGATCACTACCTTTGACTCGGCGTTCCTGTTACCACTTCGGGGCAGCGACAATGATGTCTTCAGCTGTAAAGAGCGGGTATCGGGGAAGATATCTCACTTCCCTAGTGATCAGTACAAGGCCTTCGGGCTGTCGACGGGATCGAGTGCCACTCACTACACTCTTTAGGAATATGACTGTACTACATGATTCCAAACTTATACAAATTTCATTACCTTACAGTTAACAATAAAATCAGGCATGGCTAATGACAGGAACCGCAAATACCATATTAAAATGTGCACATGTGGGCGAATTAATCGCAGTGCGGACGCCAAGGCTCATGTCAAGAAGGCGGGCACCGGCCACATGATTATCTTGAATAGGGTTGCGTGCGTGAAGTGTAGAGTGCTGAAGGGTGATGAGGATGAAGCGCGTTTCTACAGAGTGCATGCTGACTGTAGTGGTGGTTTAGTGACTGATTTGAGATTTACGCAGTTGATTGTGGAAGAGAGGGAGCGAATGTTGGCGATCGAGCGAGAGGGTAAGGCTGAGAATGTTGTTGAGAATGATGAGTTGGCGAGAGCAGTTGCGTCGTTGGAGGGTGAGATTGAGCGAAAGAGAGTGCTTGAGAGTGATGATGAGGATGATGTGGATTTAGATAGGGAGCGTGTGAGGAAGCGTGTGAGGAAGTTGAGCTCTTTGTCGTCGGAGGTGTCAAACATCGTCATCACCGACCCCCCCGAAGAGCTCATCTTCCCCAAAAGTGAAGAGTGGTGGGATTCGTGTGCAGTCGGCGAGGTGGTTGAAGGATGAAGAGAAGAGGCATGTTTCGCAGCAGATGGCGCATGATTTGTTGATTAATAAGTATGAGAGTTTGAAGAAAGTGAAGGATGAAGTTGTGAAGGAGTTGGATGAGTTGAAAAAGAAGGAACTGAAGTCGAAGGAGGTAGCGGATGAAAATATTAGAATGAGGCGTAGTGTGACTGATTTGAAGAATAAGACGCGAGAGTTGGAAGAGAAGAATGATGAGTGTGAGAAGAGGGCGAGTGCTGCGGAGAGAAGAATGAGAGATGCAGAAGCGAAGTTTGAGGAGATGATGAAGGAGATGAGTGTGTTGAGAGCGAGAAATGTTGAGTTGGAGAGGACTGTGGCTCGGCGGGGTGATGAGAGGCAGGCGTATGAGAAGTTGGAGCGCATGAGGGATGAGTGGGAACGCGTGAATGAGGATCGTTTGTTTGAGTTTCACATCCCTATTCGGGATAATCATTTGGCCGGCGAAGTACTCGTCAATCAAAATCTGGACGAGTCCATCCTATGTTATAACGGCCATCCGACGAAAAAATGCCTCCACGCCAGCCTACGAATGCGCGGCCATCTCCACAAATTTTCGATTCGGAAACGCGCGAGACTGCCAAAGGATGACTAACTTGGTAAGTGAAAAAGTAAATAAGATAGTATATCCTATTCTAATACATATCATTTTCATTGCAGATCTTTGCCCGCCTTCACCACCCCATCAATTCACTCCCGAGAACGAACCATCGGCTCTCTTAAGGGCCACCTAGGGGCAAGACATGATAGAACCTCCACGCGGTTTGCCCTGGGCAGTCTTCGGACTGGCGAATACTATCATTAAGTTGAATCTCCTATCAGTCAACTTGAACGTTGCGTCGCGTTAGAGGGGTATATAAACCACTGCCTCTCATTTCATTTCATTTCAATCATGCAGACGCCGAACAGTCAAGTCAGCTCTCCTCGCGGACCGCAGTTAAGGCCGAGAAATTTATTTGAGGAGTTTGTCAGGCTAGAGGAGCAAGACAGAGTTTTTAATAATCTTGCTCGGATTGGCAATCCGATGACAGCAACTGCTGTCAATCCAACGGAATGGCGCTACATTCCACTTTTTAGCCATGTACCAGTTAGTGTGGAAGTCAACAGTGCTACCAAAAGGAGAGAGTCAAAGACTCTCTCAGCTGAATTGGTAGGGTGTAAGATGACGTTACTCCCGAGAATGAACCATCGGCTCTCTTAAGGGCCACCATGGGGCAAGACATGATAGAACCTCCTCGCGGTTTGCCCTGGGCAGTCTTCGGACTGGCGAATACTATCATTAAGTTGAATCTGCTATCAGTCAACTTGAACATTATGCAGTCGATTGCTATCCCTGAAGCATTCTGATTCGCTGTTGAGCAATTCATTGTTGAAAACCCTATATAAGCCAGAAGATTGTAGCGCTTCTCATTCAATTTGAAGTCACGATGGAAGCGACATCTACCGACAACATTCCCGTCTTCACCGATGAAGACAACGCCATTCCCGAGTTCGTCATCCTCGACGAGTGGGATGAGGAGGATGAGAAGAAGGGGAAGATCAAGAGGATCGTTTGGACGGATGAGGTGTGGACTCCAAATACCACCCGCATCCGAAAGGTGCCAGATGCACCAGTACGACCTCGGCGGTATAGGGTCTATGACAACCTAACCGTCATACCCATTGATTATTCCAGCCAATAGTCAAATTCACACCCCCCGAGAACGAACCATCGGCTCTCTTAAGGGCCACCATGGGGCAAGACATGATAGAACCTCCTCGCGGTTTGCCCTGGGCAGTCTTCGGACTGGCGAATACTATCATTAAGTTGAATCTGCTATCAGTCAACTTGAAAGTTGCAAATGAAGTTCGGTGTAATACTTCCTTTCGACGGGCGTTCCTGTCAAGGGCGGCGGTGAAATCCGTAGCTATGTATACCGCAAGGGACATTCGGCAATGGTCAATCTTGTTAAACCTCTCTGCGTCATGTTTGCAAGTGATTGCCTCTGTCTCAACGTAGTATGCATTCGCGTCAGGGCGACATTTAGCCAACTGTCGAAGGTTGCCTAAAACTTTCCATTGCATACGTTATGAGAACCATGAGTTCTACCTGTCTCTATCAATGAGACGAATTGATGAATGGAATGAAATGGGAGGACACTCACGCGCCACACGCAACATAACACACTTCTCTCTTCCGTAGTCTAACAAGCTCTTTACACATGGATCGCAGTCGATTGCTATCCGTATCAGAAGTGTAAGCTATCTTAATTTTATTTGACACTTTTTATCATCATCATCATCATCGTCCATATGAAATGTTTTAAGATTTACAAGTTAGACTAAGCGTGCTACTATTTCCAAATGAAAAAGTATACATGGTTAAATCATCCACTTAAGCCCATCCGTAGTCTAACAAGCTCTTTACACATGGATCGCAGTCGATTGCTATCCCTGTATCAGAAGTGTAAGCTATCTTAATTTTATTTGACACTATTTCATCTATCATCATCATCCATATGAAATGTTTTAAGATTTACAAGTTAGACTAAGCGTGCTACTATTTCCAAATGAAAATGTATACATGGTTAAATCATCCACTGAAGCCCCATTCAAGTACGTCAGTATGAAAGCAAAGATAATATGAAATAAAAATTTATTATGGCATGTATTTCAAAAGGTCTTCATCGTCAATATCGTCCCAGAGTCTGGCTTCACATAGATAGCAAAAACAGTTCAGTTGCTTTAATCGTTCTTCCACTGCGAGCCTGACTTTATCAATATACTCCCACTCCTCCATAGTTCGTGGCTGGGAGTTAGGGGTGTACCACTCCCATAATTGGTGGAGGAATTTCGTGCTGGTGATCTCCATCACATCGTCAGTATCGTACGGGAGATACTTCCACCTCACGCCTGTTAAGTCGGGACACTCCTTCTCACATACACTCTCTTCGTTGTCCGCTGGTAATAACACCTTCTCTACCTTCGTTGGAGCGTTTGGTGTTGAGGATGGAGAAGAGAATTTTGTGTTTGGTGTTGTCGGAGGGCTTGTCATGTTGACTGTGAATAATAACTTTGAAATGTTTTCTAATTCTTAAGTATCAACAAGCAACCAATCAGAATGAACAGCCAATGAATGATGAATATGAAAGTATATATGTAAAGTGACATTCGTGTCATTTCACTCTGTCTTTGAGACGCATAAGTGAACTGTTGTCTAGCGAATTCTGTTATTATTTGAGGCGTACAAGTGAATTCCAAATTTGAGACGTATTATTTGAGTGAAGTCTCTATCTTGTTGAAGTATCAAGCTTAAACATAATTTCGTTGAAATGGTAAGTTGAAAATTTCTTCACTCATCTCCCTCAAACGTGTGGCTAATAGCATCTTCCTCAATTTCAGGCATCAACTTCATCACCAACACCCTCCCTTCTCGAGGAAAGTTTAGAGTTGTTGAGTCAAGGTAGGTTGTAACAATACACTGAGACTTGAACAGAGATGAAAGAATGATTTCTCTTTCAGGTGATGTGAGTTCCAGCTCAGGACTCTCGCGACAAGGCAACGAGTGGGAATGTGCCGACTGCGGACATATGTTTACAAGGAAGCACAGTCTCCTTCGACACATCAAACAACGTGTGTGTCAACGCAAAGCGGCGTCAATCTCCGGAGGTGAAGTTGATTCTGACGATGACATCTCCTTTCCTTGCGATTTGTGCCCTCTTTCTTTTGATAGTCACTTTCAGCGATCTTCGCACAGACTTCAACACACGCATGCAAATGATCACTGCACCAACGGTACCTCTACCATCTCCCTCATTAATGTTTCACATAATAATTTAGTACGCGACTACTGCATGGAGTCCAATACTCAAATAGTAGATTTTCCTGAGTGGCTCCTTCAAAATTCAAACATTATCGAAGCGCTCTTCAACAATTTAGACAATTTTAGAATGAAGGCGCTCATCTACCTTAAACTAAAATATATTAAGATAGATTTTCAAACGGGTCAAGTGACGGAGAGAATACAGTTTCATGTTCCTTCCTCTTCCGCAACCGAAGTTGTAGACTGCGAGTCTTGGCTAAATTTTCACATTCAATGTTTAAAATCAAATGTAGATAAATTCAATAAACGCGACAGCGCTCTCATTTTTGATGGTGTCGACTCAGCCATATTCAAAATTTCACTATTAGAAAGTCATGCAGCTCGAGGTACATTTAAACTACCAAAAACGTTGTATAATAAGAAAGCTGTCATCAATGTCGATTGTAAATCACAGTGTTTCAAATATGCAGTCCTATCCATCCTTCACTATAATGATATCAACGCGAATCGAAATCATACCTATAGCTATAGACAGTGGGAGGATGAACTAGACTTTGAAGGTTGTGATAGTAACAACATGAAAATCAAAGATGTAGAAACGTTCGAAAAACATAATAAGATTAAAATTGTCGTTCACGTGTGGGAGAAGGGGTTGAAGGGTGCCCGCTATAATTCACGTTCAACTTGTTATGAACATGTAGTCAACCTCTTATTAGTAAAACAAGATGATAGCGAGGAATGGCACTACTGTGGTATTCCCAAAATCTCTCGCTTGTACACTCACTTGGGGCACTCTAAAAGAGGTGAACATTTTGTATGTGACCGCTGCATCCGCTCCTTTTGGAGTAAAGATAAATTTGAAACTCACTATGAATGGTGCAAGCGAGGTAAATTACAAATGGAACGCATGCCCAAAGATAAAATATTTTCACATAGGGATAATGGTGACGAATTAAGTCCCCTGCGTGTCATTTACGCAGACATAGAATGCTACATTGATGATATCATCCACAAGCCAGCAGCCATATCCTGCTATGAAGTATGGCATGACCACTTTAGGAATAGACAAAACAAAATGCATACTTGGCAAGGTGAAGATTGCATTTCAAAATTTCTAGAATTTCTCGATAAAGCTGCTAAATTTCAACAATCATATGATTCCCAATTGCAGCGTAAGTCACTACATATGTCAGATGAAGACAAACAAAAATTTGAAAGTTGCACATCCTGCCCTAAATGTCATAAAACGTTTGATAACGATAAAATTAAGAAAGTGCGTGATCATGATCACATCACTGGTAAATTTATAAACGCACTCTGCTCCAAATGTAACTTTTCACTTAGGTTGAGACGTCGTACACTACCCGTCATTTTTCATAACTTTAAGGGCTATGACAGTCATATGCTCATAAAAGGAGGGTTGAGCCAGATGAAATCGTGGCAGTTTAATGTAATAGCACAAACGAGAGAAAAATTCATGGCAATGACAGCAAAAGTAGCAGTAGATAAAACTAAAGAAAATAAGACAGTCTTCTTCGAAATAAAATTTTTAGATTCATTCCAATTCATGTCAGCGTCACTAGCTTCTCTCGTTCGTAATCTCAAGTTTCTTCCCCATAGTCAAACTTTGAAGAAACACTATCCAAACTTAACGGATGAAATAATCACTCGCAAAGGAGTCTTTCCTTATGCGTATTTTAGCTCAATGTCTAAACTAAATGAAACAACCCTTCCTTCCATTGACAAATTCCAAAACGATTTGACGGGTGAAGATTGTCCAGTAGAAGACTATGAACATGCTCAAGAGGCATGGTTAAAATTTGAATGTAAAACGTTTGGCGATTATATGATCGCTTACTTAGAATTAGATGTCATTTTGCTGGCTGATGTCTTTCAGGAATTTCGACGAGTGGCATTAGAAGAAGACAAATTAGATCCTGTCCACTTTGTCAGTCTACCAGCCATGTCCTTTAAATCAGCCTTTAAAATGACTGGTGAGACCATTCATCTCTTACAAGACCCGGAGATGTATAATATATTTCAGCGCGGAATACGCGGTGGTCTCACATTTGTAAATAAACATCATATAAAATCTGAAACAGTAGGTGATGATCATATCCACCTAAAGTACTATGACCAAAATAATTTATATGGCAGTTCACTGTCTAAACCACTACCTCATTCCGAGTTTAGTTGGTTAAATCAAGATGAGCTTGAGTATTACTCCAACCCTTCAAACATACTGAAGATTCCAGATGAAGGTGATTGGGGATATTATTTTGAAGTGGATTTGATTTATCCAAATAGCATTAAAAATAAAACTGCTGATTTCCCACTCGCACCTGAATCTGGTGAAGTGACTGAAGATATGTTTTCACCATTCATGTCACAATTTCATAATAACTTAACAGAGTGTGGACAGCCAAGGTATAAACCATGCCGCAAACTTTTACTCACCCAATATGATAAGAAAAATTATCTCGTACACTTCTGCATATTAAAATTCTATTTAGAAATGGGCATGCTTCTAAAGTCAGTTCACCGCATTATCAAATTTAGACAGAAAGCCTTCCTCAAACCCTACATAGATAGTAACAGTCAAAAACGTGCACTCGCCCAAAATAATTTTGAAAAGGATTTTTATAAATATAAGAATAACAGTCTATTCGGAAAGACCATGGAGGATGTTAGAAAACGTATGAATTACAAACTAGTCGTTGATGAACAAAAATATCACAAATTGACCTCATCACCTCTTTTCATTGATAGAGACATCATCGATGAGGATCTTGTAGGTGTTAAAATGATTAAATCAGAAGTTGAGTTGTGCAAACCCATCTATATTGGGCAAGCCGTTTTAGATTATTCCAAGCTTGAAATGTATCAACTCTTCTACAAAATATTAAAACCATGCCCTCTCGTAAAAGAGGTTCGCTTGCTGGGTGGTGATACAGATAGTTTCTTTTTAGGAATTACCACTCAAAAAGATTTAAATTTTAATGAAGTAGGCAAGTCATTAGAAAAATATTTCGACACATCTAACTACAATCCCACTCATCCACTCTATTCCATACAGAATAAAGCCAAACTTGGTTGTTTTAAGGATGAAACAGCAGGAAAGGAAATAGATGAAATGATTCTCCTCCGTCCTAAAATGTATTCCATGAAATTAAAAGAATGTGCAGATAGTATTAAGCGTGCTAAAGGTATATCAAAATCCATTGTTCATAAAATGAAACATCGCTCCTATAAGAAGGCCTATAAAAATAAAAATATAACGTTTGTCAATATGACAATCTTAAAATCTCAAGTTCATACTGTGAAAACGTACACGTTCAAGAAACGAGCACTTTCAGCATGGGAGGATAAGAGGTGTTGGATAGGACATAACACATCTCTTCCACATGGACATCCTGACACAAACATACCTCCACCCAAAAGAATAAAACTCACGCTACCACATTCAGGAGATGTATTGACATAATCAACTTTAACTCAGTATTTTGATGTTGCTTTTTGTAGATATACATGGTTGTTTTATGTATCGCATGAGATCGTTTCTTCCTTGTGAATATATGCCTACAGTCAGCCCATTCCCCCTATATCTGTGAAAAGACTTTTTCATATACATATTTTTATTTCAATAAACATATCACAATGACTTCACTTTGTTTTCCGAAACACTAACGTTATGAGGGATTTAGTATCTTTCACGTGGATGCACTCTTGTAAACCATTGGTAATTTTGATAGCAATAGAGGGTATAGTTTGTTTGACGACGGGATGATAGAAAATAGATTCAAACATCTTCTCGACTATTCCATATGAAGCGTCTTTATCATGAATGAAATCGCGTAAAATGTATTCTTTTTTCTCACCAACAGAAATAGGTAGAATCAAATCACTTTGAATGTAAAGGTGCTGTTCATGTTTATCAAGTGTCATTGGTGTTTCTATACCAATCGTATGCGCAGCAGCAAACACTGTTTGTAGCATTGAAAAACCAAAGAGTTTTTTCAAATTTTTACTCAATTGACATTGAATGTCATCACCCAGTTTCAGAACAACGCGTTGATTATCAATTGAAAACGAAATGTGGTGTGTCTTTACATCATATTTACATTTTCATCACATGCTTCAACTTCTGTTGTATATAAGGATTTACTACATGAATGAAGCTTTCAACTGTATGATATAGACGCGGCATTATATTGATAGCAACTTTAGATTCTTCATAAGACTGGTAAATTTTCTTGATGCGATCGCCATAGATGTCCACCCACCATTCATCATTAACTGAATCAGCTTTAGTGTGATATTCATGAGAAGCATACACCACACCGCTTCCAATAATAGGTGTATAATGTCTTACAAAATGACGCAAGGTTGGACAAAAATAAGTTGGTTATTCAGAAATATAATAATGACAAACTTACAGTTTATTTCTCTCCAACCTTGCGTCATTTTGTAAGACATTATACACCTATTATTGGAAGCGGTGTGGTGTATGCTTCTCATGAATATCACACTAAAGCTGATTCAGTTAATGATGAATGGTGGGTGGACATCTATGGCGATCGCATCAAGAAAATTTACCAGTCTTATGAAGAATCTAAAGTTGCTATCAATATAATGCCGCGTCTATATCATACAGTTGAAAGCTTCATTCATGTAGTAAATCCTTATATACAACAGAAGTTGAAGCATGTGATGAAAAGTAAATATGATGTAAAGACACACCACATTTCGTTTTCAATTGATAATCAACGCGTTGTTCTGAAACTGGGTGATGACATTCAATGTCAATTGAGTAAAAATTTGAAAAAACTCTTTGGTTTTTCAATGCTACAAACAGTGTTTGCTGCTGCGCATACGATTGGTATAGAAACACCAATGACACTTGATAAACATGAACAGCACCTTTACATTCAAAGTGATTTGATTCTACCTATTTCTGTTGGTGAGAAAAAAGAATACATTTTACGCGATTTCATTCATGATAAAGACGCTTCATATGGAATAGTCGAGAAGATGTTTGAATCTATTTTCTATCATCCCGTCGTCAAACAAACTATACCCTCTATTGCTATCAAAATTATCAATGGTTTACAAGAGTGCATCCACGTGAAAGATACTAAATCCCTCATAACGTTAGTGTTTCGGAAAACAAAGTGAAGTCATTGTGATATGTTTATTGAAATAAAAATATGTATATGAAAAAGTCTTTTCACAGATATAGGGGGTATGGGCTGACTGTAGGCATATATTCACAAGGAAGAAACGATCTCATGCGATACATAAAACAACCATGTATATCTACAAAAAGCAACATCAAAATACTGAGTTAAAGTTGATTATGTCAATACATCTCCTGAATGTGGTAGCGTGAGTTTTATTCTTTTGGGTGGAGGTATGTTTGTGTCAGGATGTCCATGTGGAAGAGATGTGTTATGTCCTATCCAACACCTCTTATCCTCCCATGCTGAAAGTGCTCGTTTCTTGAACTTGTACGTTTTCACAGTATGAACTTGAGATTTTAAGATTGTCATATTGACAAACGTTATATTTTTATTTTTATAGGCCTTCTTATAGGAGCGATGTTTCATTTTATGAACAATGGATTTTGATATACCTTTAGCACGCTTAATACTATCTGCACATTCTTTTAATTTCATGGAATACATTTTAGGACGGAGGAGAATCATTTCATCTATTTCCTTTCCTGCTGTTTCATCCTTAAAACAACCAAGTTTGGCTTTATTCTGTATGGAATAGAGTGGATGAGTGGGATTGTAGTTAGATGTGTCGAAATATTTTTCTAATGACTTGCCTACTTCATTAAAATTTAAATCTTTTTGAGTGGTAATTCCTAAAAAGAAACTATCTGTATCACCACCCAGCAAGCGAACCTCTTTTACGAGAGGGCATGGTTTTAATATTTTGTAGAAGAGTTGATACATTTCAAGCTTGGAATAATCTAAAACGGCTTGCCCAATATAGATGGGTTTGCACAACTCAACTTCTGATTTAATCATTTTAACACCTACAAGATCCTCATCGATGATGTCTCTATCAATGAAAAGAGGTGATGAGGTCTATTTGTGATATTTTTATTCATCAACGACTAGTTTGTAATTCATACGTTTTCTAACATCCTCCATGGTCTTTCCGAATAGACTGTTATTCTTATATTTATAAAAATCCTTTTCAAAATTATTTTGGGCGAGTGCACGTTTTTGACTGTTACTATCTATGTAGGGTTTGAGGAAGGCTTTCTGTCTAAATTTGATAATGCGGTGAACTGACTTTAGAAGCATGCCCATTTCTAAATAGAATTTTAATATGCAGAAGTGTACGAGATAATTTTTCTTATCATATTGGGTGAGTAAAAGTTTGCGGCATGGTTTATACCTTGGCTGTCCACACTCTGTTAAGTTATTATGAAATTGTGACATGAATGGTGAAAACATATCTTCAGTCACTTCACCAGATTCAGGTGCGAGTGGGAAATCAGCAGTTTTATTTTTAATGCTATTTGGATAAATCAAATCCACTTCAAAATAATATCCCCAATCACCTTCATCTGGAATCTTCAGTATGTTTGAAGGGTTGGAGTAATACTCAAGCTCATCTTGATTTAACCAACTAAACTCGGAATGAGGTAGTGGTTTAGACAGTGAACTGCCATATAAATTATTTTGGTCATAGTACTTTAGGTGGATATGATCATCACCTACTGTTTCAGATTTTATATGATGTTTATTTACAAATGTGAGACCACCGCGTATTCCGCGCTGAAATATATTATACATCTCCGGGTCTTGTAAGAGATGAATGGTCTCACCAGTCATTTTAAAGGCTGATTTAAAGGACATGGCTGGTAGACTGACAAAGTGGACAGGATCTAATTTGTCTTCTTCTAATGCCACTCGTCGAAATTCCTGAAAGACATCAGCCAGCAAAATGACATCTAATTCTAAGTAAGCGATCATATAATCGCCAAACGTTTTACATTCAAATTTTAACCATGCCTCTTGAGCATGTTTATAGTCTTCTACTGGACAATCTTCACCCGTCAAATCGTTTTGGAATTTGTCAATGGAAGGAAGGGTTGTTTCATTTAGTTTAGACATTGAGCTAAAATACGCATAAGGAAAGACTCCTTTGCGAGTGATTATTTCATCCGTTAAGTTTGGATAGTGTTTCTTCAAAGTTTGACTATGGGGAAGAAACTTGAGATTACGAACGAGAGAAGCTAGTGACGCTGACATGAATTGGAATGAATCTAAAAATTTTATTTCGAAGAAGACTGTCTTATTTTCTTTAGTTTTATCTACTGCTACTTTTGCTGTCATTGCCATGAATTTTTCTCTCGTTTGTGCTATTACATTAAACTGCCACGATTTCATCTGGCTCAACCCTCCTTTTATGAGCATATGACTGTCATAGCCCTTAAAGTTATGAAAAATGACGGGTAGTGTACGACGTCTCAACCTAAGTGAAAAGTTACATTTGGAGCAGAGTGCGTTTATAAATTTACCAGTGATGTGATCATGATCACGCACTTTCTTAATTTTATCGTTATCAAACGTTTTATGACATTTAGGGCAGGATGTGCAACTTTCAAATTTTTGTTTGTCTTCATCTGACATATGTAGTGACTTACGCTGCAATTGGGAATCATATGATTGTTGAAATTTAGCAGCTTTATCGAGAAATTCTAGAAATTTTGAAATGCAATCTTCACCTTGCCAAGTATGCATTTTGTTTTGTCTATTCCTAAAGTGGTCATGCCATACTTCATAGCAGGATATGGCTGCTGGCTTGTGGATGATATCATCAATGTAGCATTCTATGTCTGCGTAAATGACACGCAGGGGACTTAATTCGTCACCATTATCCCTATGTGAAAATATTTTATCTTTGGACATGCGTTCCATTTGTAATTTACCTCGCTTGCACCATTCATAGTGAGTTTCAAATTTATCTTTACTCCAAAAGGAGCGGATGCAGCGGTCACATACAAAATGTTCACCTCTTTTAGAGTGCCCCAAGTGAGTGTACAAGCGAGAGATTTTGGGAATACCACAGTAGTGCCATTCCTCGCTATCATCTTGTTTTACTAATAAGAGGTTGACTACATGTTCATAACAAGTTGAACGTGAATTATAGCGGGCACCCTTCAACCCCTTCTCCCAAACGTGAACGACAATTTTAATCTTATTATGTTTTTCGAACGTTTCTACATCTCTGATTTTCATGTTGTTACTATCACAACCTTCAAAGTCTAGTTCATCCTCCCACTGTCTATAGCTATAGGTATGATTTCGATTCGCGTTGATATCATTATAGTGAAGGATGGATAGGACTGCATATTTGAAACACTGTGATTTACAATCGACATTGATGACAGCTTTCTTATTATACAACGTTTTTGGTAGTTTAAATGTACCTCGAGCTGCATGACTTTCTAATAGTGAAATTTTGAATATGGCTGAGTCGACACCATCAAAAATGAGAGCGCTGTCGCGTTTATTGAATTTATCTACATTTGATTTTAAACATTGAATGTGAAAATTTAGCCAAGACTCGCAGTCTACAACTTCGGTTGCGGAAGAGGAAGGAACATGAAACTGTATTCTCTCCGTCACTTGACCCGTTTGAAAATCTATCTTAATATATTTTAGTTTAAGGTAGATGAGCGCCTTCATTCTAAAATTGTCTAAATTGTTGAAGAGCGCTTCGATAATGTTTGAATTTTGAAGGAGCCACTCAGGAAAATCTACTATTTGAGTATTGGACTCCATGCAGTAGTCGCGTACTAAATTATTATGTGAAACATTAATGAGGGAGATGGTAGAGGTACCGTTGGTGCAGTGATCATTTGCATGCGTGTGTTGAAGTCTGTGCGAAGATCGCTGAAAGTGACTATCAAAAGAAAGAGGGCACAAATCGCAAGGAAAGGAGATGTCATCGTCAGAATCAACTTCACCTCCGGAGATTGACGCCGCTTTGCGTTGACACACACGTTGTTTGATGTGTCGAAGGAGACTGTGCTTCCTTGTAAACATATGTCCGCAGTCGGCACATTCCCACTCGTTGCCTTGTCGCGAGAGTCCTGAGCTGGAACTCACATCACCTGAAAGAGAAATCATTCTTTCATCTCTGTTCAAGTCTCAGTGTATTGTTACAACCTACCTTGACTCAACAACTCTAAACTTTCCTCGAGAAGGGAGGGTGTTGGTGATGAAGTTGATGCCTGAAATTGAGGAAGATGCTATTAGCCACACGTTTGAGGGAGATGAGTGAAGAAATTTTCAACTTACCATTTCAACGAAATTATGTTTAAGCTTGATACTTCAACAAGATAGAGACTTCACTCAAATAATACGTCTCAAATTTGGAATTCACTTGTACGCCTCAAATAATAACAGAATTCGCTAGACAACAGTTCACTTATGCGTCTCAAAGACAGAGTGAAATGACACGAATGTCACTTTACATATATACTTTCATATTCATCATTCATTGGCTGTTCATTCTGATTGGTTGCTTGTTGATACTTAAGAATTAGAAAACATTTCAAAGTTATTATTCACAGTCAACATGACAAGCCCTCCGACAACACCAAACACAAAATTCTCTTCTCCATCCTCAACACCAAACGCTCCAACGAAGGTAGAGAAGGTGTTATTACCAGCGGACAACGAAGAGAGTGTATGTGAGAAGGAGTGTCCCGACTTAACAGGCGTGAGGTGGAAGTATCTCCAGTACGATACTGACGATGTGATGGAGATCACCAGTACGAAATTCCTCCACCAATTATGGGAGTGGTACACCCCTAACTCCCAGCCACGAACTATGGAGGAGTGGGAGTATATTGATAAAGTCAGGCTCGCAGTGGAAGAACGATTAAAGCAACTGAACTGTTTTTGCTATCTATGTGAAGCCAGACTCTGGGACGATATTGACGATGAAGACCTTTTGAAATACATGCCATAATAAATTTTTATTTCATATTATCTTTGCTTTCATACTGACGTACTTGAATGGGGCTTCAGTGGATGATTTAACCATGTATACATTTTCATTTGGAAATAGTAGCACGCTTAGTCTAACTTGTAAATCTTAAAACATTTCATATGGATGATGATGATAGATGAAATAGTGTCAAATAAAATTAAGATAGCTTACACTTCTGATACGGATAGCAATCGACTGCGATCCATGTGTAAAGAGCTTGTTAGACTACGGATGGGCTTAAGTGGATGATTTAACCATGTATACTTTTTCATTTGGAAATAGTAGCACGCTTAGTCTAACTTGTAAATCTTAAAACATTTCATATGGACGATGATGATGATGATAAAAAGTGTCAAATAAAATTAAGATAGCTTACACTTCTGATACGGATAGCAATCGACTGCGATCCATGTGTAAAGAGCTTGTTAGACTACGGAAGAGAGAAGTGTGTTATGTTGCGTGTGGCGCGTGAGTGTCCTCCCATTTCATTCCATTCATCAATTCGTCTCATTGATAGAGACAGGTAGAACTCATGGTTCTCATAACGTATGCAATGGAAAGTTTTAGGCAACCTTCGACAGTTGGCTAAATGTCGCCCTGACGCGAATGCATACTACGTTGAGACAGAGGCAATCACTTGCAAACATGACGCAGAGAGGTTTAACAAGATTGACCATTGCCGAATGTCCCTTGCAGTATACATAGCTACGGGTTTCACCGCCGCCCTTGACAGGAACGCCCGTCGAAAGGAAGTATTACACCGAACTTCATTTGCAACTTTCAAGTTCACTGATAGCAGATTCAACTTAATGATAGTATTCGCCAGTCCGAAGACTGCCCAGGGCAAACCGCGAGGAGGTTCTATCATGTCTTGCCCCATGGTGGCCCTTAAGAGAGCCGATGGTTCGTTCTCGGGGGGTGTGAATTTGACTATTGGCTGGAATAATCAATGGGTATGACGGTTAGGTTGTCATAGACCCTATACCGCCGAGGTCGTACTGGTGCATCTGGCACCTTTCGGATGCGGGTGGTATTTGGAGTCCACACCTCATCCGTCCAAACGATCCTCTTGATCTTCCCCTTCTTCTCATCCTCCTCATCCCACTCGTCGAGGATGACGAACTCGGGAATGGCGTTGTCTTCATCGGTGAAGACGGGAATGTTGTCGGTAGATGTCGCTTCCATCGTGACTTCAAATTGAATGAGAAGCGCTACAATCTTCTGGCTTATATAGGGTTTTCAACAATGAATTGCTCAACAGCGAATCAGAATGCTTCAGGGATAGCAATCGACTGCATAATGTTCAAGTTGACTGATAGCAGATTCAACTTAATGATAGTATTCGCCAGTCCGAAGACTGCCCAGGGCAAACCGCGAGGAGGTTCTATCATGTCTTGCCCCATGGTGGCCCTTAAGAGAGCCGATGGTTCGTTCTCGGGAGTGAATTGATGGGGTGGTGAAGGCGGGCAAAGATCTGCAATGAAAATGATATGTATTAGAATAGGATATACTATCTTATTTACTTTTTCACTTAC
The DNA here is from genome assembly GCA_907163375.1 of Prostheceraeus crozeri. Lineage (NCBI taxonomy): Eukaryota > Metazoa > Platyhelminthes > Polycladida > Euryleptidae > Prostheceraeus > Prostheceraeus crozeri. The sequence continues at coordinate 311,123 of CAJQUW010000682.1, read as the reverse complement.
CAAGTTAGTCATCCTTTGGCAGTCTCGCGCGTTTCCGAATCGAAAATTTGTGGAGATGGCCGCGCATTCGTAGGCTGGCGTGGAGGCATTTTTTCGTCGGATGGCCGTTATAACATAGGATGGACTCGTCCAGATTTTGATTGACGAGTACTTCGCCGGCCAAATGATTATCCCGAATAGGGATGTGAAACTCAAACAAACGATCCTCATTCACGCGTTCCCACTCATCCCTCATGCGCTCCAACTTCTCATACGCCTGCCTCTCATCACCCCGCCGAGCCACAGTCCTCTCCAACTCAACATTCCTCGCTCTCAACACACTCATCTCCTTCATCATCTCCTCAAACTTCGCTTCTGCATCTCTCATTCTTCTCTCCGCAGCACTCGCCCTCTTCTCACACTCATCATTCTTCTCTTCCAACTCTCGCGTCTTATTCTTCAAATCAGTCACACTACGCCTCATTCTAATATTTTCATCCGCTACCTCCTTCGACTTCAGTTCCTTCTTTTTCAACTCATCCAACTCCTTCACAACTTCATCCTTCACTTTCTTCAAACTCTCATACTTATTAATCAACAAATCATGCGCCATCTGCTGCGAAACATGCCTCTTCTCTTCATCCTTCAACCACCTCGCCGACTGCACACGAATCCCACCACTCTTCACTTTTGGGGAAGATGAGCTCTTCGGGGGGGTCGGTGATGACGATGTTTGACACCTCCGACGACGAAGAGCTCAACTTCCTCACACGCTTCCTCACACGCTCCCTATCTAAATCCACATCATCCTCATCATCACTCTCAAGCACTCTCTTTCGCTCAATCTCACCCTCCAACGACGCAACCGCTCTCGCCAACTCATCATTCTCAACAACATTCTCAACAACATTCTCAGCCTTACCCTCTCGCTCGATCGCCAACATTCGCTCCCTCTCTTCCACAATCAACTGCGTAAATCTCAAATCAGTCACTAAACCACCACTACAGTCAGCATGCACTCTGTAGAAACGCGCCTCATCCTCATCACCCTTCAGCACTCTACACTTCACGCACGCAACCCTATTCAAGATAATCATGTGGCCGGTGCCCGCCTTCTTGACATGAGCCTTGGCGTCCGCACTGCGATTAATTCGCCCACATGTGCACATTTTAATATGGTATTTGCGGTTCCTGTCATTAGCCATGCCTGATTTTATTGTTAACTGTAAGGTAATGAAATTTGTATAAGTTTGGAATCATGTAGTACAGTCATATTCCTAAAGAGTGTAGTGAGTGGCACTCGATCCCGTCGACAGCCCGAAGGCCTTGTACTGATCACTAGGGAAGTGAGATATCTTCCCCGATACCCGCTCTTTACAGCTGAAGACATCATTGTCACTGCCCCGAAGTGGTAACAGGAACGCCGAGTCAAAGGTAGTGATCAGTAGCTGGGATCTAACCCCTCAAAGCTGCCTTAGACTTAGTTAAATTTGAAATCTGATAGCAGATTTGAACTCAGGATACTTGAAAACCTTAGTCTATATGTTAAAACTTTGAAAAAACTGAAAATTAAGAATTTTAAAAAAATTCCGCATTTTACTACTCATACTACTTTTAAAAAATTTTATCAGTAGTAAAGACACTATCAAACTCTATCATACAAACTTTGAAGTAAGAAGATAGCTTGCCTACTTCAAAAGATAGAGTCCTTTGAAACACCCGATATCGGGAGCTCAGAGCGACGACCGTCGCTTACCTCGTCTTTCGATGAAATGATCAGACTTACGTTGTCGGGGGTTTATATATGCTCGGAAGAAAACTTAAAATGGCTCTATCTCCGAAAGTATTCATCGTAGCGACATGCGGTTTGTTGCAAACGATTCGTCTCATCATTCTCTATGATATGACACCTGAACCATTCTCATATGACCACGGGAAGTTGGTCCGTCAGCACATGTCCATGTAACATGCCACAAGTGAAAAAATTCCTAAGTGTGAGAGCTCCAGTGTGGTGAAAATTTTGAAAAATTTAAAACTTCCGAATTTCGACCTGCGACCGACACCAAAACATTTTTCATCAAATTTCACTGACCTCCCCCCTCCCCCCTCCCCCCTCGTTCAGAGAAATTTGATGAAAAATGTTTTGGTGACGGTCCCAGGTCGAAATTCCACACTTTGGAAAATTTTCAAAATTTTACCCATACAAAGCCACTCTGACACTTAGGATTTTTTCAGGTGAGCGAGCTCCGACCTAAAATCTTTTAACCGCTCTAACTTTTGAACGAAGACAGATATGAACAAGCCGTTTCTTTCACTGAATTTGTCTCACTCTAAGCTTTCAAACGAGCTATGGCACGACAAAATCCGTCCACTAGGAGCCAAGATCGAAGCTAGCTGTCCAGAGGGGGGGGAGGTCAGTGAAATTTGATGAAAAATGTTTTGGTGACGGTCCCAGGTCGAAATTCCACACTTTGGAAAATTTTCAAAATTTTACCCATACAAAGCCACTCTGACACTTAGGATTTTTTCAGGTGAGCGAGCTCCGACCTAAAATCTTGTAACCGCTCTAACTTTTGAACGAAGACAGATATGAACAAGCCGTTTCTTTCACTGAATTTGTCTCACTCTTAGCTTTCAAACGAGCTATGGCACGACGAAATCCGTCCACTAGAAGCCAAGATCGAAGCTAGCTGTCCAGAGGGGGGGGAGGTCAGTGAAATTTGATGAAAAATGTTTTGGTGACGGTCCCAGGTCGAAATTCCACACTTTGGAAAATTTTCAAAATTTTACCCATACAAAGCCACTCTGACACTTAGGATTTTTTCAGGTGAGCGAGCTCCGACCTAAAATCTTGTAACCGCTCTAACTTTTGAACGACAGTAGTGTCATTTTGGACGGACCAGGACAAGTAGAAAAAAAAAAAAAATAGGGACCCCCCCGAAATTTATAAAAAAAAACAGTAAAAATAGATGCAAAATAAAAAAAATACAAAAATAGGAAACTATCTCTAAAATCACCAATTTATGGGTCAAAATAGATACAAAATAGGTAAGTACCTCTAAAATCACTAATTTACAGGCTAAAATAGATACAACGGACCAGGACAAGTAGAAAAAAAAAATAGGGACCCCCCGTAATTTATAAAAAAAACAGCTAAAATAGATACAAAAATAAAAAAAAATACAAAATAGGAAACTACCTCTAAAATCACTAATTTACGGACTAAATAGATACAAAATAGGAAAGTACCTCTAAAATCACCAATTCACGGGCTAAAATAGATACAAAATAGGAAAGAACCTTAAAGTATGACCCATGAACAAAAATATTCATTTAAAAATGGAAGATGAAAAAACAAAAGAACCATCAGCCCCCTTATATCCTTCATTATCATATGACATAAAACCTTCGGTTCCCAATGAAATGGATATAGCAAAACACAAAGATAGAGTTAGGTACATGAAAGATAAGGAAGCCCAATTATTACTTAAACTAGAACATTATAATAAATTAAGAAAAAGATGGACGATAGCTAAGAATGTGACACAAGGCGTTGGTATATGTTTAACAATTTCTTTAGGCGCTCTCACTATTGTCATTTCGTCTGGCGTTCTTACAATTCCTGTTGTCGCTACTGCTTTAACAGGCACAGGTGTCTTCACAACGTCACTTGCAACAGTGATAGATAAATCTGTAATGTCTAAGAAACGAAAATCCTTAACTAAGAAACATACACATGTCAAAGAAGTATATGATAAACTACATTATTACTTCCAGAGAGTGTGTGATGACAATGTTATTACGTTAGATGAGATTGAAAAATTTGATCAAATAGCTAGAGAAGCAACTAAAATTCCTGTTAAACCTCAAGACAAAGTAAACAATGAAGCTTTTTTAGAAGAAATAAGAACTTTATTAAAAACGTTAGAACAAAGTACCATAGAACAAAAATAAGTTGTTCAGTAAAATGTTTATGCTGTGTACCAATGCTACCACAAAATTCAAATATTATCTTATAAAATAATGCAGAGCAATGAGACAAGAATAAAACAACTAGAAGAATTAATAAAACAGAAAAATATTATGAAGAAAAAACATAGACAATATCGAATGCTACAAGCTGGTGTTCAATCCAATATGTTAGAAAAAATACGCCTAACTGACCAAGTGAAAACTGATTTTGAAAAAACTATTGCACCACTCAAAATTCTTGAGAAAGAACTTGCAGTTCATGATAAACGAATTGATATCGCGGATCCAGTGCAGAAAACCATCATGGATGATTATGGTTTGTTAGAAGCAAACATAGAAAAGAAATTACCCAAATCTATGCTCTTTGAACATTCTACTTCATTTATAGATGGTAAGCCATTTCTTAGATTTTACTTAGGTGGAGAAGAATTATTTATAAATCCTAAAGAAAGTTTAATTTTTGCACCAGACAAAACACCTTTCAGTTTAGACAAAAATTTCGTGGATTTATTAAGAGGAGCGAAGTTAGATAACTATCATACTGATGATCTACTGAAATACAAAACTATGTTAGATAAGGTTGGAACTGTAAAAACTCTTAAGCGTTATACAACTTTGAATGGCTTATTATCCAAACCGTCTAGTACCAGTAAAACAGGAACAAAGATACCAATATTAACAGCTGCTTCGCCAGCAAGAACTGGTTATTCAACACCGACTGGTTATTCAACACCAATGGCTGCTTCTCCAACATCAACCAGTGTTCCAACACCGACTAGTTACCCAAAAACAGGAACAGGACTAAAAGAGACAACGGTTTTCCTGTCCGATGATCCACAAGAATTAATAAACAGATTAGAGATTTTATTAGCTGCAACAAAAGAAGGGCATAACTCTAGTTTTAACGAAATACATGCAATCTTAAAAAGACTAACGGAAAAGAAAATTATTAGTGAAAAAGACTACAAAAGCTTATCTAAATTATTTAGTTAAAAAATGTCTTCGGCAGAACTAGAAAAAATTAATAAGCATTTAGAAAATTTAACTGAGATTTTAACCTCATCAAAATTTAGTACGACATTAAAATTTATAACAACTACTTCATCCCATACCTGTCATTTAGATCCTATTATTCACTTAGAACAAGACAAACATTATGAAGTAGCACTAACTAGTTTTTCAACATTTAACACTATACAAAATATTATCAAAGATGTAAATGACCGATTTAAATATTCAAATGACAAAGGTAAAACTTGGAAAGAATTAACTTTTCTTCCTGGATCTTATGAAGTTGAATCGATTTCCAATGAAATAAAAAGACATTTAGGTATTCAATTTAAAGACAAGAAACAATTACATTTCGCAGTTGAACCAGCAGTAAATAAATTTTCTCTTACTTTAGATGAAGATCATCAAGTTGATTTTAATATTGACAAATCTTTATCAAGACTATTAGGATTTAAAAAGAAACTCTATACACAAGGTTTTCATATAAGTGAAAATATACCTAAAGTAACTGAAATAAATTCAATCAACGTTCAATGTGATATTATAGAAGGTGGTTATGTTAATGGAAAGCTGTCAAATAATATCTTCAGTTATCCAGCATTTACAGTTCCGATTGGTTACAGTTTGAATGTAATCCCAAAATCATTAATATATTTCCCTGTTACAAGAAAAACAATTAATTCAATTACAATTAGAATAACAGATGAGAAAGGAAAGGAAATAAATTTTGGAGGCGAAGAAATTATGATAGATCTTTTGGTTCGGGAGGTATAATTAAAAAAATATTGACTTAAAAATGAGTGAAAGCAGTTGTGAAAAATATCCACTAAACAAGAAAGTGAAATTCAATCATCATCATAACTTGTCAAATAAAGTTTTATCAGTTATTTGTGGAAGATCAGGTTGTGGAAAAACATATCTATTATTTAAAATTCTCACGACACCCAAATTTTTGGATTATAACAATCTTATCATTTATACAACAACAGCAGAACAACCTATTTATCAATTTTTGAAACATGGTTTTGAAAATAATCTTACAAAATCAACTATAGCTTCACTGTTTGAAGAATATGAAAAATCGGAGTATGAAGAAGAAATAAGTTCCTGGTGTGAAGAAGCAGCGAAAAATAAACAACTAGTAGAACCCAATAGAAATAAACACATAACGATACAATTAATAGATGATAGTGGTAATATGCAAGATCCTAGTAAACTAAATAAAACGAAAAAACATTGTGTGGTGTTTGATGATTGTGTTAATGACAGAAATCAGGCAGTCCAGAGAAATTATTTTACAAGAGGTAGACATAATAACTGTAGTGTTTTTTATTTGACACAAAGTATGTATTCATTAGATGGAAGTGTTATTAGAAAGAATGCTAATATTTTTATGCTTTTCGAAATCAACCAAAGAAACCTAAGTGATTTGTTAAGAGACTTATGTATAAGAGATAAAGATGAATTTAAACAATCGTGTAACAATGCTTGGGCAAACGACTATGGTTTTATCACAGTCAATATTGATAAAAAAGTACATGATAGAGTTATCGAACAATTGTTCGCTGACTGAAAGTCTATAGAACATTTGTTCTCTGACTAGGCTTCGCCTCGAAGGGCTTTGCCCCGACTAGATGTTAAAGAAATTAAAAAGGTAAAGTAGTTATTCCATCAGGTAAAATTTTTCTTTTATCATCAAATGGATCTAATGCCAATTTATGTTCTTCTTTTAAATACATTTTATGTTTCCTTGAATTAAGTCTATAATTACATGCTGTTTTTATTTCATTATTAAATAATGCATTCTTATAATCTTGAAATGTTATTTGGTTAGCTACTGATGCCTTTGAAATTCCTTTTAATGTTTTATGTGTCTTAACAGGCAAAGCCCTGGAAGACATCTCCGATGACCTAATATTACTAGTTGTATAACAATAACATTTAGATTTAAGAAATACAGCTTCTGTTATGTACTCCTCATTTCCTTCTAGTTCATCTTTCACTTTACATAAATCAGAAGGATGAATGATATCTTTTATTTTATCTATTTCTTTATCAAGTGAAGAATTAAATGGTATTGTTAATTCTAAGAAAACAGAATCCGTATCGCTGAAGTGAAGTTTATAGTTTTCACCATAAGCAGGTGCTAAATGATCATATATAAATGTATACATAAATAGTTTGGCTAGTTCTAATATAGTGAATCCTATAAAATTAAACTTATCATGTTTCACAATGCTTCTTCTTAGATGAACAGCACAAAGTTCATCACTGAATCTAGTAGTTCTTTTATATGTTGGTTTCCTAGTTAAATTTTGGAAACGATCTTTATTATAAACTATTTCTATGTTTTGTCTGTTACGTACATTCTCTAAAGTCTTTCCATAAAATGCGTTATTCATTAATTTAAAAAATACGTTACCAAAGTCATCTTTATTTCTCTTAGCTATTTTACGTTTCTCTATATTAAATTCTATATAATTTTTTAACCACTTAGATTTCTTATATACTAATTTTCGGTGAATTTTAGTGAGAATCATTCCATGATCTAAATACCAATCTAACATCCTTCCTTCAATAACATATTTTTCTTTATCACTTTGAGTTAACATGAGTTTCTTGGTTGGTCTGTACTTTGGGGGTATTATGGTCTTTTGATAATCTGTAAAGTCGTCCATATTAGGTATTTTATTTTCAGGACAAAACGGGAAATACTTTGTCGTATCTTTTAGTTCATCAGGGTACTTTAAGTCAACTTCATACACATATCCATATCCATCTTCAACAGTACGTTCATAAACTAATTTGTCACACCACTCCATCTCACCTGTAGGTAATTCTTGTATCATACAAGAAGAATATAAACTATTAAAATCATAATATAACAAATAGTTCTCTCTCATAAACTCATCAATTGCATTTTCACGTTCTACTCCTTCTCGTTTCGTTCGAAAAATTTCTAATATCTTTTCTTTCTCCTCTGGTGACAAAGGTTTCATTATTCCATAAGTATCAGGATTCACTTTCTTATTGTAACATTTAACATATCTATTACCTAAAACTGATGAAACTCCGCCTCTAATTCCAGATTCAAAAAATAGCAATTTATCATATGTATTTTCTTTATAATGTTTAAGTTTAACGGACTTTGTCCTAGAGCCATCGGCTTGAACACCAGTATGTTTAAGTCCTGCTAACCATGTTAAACCTGGTGTCGAATAACAATAACATGGATCTATTCCATAATATTCGATACACATATCACGAAAGTTTTCAAATAGATCAGCTAGTATTAACACATCTATCTGAAGATACTTCATTGTGTAATCAAACATATTGTGACAATTGAGATCTTTCCAGTTCTTCTGTGCTTCTGCATAATCTTCTTCTGATAGTTCAGATTGTTTCAATGTTGTTTTAAATTTGTCACGTGAAGGAAGTTGTTGTTCTTCCATTATTTCATTTATCCTGTTTATGTCTCCAGTTAAGTACTCATATGGAAATATGCCTTTAAGAGGACTCAAGTTATACTTATTTAATACTTTACATTGTTCAGGTTTTAATGTTTTACCCATGGCTTCCAATGAATAAGGAGTAAAAAATCTAAATGCATCTAATATTCTAATACAACCAAATTGCATTGAGAAGTATTCTTCTTCTGTTTTACACAGTATGTTCGTTCTTAATTGCTGTAATATTTTCGAAGAGAATAACTCTTTTATTATTAGATGGAAATCATACTTAGAACCATTATAGAAATATAAAGGAACAAAGTTATATCTAAATTTATTTGCATTAAGATTACAAGAATTATGTGCTGCACCTCTATATAAACCATTTAGATGATCATGATCTTTTACTTTGTCGGCAGAGCCGTCGCTTCGCTTATCAGTGACTAATTCTTTACCACAGTAATAACAATTCTTTTCATTATTAAATTGTACTAATTGTTCAGACGTTAATGGAAGCATTGGTTTATTTGTTTTAAGCAATTGTGAAAAACGCTCCTGCAATTCTTCTATTGTGTTAACAAACTTTATAGCACTATCCTCGCCATAGTACTGGTAATATTCTGATTGAAACAAATTGGGATAATTTGAATGAATGTACATTCCCCAACATAATGGTTTTTGTTCAAATAAATTATTGTTACATTTGTCTGTAATTTTAACATTATATGCTTCAAAATCACAATATATTACAAATGGTACTTTGTTCTTATAGTGCCATTTGTTGTATTCTAAATAATCTTCTTTTGGAAACGTATTTCTGACTGCTTCATTTTGTTGACAATTTACCAAGTGATTATTTAATGCTTGCTTGGTTCTAAAGCTCGTCATACATTGGAGACAAGGGAAATTAGTATGATCGGAAGTTTTTGTAAAAATAGAAACATCTTTACATAATATGTAATGACCTTGATAATATAGTATATTTGCTTGTGCCGGTTGTATTAAATGTTGTAACTGCTGTTGATATTGTTGCTGTAACTGCTGTTGATACTGTTGTTGTAACATCTGTGACTGTTGTTGTAACATCTGTGACTGTTGTTGATATTGCTGCTGTAACATCTGTAGCTGCTGTTGGTCTCCAGAAGTAACAGGACGACCTTTATAATTATTATGATTAATCATTATGGGCGTTAATGTCTTTTTAATTTCATATTTTTCAGTACATATTACAACGTCTTGATAAATAATATTATGGTGTATATAATTACCGCGTTCATTATATTGTATTTCTGTTTGACATAATCTATTGTTACTTAAGTAAAATTCTTTTACGTTTGCATAGACAGTGTCATTAATTGTAACATTACCAGTATATAAGGGAATAATATTCCCAACAGAAATGTATTTTATATTAAGTTCGAACACATTTACTTCTATTAAATCTTTGTTCTTTTTATGAAACTTTGTTAGCTTATTATAATCATATGGAAATTCGTCTAATCCATCAGACAGATCAAATTCATATAAGTATTCTTCTTTATTATAATGACTTATTCTTTCTTTGTGATATTGTGCAGGATGTAAATGTGCTATAACACTCCACAGAAAACAATACTGATCATCATTTTGAATGTTAATTATTTGTGGTGAACTGAAAGGTAGGGGTATGTAACTACCTCCAGTATTATTTTTATATTTATTAATTACTAATTTCTTAGATATTACTTTAACAAGCTTCCAACCAGATTCACGCAATTGAGCTTCAAGTATAGCATCTTTTAATTTAATAATCATTATTTCAAATATAGGTTCTATATCCTCTACGTTATGAATTTCTTGTGTTTTACTGAAATGACCTTGTATTATTTCTTCAATATTTCCATCAGGCCCAGTCTTTGTGTATCGTACTTCTACATTCATATAACATTTGAAAGATTTTCTAAATATGTTATAAAAGTTATATAGAATATCATAAAAGGTTTCATCGGTTTCTGCAGTTTCATCATACACATCATGTTCATCATTAAATAAAAACCTTACATCTACTTCAGGTTCATCTATTACACTAAAAACTTTTTTATATTCTGAATACGAATAATCATCAAATACTCTTTTGACTTCTATATCAGTAGGTAATGTTTTTAGATAGTTTATATATTCATTCATTCTCGTTATATTACTTGTATCATGTCGTTCTACATTCTGTAAATGCATACGACTATTTAAATGTGATTTATAACCTCTAGGCGTCTGTAACTGTTTGTTGCACAGGGTACAATATAGGTTACCTTCTTCCATTTTACCTTTTTTTAAATAAAAATTTATGTTTGTTATACACAGGAATATTTAATTCATTTAATGACTCTAGATCGTAAGCTGTTAAATGTTCTTTCTTAACCAACCACCATAAATTATTATACGCTAAGAATACTCTGAAACTTCGTAGACACGGTGGTAAGTATCCATTTTTCATATGAGGTTTTAAACCGTGTTTTATTTTATAGTCCTTAACGAACTCTATGTATTTATGATGGTAATGAAATTTAACTTCTTTCTTGGAATTTATAGGATTTATAGGATGATGATAATCTGTTAACACTGGTATGTGTTTGATGATATACTGACTATAGTCATTACGTTTAGGCATATTTTTTTTAAAAAAAAATTACATATTATTAAACTCATTTAATATTGGTTTTATGTCACTCAATGTACTTTTGGCATCAGTGACTAGAGGGTGTACATTTTTTAGTACATCACGAAAATCATTAATGCCTGTTCTAATAACGGCTAGTGCATCTCTATTCTCTAATCGTTCGGGGGTTTTAATTTTTAACACATTATTCAGATAATGATCGAAATAGAAATAAAATGTTTCGGGTATGATTGTTAGTGGCTCAAGTGATTCGTTTTCTAGAAAAATTGTTATTTCTTCTATATTATGTGGCGATAAGTTCTTAGCACTTGCATAGAGACTAATGTCAAAATCTGTTGCATTACTATAAAAATCATGCTCAGTATCCAATAGTATATTTAGATCGCTATCATACACTTGCATTTGATTCAAAATAGTATCAACCCGTATTATACCGTACTTAACATGTACATATTTAGCTAAGGGTAAAGTTAGTCTATAATTTTTCTTGATATCCTCAAAGAATGCTACATTATTTTGAGTAGTTGTATAAAAGGTTTCCACATTTTCTCTAATCTTATTATCTACATCACAGGCTTTATGAGCTAATACTACAATTTGTATATGATGGTGACGACCTTTTGTGAATATTTCTGATATGTTCTTTTGCTTCACTAAACTAGCTACATCATCTAACACTAGTAAAGACTTTTGCGTGTATGTCCCGGCAAAAGTACTCATGTCTTCTAACACACATAAATCTTTTTCACCGTAAACATTTGAATATCCTTGCCATTCATCTCTCTGCAGACAAAACACATGTACATTAGCTTCGTTAGGATAATGTTGTTTTATATACTTTCTAAGAAACGTAGTCTTTCCACTCGCTGTTCTGCCATATATTATAAAATGTAAGTTCTCTTGTGCAGCACGTCCTTTAGGTTTGTCGTCGTCATGAGTAACTGGTCTCCAACCTTTAAAGTTTTTGGTTTGATTTTTATAAAATGTAATTTTCGTTTGTTCTGCTGTTTGTAAGAACCCTAACCAGTTTATGAAACAATAAATAAGATAGATAAGAATACATATAACAAAAATTTTCAAACAATGAAATTTCAGAAACCCAAAGAGTCTTCCTAGATCTGAATTTTCTGAAAATAAAGATTGCGAATCATTATTTTGTTCACGTTGTTTGATGATCGTGGGAGGTCGATTGGGAATTTCGGAATACAATTTTTCATAATTCATTTTTTAATTTTTATATGAAAAATTTGTCTCAAACTCTCTCAACTAGTCCGACACTCAGTTGAGCAACTGTAATAGTCCGGTGCTCACTTGAGTGTTTAACCTCTGTAGGACTTCCGGACTAGTACGGACTATTGAGTCCGGGGCTCAAATGAAGGTAAAACACTCAAAAGAGCACCGGACTATTACGGAAGCTCAGGTGAGTGTCGGACTACTACGGATAAAAAATTAATTAAATCATGCAAATTGCTGCATGTCGTGAGAAGTTTCTCTCCAACAGAACTTTATTGCACTTGTTACATCTCACTTGTGTTTTTAAACATTCTTTACATCGGTATTTACTATCATAAAATTCTGTTTTGAGCTTAACGATTTGACAATTAGTGCATTTTCGTGTATTAATAGCACATGAATGAGAATGATTCAAGAAACCTTGACTCGTAAAAAACTTATTACAATTCGAACATTGTCTATCTTTTACTTTTGGTTGTGATGGTGATTGACATGTTTTTTGGTGACGCATAAAGTTCTTAGATGTTACACTTTTTCCACAATCACTACATGTTCTCATATGTCTATTTAATGATGAATTGTTGGTTAACATATTTTTAAATAAAAAAAATGATGTTAACAAATGTTGGCGGGTGTGCTTACACACCGAATAATCAAGAATCAGAAATAGAACTAGACAACTATATCATGAAAACTGGAGACATTTTAACAGGTCCGTTACATCTTTCTATTCTTCCACAACAAAGTACTGAGTTAGCAAATAAAGAATATGTTGATAAACAGTTCGATAGAATTGTGTCACTGGTAAAGCAGAATGATGAAAGACTGCAAGAAAAGCTAACAGACCTAAGTAGCAAACATGGAAATCTAGAAGCAGATATAGTAAAACTTCATAAAAAAATAACAGAACATTCAAAACTTGTGATACTGTTATCACTAAATTTAAAGGCTGCCATTGCAAAGAATACAAATCAAAATAAACAACTGAAAGAAGAGTTAGAAAAAGTAAGTGAAAAGAATCGGAAATTATTACAGCGCTTACAGCAGCTGCAATCCACATTCCAAAAAAGTGTTGATGAATTAAGTAGCCGTATCACACAACAAGTAAAGCAAATGAACAGAATGATAAATGAAGTTAAAGCACTTAAACAAAAGATTAGTGACTTGAAGACCCTTAAAACGAATTTCGATAATATTAAAGTTCAATTGGCCGCTCTTAAAACAGAAGTAAAGAAAAGTAAGAAAAAAATAGAAGTAAATGAAAAAGAAATTAAAGTTCATCACACGCTGCTTGACGCAATAGATAAAGTGCAACAGGCAATTAATAAAGTTACCGCAAAGTTGCTGGCCATTCACAAACGTAAATCTTAATAGAATTTAGCCGATCGGTCCAAAGTCAAATTTAAGCTTAAAAAAAATGCCTATAATTTATAAACACAATCTTAAACATTTTGCTTCAAATAATAAAATTGCTCATGAACCACGTATGAATCCTGTGTACCATTATGATAGTGTAGAAACTGTTGGAACACAAAACTTCCTAGGCACTGCAGGTGCCGTCCAAACAGAAGGAGCTGGCATCTTTTCTGGTATCGGCAGTATCGTTAACTTGATTAAAAATAATAAAGATTTGATTTCATCTGCTGCTAAAGGAGCAGCTGCTATAGGTAGTACAGCTAGTGCAATATCGAATGCTGTTAAGTCACAAAACGAATTAAAGCAACTAGAAGCTATTCGCAAACTTAGGAATGACGCAAAAGAAATGCAAAAAGACAAAAAGCTCTCAGAGGAAACAAAAAACAAAATTGCTAAATTAGCGAAGATGGAAAGTAAACATGATGAAAAAACAATTGAAGAAATGAGAGGAAATGGTCTAGCAAAATTCTAGTAGAACCTTGTTCAGAGGCTTTAGCCGAGTAGCAAAAACTAATTTTTTTCTAATAAAAAAATATAATGGCAACTCTGATTGAAAATAAATTTAAATTAGATGATCCCCCGTTCACCAGTTACAATCAAAAAAAGAATGACTATATAAGAATTGCTATGAACCCCGGTTCTTCAGGTAGAGTGAATACAGGAGGCGATTTAATTTTTGAAGTTGACAATCAACAAAGTTATTTATATTTACCCGATTCATTTTTACACTGTGAATATTCTCTCTATTCTGATGCTGATTTTACAACACCATTACCGGCTACGGATAATATTACATTAGAAAACAATTTCTTCCCAAGATTATTCACACAAATGCGTTTAGATGTTGCAACACAAAATATAGAAACCATAAGTGATTCACCTGGCATTATTGATTCAATGCTTCGATTTGTAACAATAGGTGAAAATACTAAAATGCATGAAATCGAAGGATGGTTTCCGGATAAGCATACCGGCATACTTAAAGATGATTTAACTCACACTGGAACAGATTCACCAGGAATTGCGAAAGATGTAGAAAACATAGTGAAACAGTTAAACAGTACACAAAATAGCTCATACCAGAAAAGACGCAATTTTAATAATAAAAGTAAACAAACTGTTAATTGGTCATTGTCTCCATTATTCGGGTATTTAGATTACAATAAAATATCATGTCACTTGAAATTCAAACTCATAGTTCATCGCACTGTAAATAATGAATCAATATTTTATGGAAAGGCTGGGAAGAAAGCATACCTAAAAATTGATAGACTTGAATGGTGGATTAAGCACATTACTCCTAGTTTAGAGGTTGAAACAACTATTACGAAACGATTAAATACGGGCAAACCAATTCCAGTAAGTTTTATGAAGCGTACTGCAAGCTCTGTCACGTTTACCGAACAAAGATTTAACTGGCATTTCACAAGGACATCAAATACACCAAGATATTTTTTGCTCACTTTTCAAAAGAATGAAACGCCTAGTTTTGATAAGAACAATAGTATTTTCCATACTAATTCAATTCGAAGTTTACAAATTTCATTAAATCAAACACGTTATCCTATTGATCCATTGAGATTTGATAAAGCAAATAATCAATTCATGGAAGGATATGACGCTTATAGAAATTTGTGCCGAGAATTTGGAGTTGAAGCACAATTAAATCCTGTAGATTGGAAGAATATATATCCTGTTTTCTGTTTTGATTTAAGTGCACAATCTGAAGATATTATCAAGACCGGTTGTGATGTGACAATTAATATTGAAAAGGCAAATTCCACAACATCATTGATGGCTTATGGTTTATTGCTAGAAGACGCCGAATATTCTATTGAAATTCTTAATGGAAAGATGGTTAGGATTGGTTAGAAAAACCCAAGACTTCGTCGATAGGCTAAAGCCAGAGGAGCTTCGCTCCGATCGGTTAGTAAAACCAAAGACTATAAATTTTTTATTAAAAAATGGCGCAAGTGAATAATAAAACGGTTGAATTAAAACTACGTAACATCATTGACAAAAATACCCCTAAAGCTATTACGATTAACAAAAAGAAGTATTACATAAGTAAACCAATGATAGAGAATATCAAATTACAAGAAGAAAAGAATGGTGGAATTCTCCCATTAATTCCGCTAATCATAGGTGGTATAGCAGCAGCAGGAAGTGTTGCAGGTGGGACAGCTGGTATTGTCCAGGCAGTAAATAAAAATAAAGCAGAGAAGGCAGCATTAGAAGAGCAAAAACGTCATAATAGGGAGTTAGAGAAAGCTGCTAGAGGTGACGGAATAGTAGATAATTTCATTAGCAAATTAAATTTAGTTGATGAAGGGAAACGAGTTCTTAAAAATGTCCTACACAATATTGATGATTTGATTGAGATAAAAGAAACAAAAGACGGATCTGGCATATATCTAAATCCTAGTATGGTGCGATAAGATTTAATCTTTAAAAATGAATTTGAATAACTTAAGGATTTCAAATCTAGATCTAATGGATTATCTCTTAAAAGGTGACAAGAACAAAGTTCCACACCACTTCGGTGGTGATATACAAAAAGCATTAGAAACCTTTCCTGGCTTTATTTGGAGTAAATATTCGAAGGAGAAACATTTACCTGGGCATAATTTTACTGGCCCCGGCACAAGATTAGATTTAAGATTAAACGATGATGACACGCCTAGAGAAAATAGTAAACCAATAAATAGAGTAGACGCCGCCGCATATAAACATGATTTAGCTTATCGTAATCATGACCTAAGTTCTCGACATGAAGCAGATAAGAAAATGATACAAGAATTAGATAGTATTCAAAATCCTACATTTAGAGAAAAAATTGAAAGAATGTTTGTTAAGAAAGCTTTACAAGCAAAAATGCTTTTTGGCCAGGGGATAGATGAAACGACAGCAAAGCTGTCTGAGAGCAACGCTCGAACCTACGCGTCCGAAATTCACAAGGAATATAGAAAGCCGAAATATCTATTGAAGGTAAAAGTATTTAATAAAGATGATATTTGGAGTGCTGATCTAATTAATATGCCTAATGAAAGAGGGTTTAAGTACGCATTGACCGTTATAGATTTATATACACGATACGCTTGGGTAAAGCCTTTAAAAAACAAAAGTGGTCTGTCAGTTAAATATGCGTTTGAAGAAATCTTTAAAGAAAGTTTTAGAAAGCCAAAAAAGCTATTCGTTGATAAAGGGTCGGAATTTTATAACCGAAATGTAAAGCCACTATTTGAAACTGTTTATTCCACAGAAAATGCAGGAAAGGCTGTAGTAATAGAGCGCTTTAATAGAACGCTAAAAGGTAAGATCTTTAAGAAATTTACTGAGCAAGGAAATCAGAAATGGTTGAAGATATTACCAGGAGTTGTAGAAGAGTATAACAATAAGATTCATTCAGGTATTGAAGAAACTCCAAAGAATGCTTCTGACGACCCTGATTTAATACGAAAGAAAATATTCGAAAATAATTATTCGAATGAGAGTAATCCGAATTTACAGAAACGTAAGCCGAAATTTAAAATTGGGGATAGGGTACGAATATTTAAATATAAGAACAAATTTGAAAAGGGCTTCGTCGGATACTGGACGAAAGAGATATTTGAAGTTTCTAAAATAAATCAAACTCATCCGATTACTTATGAAATTAAAGATTTAGATAATGAGGATATCAAAGGTAGATTCTATGAAAACGAATTACAGAAAACCGAGCTTTGACCTTTATCGTTTAACTCTAACATTATATCTAGAAATGGTACTCCTTTTTGTAATTTGTACAAAACGTATAAACATAATTGACCACAATAGGTAGTTCCTGGTTTTTGAATTTGAAATGTATTATAAATACCATTTCCAAGTATTTCTCTTACTTCATTCGTAGGTGGAAGTCCGTATGAGTCAAAATAATAGTTCTGCTGATGATTTTTAACGCCTGCTGACCAATGTACGCCGTTTTGGTCTGAAGTGTGAAGATTCGTTATGAAATTTACAGTTGGCTTATTTTTGATCAATTGTAATTCGTCTCTCATTAAAACATGAAAGTTGTTTATTCCTAATTGATTAGCAATTTTCTTTAGGTCGAAATTTGTCGTAGTTTGCGTTCCATAATGCTTTAAGAAGTCATTTATGCTATTCATTTTACATGAGACAAATTCTATTTCAGAAATGACACAAAAGAATTGCACAATCTGTATGACTCAGGGCTTTTGTTACCTCTAGCGGGGCGGCCTCTAGCGCATTATGCATGACACCATTGTCTGCCACAAGCAGTAGCGGTTGCCATTAGGAACTGATGCTGCCACGTATTGTCAATTTTCATTCTCTCTGTGAGTGTTCTACGTGACTGTGTCTTTCACGATTCATCTGCAATGAGGATGGATATTTTAATGAAGAAGTTTTCCAAGAGTACAGAAGGAGGAATATTAAGACAAAAGAAGAGGAAGATTATTTATACAAAGAATGGAGAATTATAGAAACTTTTGAAGCATCTTTAACTGCATCTTGTGATCTGCCGACGCTACGTGGTTTCTTACAAAGAATTGAAAACTACGAAAATCATCATGAGAACAGTAGTTTGAAACTAGCTATCTTGAAGGGGCGTGCATTCAAAATTCTACGTGCGGGAAATACATTTAGTGACTATTTCCAATATTCCCGGAGTTATGTCGCGTTTTTAAGAAGACTTTATAACTTTTATTTACAATATCCGTTCATCGCCGATTCACATGAATCCGCAACATTCTTTAAAATCAATTTTCGTATAATTTCATCGCACATCAAAAATGGACGACGCCGAAAAACATTTGAAGAAATAATGCAAACCCCAAGAATGGAAACCCCAAGAATGGAAGTCCCAAGAATGGAAGTCCCAAGAATGGAAAGCCCAATGGAGTTCTGATAGTCTCAAATGTAACATTCTCACCATCTCTCCTATCGAGGAGACATTTCTTGACATTTTGTAAATGTGTCAATTCATACGCACTACTTATATCACTATATAGTAATATAAATGTCTCCTTGACAGGAGACTTTTCAAATTTAATTACAGAGCAAAATGTCTCCTTTCGAGGAGACATTTCTTGAAAGGAGACATTTCTTGACATTTTGTAAGTGTGTCAATTCATACACTACTTATATCATTATATAGTAATGTAAATGTCTCCTTGACAGGAGACTTTTCAAATTTAATTACAGAGTAAAATGTCTCCTTTCGAGGAGACATTTCTTGACATTTTGTAAATTACTGTTGAAAATGTACAAATATTGTATATGTAATTTCGCGTCAATTTTGTTGAATAAGAAACAATTTTGTGCAAAATTGGTTGATTTTACATAACGGTTATAAAGGGGCTGATGGTGTAGCTGACGGGTTTTCGCCTTTCATCACTTTTGGGTTTTCAGCGGAATTGTGTTACATCACATTCTTAGCTATGGTCCATCGTTTTCTTAATTTATTATAATGTTCTAGTTTAAGTAATAATTGGGCTTCCTTATCTTTCATGTACCTGACTCTATCTTTGTGTTTTGCTATATCCATTTCATTGGGAACCGAAGGTTTTATGTCATATGATAATGAAGGATATAAAGGGGCTGATGGTTCTTTTGTTTTTTCATCTTCCATTTTTAAATGAATATTTTTGTTCATGGGTCATACTTTAAGGTTCTTTCCTATTTTGTATCTATTTTAGCCCGTGAATTGGTGATTTTAGAGGTACTTTCCTATTTTGTATCTATTTAGTCCGTAAATTAGTGATTTTAGAGGTAGTTTCCTATTTTGTATTTTTTTTATTTTTGTATCTATTTTAGCTGTTTTTTTTATAAATTTCGGGGGGTCCCTATTTTTTTTTTTTTTTTCTACTTGTCCTGGTCCGTCCAAAATGACACTACTAACGACTGGTCCGATTGACTCGCAACAAAAAATGTTGTCGAGCAGTTTTTTCTCCTCTTTCCAATGAAACTCGAACGAACAAAATCCGTTCACTAGAACCAAAGTTAGAAGAGGGGGGGGGAGGTCAGTGAAATTTGATGAAAAATGTTTTGGTGACGGTCCCAGGTCGAAATTCCACACTTTGGAAAATTTTCAAAATTTTACCCATACAAAGCCACTCTAACACTTAGGATTTTTTCAGGTGAGCTACGACAGTCCACCCCTCCCAACCTGGCCGGCACACCACGTCAACCTAGACACCACATCACCGCGCGCTACACGACGGTCGACCAGAGGGGGGGGACGTCAGACCCGAAGCACCACGGCGGCCGACCACGACACGCTGCCGGTCCAGAGGGGGGGGACGTCAGCGATGGCGGCCATCTTGCGCTATCCAGAAGTGGAGTTTTACTTACTACTCACATGGCATAGCACCTGAACGTATTGTTGAAATGTCTACTTTACACACACGACAATAGAACAAGGAATAGATAAGACTGTCTACATAAATCTTATAATACAGTAGTTCTAGTTCCTACCTCAAAAATCTAAATAATTGCATAATTCAATAAAACAGTGCGCGAATGAATTGCTGTAACAATGAGGACTTGATGATTTGACTGATGGACTATACAAATAATAATTTCGTTTCAATTGAACTTACTCCATTGGTGTGATGGTTGAGACAAACCGGATAAGATGATTAATTCAACAAACGACGGATTTTCATAAAAATACGAGACACTGAGACACTACCAAAGGATGTGATTAACAATGACTGTTGCACATGCCAAAAGCATCTGAAATTATACTGAACATGCAAATGTTGCAATATCATTGGACAAAGTCAGATTACGGAGTCAAAACTGTCGCTGCGCGTTTGCTTCTTTTGGATAGCTTCTATGGCACTCATATTTTCCCACTTCCAGTGCAATTGGATCCAATAGAGTTCGATTGAACGTTAAGGTGTGCTATGGCACTCCCATTGCGTGTCATAGAATACCATAGAGTGACATTGAATTTGGTTAATCGGGATGTCACATTCCAGTTTTCATGCATGCCTCTGAAGAGAATGAACGAAAGATCTTGGCAAATAATGCTCATTTTCATTTACAAAATTTCTAATGGGTCATCATTTTTCAAAAATATATATACTACCGAAATGACTCTCCATATAAACAAGTAGTGTTGAATATCTTTGGACTCTCCTATATAAGTAGTATGAAACAAGTTGTATATCAAAAGGAATGAATATTTGCTAATAAGCATCCTAACTAAGCGGAAAATAAAAACTGATTATCAAGGAAATTTCATGCTCCGTCTTATAATGAAAGTTTATAAAAAGGTCGCGATATTATTTGTGCTTTCTTGGCAGAAATTTCAAGTTTTAATATAATATTGACCGGCTTGATTTTCTGATTTACTAAATTCAAGTTTCATTTCTTGAATCTGAAAAGTGATGTGGACCCATTCATATCTTTCAAAGTTAAATGAAGTCATTGTCTTTGAATCTGTGATTTTGCCATGCCAGTGGCAGCTGTTGCTATGATCACGCTTAAGAAGATTCTCTTGAGGTTCGGCAGAAGAGCAACAGGTCATCGAGTTGCCAATTTAGCAAAGATTATCTCACCAAGGCTGTCAGACACGGACTATCTGCAAAATAATATCATTTCCTTCTGCTTTATGCTATCATGATCAGTCAATTCCGTTGCAATTTCTTGAAACTGCATAAATAAGCATATCTCACATTTGGCAACAATTTCGACTGTTTCTCCTTTGAGTTCATTTAATAAAATCGAAAGTGTATACACATTGGGGATTTAATAAATACGGAGTTACCACTCTACCTAACAAATTTACTCTATGATTGATTCATGAACAGATGTATCTGTGTACAATTCAGCAGTGATATTCTGAATTTCTCAAAGAGTTTCGTTTTGTTGAATGAGCAAAATATTAAAATCAGCAACTATTATCTCTATGCTGCTGTGTTGTCCGACTTGCCGTATATGAATGATCGTGCATGTTTGCCAGCTTGTCTTGTTCACTCTCAACTTGTCGTGCCTGAGGAAGGGTGGATCACCCAAAAACTTGCCAATAAAGAAATTTCGAAGAGAACTATAACACCGAAGAATTTTTTACTTTATGAATGATAAACTATATGATGAACTATATGAATGAACACAATAGTGGCATAAGTGTGAAAACAAGCTGCTCCTATACATGAACATTAATATTTCCATGGACATTTCCATAGAAATCAGATACTATACTATATAAAGGCTAGAAGGGTCATCGTGTTGAAACCGCCTATCCCGACGTGGGCACGAATTGTTCGGGACTCCGAGCAGCTTTAATGACCACCAGAAGTCAGCTGATGACCCTTCTAGCCTAATACAGTAAAACAATCTGATTTCTATGGACATTTCATTTTAAGTTTAAATAGGCTAATGGTTTCGTGAATGAATCGATGAGAATAATTCATAAAATCATCTGTAATGAACTTCGCCAGCTGGAGTTTTGCGGTTTAGCCTCATGCACGTGCAACTTTGATGCCTGTGCTTAGCAATGTCATTCATAGAATAAAATTCAATGAATTTATTTGCGCATATAGAATGTCACGTCAATACCTGTTGTTCATTCCTGTGCAAAACATTGGCCAAATAGAATATTTGAAATGATAGAAATTCGACATATATACCAACTTAAAACATTATACGCCCAAAACGGGTTTTATTGATGTAGCTTCATAACCCGCCAGTATTGCATATGCGCAAATGTATTGGGTGAATTTCGGATAGCAATAGTTTGTAGATTAACTACATTAATAAATTTATAGGTGCATCCTAATCAATGCGGCAACTTTAAATAGATAGCAACTAATAGCATTCTTCAGGCCCATCTTTATTCTCACTCGCTCCTGGCTATTTCTAGTGCCGAGAATATTACATGTTTTTCGCATGTCATATGTAGCTTTCAAATGCATGAGAATGTTCAGTGCGCCAAGCTGTGAAATATTGTGAGTGTGATATAGGTTGACAATGCCGACTAATACCGATATGTATAAGCTGATCTATTAAATTGTAGTGTCACAAGAAAACTGATGATAGATTCACCCTGATAATTGTAGTACCGGGGTTAATAATTTTTTCGAATCAATTGCCTTTTAGTGCGGGTTTCATCGACATCTTTGAGAAGTTTGGAGCATGTGTCGAGCATGTTCAGAATCGTTCTGCGCATCGTAGGCATTATGCAGAGTTGCTCGATTATATGCAGTATATAGAAATTGAACTTGTAAGGCAATTCTGATGCAAGTGTTTGCCTTGAAGAATTTCACAAAGTTAATTTGGCTTTCTCAATACTTTTATAAATCGGCAAAATCGCTTCACTTGCAACGAGACAATCAGCCGATATGTCGTCTATTCTTCACGAAAATCTACATACCGGTGCGTCATGGTTGCCGATACAATAAATCTAATTGGTAGTATTCAGAATTTAGAAATACTCCTCAAAGTTCGATGATGAAGTCTGACATCTCCAGTAGATGTTACGAATGTCAATCTCGTAATCTCGAAATTTTTCATGACCAATCCCGTATAACCCGAAACTTATGTTGGGCTAAATATCATTGTGTAAGTTTTATATCTCAGACTGAACACCCCGGAATTCAAACGAGTTGATAGCAAAATGCCGGTACTAGTTATTGATTGTTCTGACGTCGACAGTTGCTGACGAACAGATAAACAACGCTTTCATTGTTGTCGAGTGACTGGAGATATCCTTCATGTGTATGCCAGTGTGAGTTGTGCGCATTGTTTTGACTAGCTACGTGCACCACGTCAGTGCACTCCCTATTGGTGTTGATCGATCGTTGATGACACAAAAAATCCGCTCATTCAATCATAAACAGCGACTGCTTTGCAGTGCTAACTTTTTGGCAACCATGAAGTACATTGAGTACAAGAAAACTGGCATTTGTGGACATTTTCTGTGCTCAGAGGACGGTCAGTTGGCACGTTGACAGCTATGCCCTAACGAGATAATCAAGTGCACTGGAGTCTCTACAAAAGGTTACCATACACATCAATCAATTTGTGTCATACATCGACAAGGGCTTCGGGATCTTCCTCAGGAATCCTCATCGCAACCGTTCAGACAATTCAGTGCAACAACAACAACAAATCTCGAAATAATTTAAACCGAGTGATGGGAAATCTCTCGAATTTTGCGTTGCTCGCATGTCAGCGAAGGTTAACCTGTCTTTCAGTACTGTTGCGACATCTGAAGACTTGCGTTTCCTCTTCAAATCAAAATTTGGCAACTTTCCGGATTCAAGAGCAAGAATTTAGAAGATCGTCACAAACTTCGAGGCGTCTGTTTCTGCTATTGTGAAAGGACGTCTATGTGCTAGAAAAGCAGATAATTCAAAATTCTCTCTGACAGTGCTTTTCGTTTAATCAGAGAAAACATACAAAATTTCATTTTAGCCGAAAACTGCAATCTGTGTCCAATTGGATTTACATGTAGTTATCTTTGATCATGTCTGACAAGAAGAGGAACTCACTAGGAGTCGGCAGATGTTCATATTCGTAGTAGGCACGTGGTGTAAATCATTATGTGAAAGTCTCACCTTCGGCCTCTTTCCCTGCAGAAACTCGTTCTGGCTGCCGGACTATAATGTGCAACGTTTGGGGACCACCACCGCGATGCCAACATGCACAATGTGTACACCAATATGCAAGCAAATAGATTTACTCGTTCACCATGAAAGCCCTTTGATCATTCTTGTTATTAATCTGTGACTCCACTTCACTTCACTTCTCGTTTTACGTCCTTCTTGTCCCATTGCTTGAGGTTGGACGGAGTTTGATGGCTCGCTTCTACTGGTCCCGATCTTGGGCAAGGTGCTCGCTGATGTTGAGGGCATCCAGGTCTTCTTGAACGCAGTTTCGCCATGATTTCTTTGGTCTTCCAACTGGGCGCTTTCCCTCCACCTTCATGGATTCCACTCTCCCGATGACCTTCTCTTCCGCTCTCCTGACATGACCAAACCATCGAAGCCCCTTCTGTTGAATTCGGTTCCTCAGGTGTGTCAGCCCGCACATTCCCATTACATCGTCATTACTGACCCGGTCTCTCCATTTGATCTTCATCATGTAGCGCAGCATCCTCTGGTCACACACTTCAAGTCGGCTTCTTTGTTGCTGAGTCAACGGCCAGGTTTCCGCTCCGTATAATAGTACTGATCGCACACACGTTTCGTACACTTTCGCTCTACACATTATTGGGATGTCTTTATTGCACAGCAGGCTGCTAAGATCCCTCCACTTCAACCATGCTGCCGAAATTCTGGACCCCACCGCCTTCTCTGCTCCTGCATCGCAGCTAAGCACATCACCCAAATAGCAGAACTCATGCACTTCCTCTACGGAGAGGCCGTCAAAGCTCAAGGAGTCGTCCTCTGGTATGTCATTGTGTCCCATGCAAGTCGGACAGCGAAAGTTTGCAATTCCTGTCACCTTTCGCAGACGAGCACATTTCCTGTGACACTATTTCTTACACGAGACACAGAGGATGGAATTGACACCAACTCCCCTGCCACAGCACCCACACGGCCACTTGCCAGACTGCTTCGCGTTTTGTACCTTCTTTCCTGTGACCATAATCTTTGTCTTCTGCATGTTCACTTTGAGACCACGTTGTTCAAGGTCAGTCTTCCATCTGCAGAATAGCTCCTTTGCCTCACTCTTAGTCTCAGCCGTTAGTACCAGATCGTCCGCATAAAGTAACTCCCAGGGACCATCACCTTTGCATTCCATTACAATCAAGAAAAGTAACGGGCTCAGCGCTGAACCTTGATGGACACCGACACTGATCTGAAACTCTTCTGACATGCCTGCTAATGTCACCACTTTCGAGGATGTATGCTTGTATATGGACATTACAGATGCTACGAGGTACTCGGGCACATTTTGCCGACGAAGTGCCCACTCAATAACTGCACGCGGCACTCGCTCAAAGGCCTTCTCCAAGTCCACAAATACATGAAACAACTTCTTTCGCACCTGCGTATACTTTTCTTGTACTTGACGTACAACAAAAATCGCATCAGTCGTCGACTTCCCACTCGAGAACCCAAATTGGCGAGCATCCACTTGCACGAGCTTCTTAAGTCTCTCTTCTAGAACCTTTTCAAACAGCTTGAATCCATGTTCCAGAAGCCGAATGCCTCTGTGCGATTCACAGTTCAGCGAGTCTCCTTTATCCTTGTACAATGGGATCGTCAGGCCTTTCTGCCAAGCTGTAGGAATTTCTTTCGATTCCATAGCTTTCTGAAAGATGGGCGTCACCTCCTCAATAACCACCTCCTCCGCTCCTCTCATCAACTCTGCTGAAAGCCCTGACGGTCCAGGAGCTTTTCCTTTCTTCATGCTTCGAAGGGCCGCGCGTATTTCTTCCTTGGAAATTTCTTTGATGGGTCCTTCACAGTTGCGTCGATTCCTTCAACGGCAAATTCGTTGCTCTCGTTCAGAAGCTTGGAAAAATACTCCTTCCCATCGTCTGCACACATCTTCTTCCCTCGTGAAAGTCTGTCCATTAACATCCTTGATGTATCTCCTCCGGTTAACATCCTTCCGATCCCTTTTCATCTGTTTCGCAACCTTGAACATTTTCTGCTGCATTTCTGCGGCGCTCAAATTCTCTCCCCAGGCCTTCCAAGCGGCTTGTCTGGAAATCGCAACCTCCTTCTTTGCCAGTCGTGACTTATTTTTGTAAACTTCCCGATCAGCTTGACTTTTTGACTGCTGCCACCTTTTGTATGGCATCTTTTTATCTTTTATTGCCTCTTGAACAGTCTCATTCCACCACCATGTCTCCCTTTGTATTTGTCTCTTTTTGCCTCTTGTTACTCCACAGACTTCTTCAGCTGTTTTCAGGATATTGTCCTGAAACTGATCCCATTCACCGTGCGTCCCCAACTCTGTTCTTTGCCTCAGTCTCTCTCCAAACAGCTTTCTGTTTTCTTGATCACGAAGTTTCCAGACCTTAATCTTTCGTGCATTTATTCTCTTCCTCGGATGTTCAAAACCCTTTCTAACTATATCCATGACAAGTAGACGATGCTGTGTTAGACATGCTTCGCCAGGAATTACTTTGCAATCCCGAACAGTTGTTATTAATCTGTGAGTTAGTAGAAATCAGTTAAATAGCTTCGATCAATATGTCCAACTAAAAAACAGTTGACCTGTGTGTCAGTTGGTCACCAACATTATCCTGATTAATAGAAAAATATTCTAAGTTTCGTTCAGTTCTCGCAGGTATCCCGAAAACACGTCTTACAGCTTATTCTACGTGAAGATTTTATGGGGATGATTGTAACAATATGCTTCAAGCTGAAATAAGTAATATGAATTCCTGGTGCTCTCTCAATGGCTCAAAGGTGATAAAACCAGTTGTTGCTTTTGGTAAATAGACATCACCATTCATATTATTGCCAAACAATGAACAATCAATCTAATTTCTTGAAAATACTTTCGAGCAGAACTTGAAATTGGATTTTCACGTAAATGAAATCTGCAAAATGGATAGCAGTCGACTCTTCATTATCCGTCAATTAAGAGACATTCTCCCCAAAAGTGGCTTGATTAAGATGTACCAAGTCTACGTTCGAAGTATCATGGAGCTTTTGTGGCTTTAAACGAGAAGAGCGATTGCAAGTGCGAAAGGATTAACAGACGAGCACACAAATTGATGTGCGGTCACCAATATATATGCGAAAATTTCCATACTCCAAAAAGTAGACACGAAAGGAATGCAATGAATTCTTTCATGAGTATCAAACAGATAGGTAATTTCGTACATGACATATTCCCAGAGACTCTGACTCACTTTCAACATCCAAAGCAATTTAGTACAAGTTGTCAACGTCGTACTAACTCTTTTGTCACTTTCCTAACTAAATGGTGTAACGATTCCTTAGAAAGAGAATGTTCCTACTTCTACATTTCCTTCTAATTATCTGGGAAGTGATTATTACTTAGCTTATGCATTCTCTCACTGGTTGAATTGTTTGATTTTCAATATCTTGAATAAACGGTTTACTTAGTGAAACTGTCGATTAATTCGTAAGCATATTGTATTATATTGTAATCTGCGTAATGTTGTATAGTAAAAATACAAGTTTTTGAGCTACATCATGCTAAATGAAAATATTCTACTTATCATACTTAGCTTTGCGATATAGAGGTAATGTGGGTACTTGAGAGCAATGCAGTTGTCTTGGTGGGTTTTGGAGTTTCATTATCTGAGTCCTCGAAATCATAAGATTTGCATATTTTATTGAGACTCCTGTATGAAATCAAAAGTGCAAAATGCACAACTTTTTGTTTTAACAAAGCTTTGGACAAGTGAAATTGTGTGGATGAAATTAGTCTACCAATTTCGAAACTTCAAACATGCGATTGTTTGTTAGATATAAAGTATTTCGAAACTATCTTTTCTTGTAAATGATTTTCAAATCAATTTTGCTTGCAAATCAGACATAAAGTTACTCCTTGTCAAAAATGTGAAATTTCAATATTTAGGTTGACTCATAAGACAAAATTTGAAATAATTTAAATTGAGATAGACATCCATTGACGCTGTTGGATTGAAACGTTTTCTTCGCTGTTTCAAAAATACGTGATGTCTCTTTTTCACTGAGATAACTAATTTTTCATCAAGCTATATCCATGTCTAAAAATGTTTCTGTAGATTGAAAGAAACTTAGTTAAGTAAATTTTGCCTAAATAATGATTTTATGAATTTTGATGAAATTTTGCCTAAATGGCAATTTTTATCTCGTTTACCTCATCTTTACATAACATTGCTCATGGTGCAAGTAATCAGTAATAATTATCTGAAATTGAATAGTGTTATGTTCAAGACAATTTGTTTGCGATTTATCGATGATCTCAATCAAGCATTCGATCAGAAGTACATTTCAAAAAGACGTTTCTGTAATTTCGATGGTTTGGATGCAAAGTTAACTACTCCATGATTTCAACATAAACTGGTAATCGAACATCTTTTTGGTATATTCGTATGAATGG
This sequence comes from Prostheceraeus crozeri, assembly GCA_907163375.1. Taxonomy (NCBI): domain Eukaryota; kingdom Metazoa; phylum Platyhelminthes; order Polycladida; family Euryleptidae; genus Prostheceraeus; species Prostheceraeus crozeri. The sequence goes on along the minus strand of CAJQUW010000682.1, from coordinate 282,377 downwards.
AGCACTTCGGTTGCGTTTTGATTTTCTGCATTATTGATTTAATGAAGTACTGTTTAGGCCTACCTATTTCAGAATATTTGAATATGTGTAGCTAAATAGCATTTCTGTCTCATTTAGTTAGCTTTTACGGAGGTCGATATTTTTAGTCAATAGCGGATTCCAGTAGATAGTAATGTCCGTCAGTTTTGGCGCTTTGGCGATATTTGTGACAATTTTTGTACGGGATAATTTGGACACCAAGTTTTATGTTTCTTAATTTTGAAGCGCTAAATCGATGTTGGTTGCCCAAGATTCTATATGTACAGCAAGCGAAAGGTCTGACATATCGTAAGTATGACACTTTAAATCTTATAGAAAGCTGTCGAGACATTTTTCATAAAGACCTAATTTTAAAAGAGTAAGAGAGAGGTTGAATCGTGCACTAATAACATTCAATTTAAACCGGAATTTCAATGACTTTGTCGGCTATCAATTTATGCATCTGGATATCTGTCACAGCCATAGAAAGGATTGTAATTTCCACACCATTTCCGATGAACCATTTAGCTAAGCACAACTAAATGCAATCCCGACCGCGATGGTTGGAAGTGGTCACTTGAGTGTGCACACGGATCTGTCAACAGAAAGTTATGATGAACTTGATTTTTCCTTTTTCACATGTCCATCCGGATCGTGGGAATGGTTGTTCATCTAAAGTTTAGAAGAAGTTGGCTATATGAAGTTGAAAAGAATGGAAATTTACTTACTGAAAGATATTTCTGACAGCGTTTTAGTGTGAACTTTTGGCATCATTAGTACTACATATAGGATCGTAGCATTTACTGCGATATCCTAGTAATCCTAGTATGTTCATAGAAATCCTTGCATCATTCACCGTATTGATGAAGTATTTCGAGTTTTGAGGAAACATGTGAGAAGAGTGTTGACGTTGATGTGAAGATGACGCGTAGGCTGCACCGGTACGTCATTGGCTGGTCACCAGCTATTTCGTGAACTCAGTTTTCTTGTTTCGTGCGAAACAGGCATGATTGTTACGACTGGGAGAACGAATAGCTCGCTTTATATCCGCTTGATATACGAGAATCAAGTCACGAAATGCAAATAATGTTCATTTATGTGATAGGGAAACTTTCATGGTGGGCCCGGTATCATTCAGGGCAGAGGAAACATAGTGAAAAATGGCATCTCGAAAGGGAGGCCCTATTTAAGTTCAACAAAACCTGGCTGTGAGAATTATTGCAGTCACCCACGGAGATGGATTCGTCTGCCGCTCAGAAACAAAGCAGACAAAACAATTTATCGCTGTGTTGTCACCTCTTGGTAATGGGCTTTTACGGTTTCAATAAATTTGGCTACAATAATTCATTTTACATTATTTTCGTTTGATTGAGTGAGACTGCTTTTGAAAAACTGATGGATTTTAAATACCAGTGCAATAATCATGCGTACTTGACTTTTTTTGCATGTACAATCATCATCTACTCAGGCTGTAAACAATGGAAGCTATTATGCAAGTATGCCGAACATTATCTAATATTTGTAAATTATCAATTTAATAAATGAAAGCAATTTTTCATCAAAACTTTAAGCCCTTTTTAATTTCTCAATGAATAATGAAATATTTAAAGTAGCAGAAAGCAATTTTCTACGACCGTGTAATCCTTTATTCCCAATAATTCAGCTAAACTTATATTACTCTCATATCAAGGGATACAGAAAAAGCAACTAAGCATAATGAAATACTAAAAATGCGGAAGTGAAAAAAGTCGTGATAAAACAAAACGAACTCGAAAACGGAAAACGAAAATAAACAATATAGGACGAAAACTACACTACGCGTAGTTTCATGAATAATCAATGGAATGCTTGGAGTTGCACATGTGATTGATCTTAACCAATGATGCAGTCGTCTGCAAGTACATATACGTAAAACTACGTGCGAGTTTTTTGTTTTATGCCATTGTCTATTGTATGAAACTCAACTTCCGTTCGGGAAATCTGACTTAATCTATCAGATTGAAGATGCCGAATCAGAAGATATTTACTGCTCTCTCGTACTTTCCCGCTGTATCTTGCGCACTCTTAATTATTGCTATCTTCTCATTGAGTATTTGGCATTCCTACGACGTTTAAGCATTCGGTGGGACATTGTCTCTGAAGTTTTTTGACAATGAGTTTGATATCTAAAGAGAATGACAACTATTGAGACGGTACTCAGTGAAGAAGGTGGAGCTCGTCTCTACTGCGGACTCCGGTTCCTGAGCAAGGCCAGTCAGGTCGGATAATCAAAGGTGCTGGTGTCTTTGGTTGTCATTCTCTTTCGTTATTCAATATAATGCGACAAAGCCTTATGAACGTGATAGAAAAGATAGAAAAGCTGTTAGTTGATGAACTGCAATTGATCAAATATGCCATTCGGATGAATGAATAGGTCGGAATAACAGTAATACAGAATTGCTCGAAATTGCCATTCTCGGAAAAAAATCTATAGCAGAAGGGCTAGAAAAGTTCAAGAAATGCATGATCAGAAGTATATGTGCCGCACATCGAAATATATTGAAAATTAATTGGAATTTGCAATCGCTGATTGAAAAGATAATTTGTCAATCTGATAGTGATTAGATAATTATCGACAAAGATTCTCAAATGTATTCTATCTTTTCTATGATACACGGTTATTACTGAAGTCAGATTTTTTCGTAAACAAATCTTAGAATACCTACGTTCGTGAGTCATAGTTATAATTGTTTTTGAAATGAAGCATATGATGCTTAGAAGTCTGACATTGTCATCTACATGTATGAATCGATCTGTAAGTGCTATTGTGTTGCTCAAATCATAATCGATTTCAAAAGAATCAATTTGCAATTATTTGCTATGAAGAAGTTTTGATGGATAATGAATAATGTGATAAGTTGTGACGATAAAGTATAGGAGATTGTGTACTGAAAGCTTAAGCATGCGGAACACCCCTCCCTCGCTTGTTTTGTGCGTGAGAAATTATCTTCTGACTAACGCCAGCCCATATGCGAGGGTCACACAATTAGTAAAGTGTAAAAGTTAATGTCTGTGATGAACCAGTTTGCCATGAACCTCTTTACTGTGGGTGTGGTAAATCAACCAGAAATTTTCCACCTTTTCTTTTAAATTGAAATACTAATTTCAGACAAGCGTGAACATGCATTCATCCTCATTCTGGGTGAATACATCAGCTAATTGCTACGAAACCACCAGGATGAAATAATAGTACATTCTTGCAAATAGGATTTGTTTTTGTTTATTCCGTTTTTACGGGATCCAAGAAAATATTGTGTTAGTATACAAATATTCAGATTATTCATTATTTATTGTAAACACGACAATCGAATAGCATTTGACTTGATTGAAATTATCAGTACCGCGCTCAGATTCAACACACAACTTATACGCTTATCGATGTTGAGATAATATTCGAAGTCATGTGATGTTCAGTCTGGAAATTCTGTAACATATGTGTGTCAGTTAACAAGAGCTTCTTCATGTTGAAACGATCAAATTTATTGAACTATTTTGACTTAGCGATTACTGTCAATGATGTCATCCATTTGAAATGTCATTGTCATTCATGACCGATTTTCCATTTGCCTATTTGAACTTCTCATTTTCAAGAAACGATGAAGGAGCCAACTGCATGGTTTCTTGCGCAACCGCATTTTTCTGATTTCATCTCTGTTCGTGTATAGCAATCAATCATTCAAACTTCAGTTTAAACAAGAAGTGAAATAGGAATTAGAAACTTGTATGCAAATCGTCAAAACTGGAAATTACTGCAATCCGTCACTAAAACTCTTATTCCTTGCATGAAAAGATTGGATTTTAGCAAATCTATGGAGTCAAAATGAAAGTTATTGATCGGAATCAGAAAAATCGTTAAAATCTTATTCAAATACTGCCATCAAGTGTGAAAAATTGAATAGAGGGTAACTTAGTTATACTTTTTTTATTTTGTTTGAAATAGGAACAAAAGTTAAGAATTCTCCAGATAAATATTTATTTATTGGCCAAGGAAATTAGTAGTTGCTTTAAATTCTGACAGGGCCTTCAGCGTCTAGCGCCTTCTCTCGGTCGATGCACAATGGTCTATGTTCGCTATACTTTTCATGATTGAGAATGGCTCCAACATCTGCTCCTTACATGGCTTTTATAATTACGATCGGATTTCACTTGTTTCCCTCAACTTTGTGTATCAAGAAATCAGCAGTCTTTTGGCAATACTAATGTACTTTCCTTAGATAGGGAAATGTTGTGCATTTTATAAATTGGGTTTATGATATAAATGAATGCACTTTGTTTATACATGGAACTTCTCTTAACTTTCTTCCATGTGGCTGAGTTGCCATTTATCCACTCTCATTCTTTTTGTGCTGAGTGCTCAGCAAGACTGCAGAGTGTACCTATTTTAAAAGTCTTAGGTTTGAACCGACTAAGGTTTGAACCATGGTCTCCCGGACGCAGAGTGAATACTCTACACAAGGCCACAGCGCCGGTCAACCTTGGAAGCAGCTTTCTTACTCTTTCCATTTTTTGTCATTCTGATCTTGTAATATCGCTGTGTAAACTTGATGAACAGATTGAAATTTACTTTATTTATTGGCAGCAACTATATTTTTCTAAATAGCTAGCAGTTTCTTATTTGAAGTAGCCGCCAAAAACCGAAGGTAGACAAAATTTTGCTTTTATGATGTTTTGATCCTACTGTGTTGACAGTTTTATTGAGCAGATAGATCATAACTTTTTCATACTGTATTTAATCAATGCAAATAATAAACTTTTTCAGTAAGTTGAAGGATAGTAATAACTTCTGGAGGAAATGGATGGAGGAAATGGATGAAGTGAGGAGATATTTCGGTTGACATACACACATCAAAGTTTAAATGACTGTACACTAAAATTACAAACTGGAAGTCAGGGCAGCGTTACGTTTTGGTCTATATTTTGTGCGTCAGAATTAGGGTTCAACACGGGATTTCCCGGGAAATTTCGGGAAAAATCAAACTCAAAGTACATACTCAATGACTATATTAGTGAAAAAGTTGATTTGAGTATCTACATAAGTGAACTATTAGCATTCGTCGTATAGACAATCATCCTACCTACAGATAGGATCGCAGTTATTGTAGGCCTCCAATAAGAAAAAAATAAAAAAAAATTTGATCAATCGCCACGAAGACTAACACACTATAAGTATATTTTTATCAGTGCTCTCTGCCATGTAGATAATAATTGATACTGATGAAAGAGGCCCTGTTTATACAGAAAATTTCATGCATTCTTTGAAATACGTACGTTTTCCAGCATGTTTTGTGTTTTGGATCCTTTGGAAAAGTACTTGCATCTGTATTGAAGAATTTCTTAAATACTGTTTTTGTATTACTGTATGTATATGTAAAAATATGTATGTTTCCAATGTATGCAGGTCAGGTCTAGCCTGAGTGAGATGAATGACTATTATTCAAATTCTTAATCGCGATGATTTCTAAAATCTCAGTAACCCGGTAAAATGTATTCATAGGGCTCAGTGACTGTGATGATGAAAGTGGATATGGATCCTGAGAAATCATGGGATCATTTCAAACAACAGCTGATTAGACAACAAAGAATTAAAAAAACATGCAAGCAATGCATGCACGTGCATTGTACACTTGCTTTATACGTTGGAAAGATAAGTGTAGTCAGATATACGGATGCAACTTACTTTTCAAACTAGCGCCTCTAATCCATAAAGTGGTTATTGGCTGACAAGAAGGAATTTCTCCACGTATCCGGATTTCAATGAAAATGAGTAAAGAAATTTGTGAAAAATTTTCAATTTCTGAGATATGAATATATTATTGATGCAAAGCGAGACGTTTCGATTTTCACCCATTCGGGATTCAACTGACAAGCTAAGAAAATCGCCACCAGTGATCCGATAAATGAGTAAAATGAACATACTCGTACAATGGTTATGATGCAATTATTCAAATTGCATGAAATATTACATCGCAGTAATGGACACCCTTACCTAAGTAAATCGGTTTGTGGTAATTGGATAATGTTAGAAAGTTTGAGAGAAGTTTGAAAGCATTTGAAATCTATATGAGGGAGAAGATGTGTAAGTTAAATGAATTGTATTCACTCTGCGGAAATACTATGCATGTTATCGATTTCGCTATCAAAATTTTCTGTGAAATCCAGGAAAATTATATAAATTCACGATTACCGGGGTTTCCCTGAAAACGCATTTCTCTCCAGACTGTAGTCAGAATAATCAGTTCTTCTTTCAAGCCGCCCTTATCATGAAATTTGCCTCATCAGAAGCCACATGGCGTTGTTGTAGAGCCCAGTTAATCGGTATTTCTCCTACACGATCCTGATAATTTTGACTCAATATTTTGTTACCTTTATTTATTTACTCAGTACATTTATATTGCGCTGTACCCAAGTGGCTCACAGCGCAGAGAAGCAGTGAAAAACTAACAACAGATGCTGAAAGTCACGTGAAGGCATTTAACAAAAGGAAAATTTTTGACAGGCGTTAAAAAGAATTGAGTAGCTGAGAACCACGAATTGTCTGAGGAAGACCATTCTATGCCACTGGAGCAACGTAGCTGAATGAACATCCACCAGATGATTTGATGTTAATTTCAGGCACTTTCAAAAATGTAGAGTCACTTGATGAACGAAGAGATCGAGTGATAGTATATAAACGACACATATTAGACATGTACACAAGTAAAATGAAATACAAAGCCTTATAACTCAAGCAGCCCAGCTTGCTTCTCAAGCTAGCTTTTGAAAGAAAGCTTGTGGTATTTTCCTCCAAACTAATACTTTTTATACCATGCACCTTTTAACATTCACGAGCATGTTTATGTACGAGCATTATTACCTGTCAAGTCATTCAGTGAGGAACATTCCATATCTTTTATTTAGAACGTCTTCCATGTAGGCAATGAGGAAACAAGCGAAACATACATTCACAACATTTTTTAGTCGATAGATGGAGGCCTGTGAGACAAAACATACATTTGAGCCATAAAACGATAAATTGTTGCATTTATTCGACCTCTATTGCTAAATTTAATTATTTTGTTGCAAATTTTGTATTTTCCTTCACCATGGAATATGTGTAGGATTTTGAATTCAGTGGTTCCATCAGTATTGAGTTACTTCACCTTTTTCAAGCGAGTTTTCTTTATCAAACACATGTACGTGTACTTGGATATTTCAACACATTTTATTTATTCTAATTTTTCTTTTAAAGTTCGGATATTCGAATCTCCAAGCCGCAATCAGGACTGGAGATATGATCAATTCAGCATGACTGGAAGCTCTGACCTCCTGTGGGTGAATACAGAACACTCATGATAGTGGGCAGGGAGTTGGTCGAACAATTATATGTAAACGACAAGGAAAGGAAAAATAAGTAGTGGTATTTGCTTTCATTGACAAAGCGTAAAACTTATTTGTTTTTGCCGGACCTATATTTATCATACAATGTAGAAAAAAGTCTCAGATGTTGAAATCCGTTGTGACAGCTGAGTGCTTTACGGATGTGAAGCCATTTTCTTTCCTTCACTCCTTCCATAGATGGATAGCTGCTTGACATTTATCACTTTCCTAACTGTTTTGACAATGCTCTTAACTACAATCTTCGAGACGTTTTTGAAGAGAAAGATGAACAAAACGCAGATGCTGCTCATGACATTCATTCTCATTTGGTGACATTTAGGCACTGTTTGTTTTTATCATTGTAGGAATCAGAAGTACGACATTCTTGTAGAGCGTTCTGGAGATGTCACGAATAGCCTATTGCAAAAGTCGGTAGACTAAGAATATCCACTCTCTTACCTTCATGATTAATTCATTTTTAAAAAAATGTCTTTGCACGCAAGCATCATTCTATCATATTTATAACTGACATGAATTTATTTTCATAATTGAGTGAACCGTATTTAAGTGCGAGCATAAGTTGATGGAAATGATTTCAGGTATTTTGCAAGTGGTGGACAGAGTCATGCTTCATTGTTAAAACGTAAATTCGTTATAATTAATTTCCGAAAGTAAGCTGATGAAACATGCGTGCGATCAAGCCTCAAATCTTACCTTTTGCAACAACCTCTAGGGTTCATGGAGCACAGATACAAATGTGGAAAAAAGAACGTGGAAATCGTGCATTTTAGAAAGACAAACACCTGACGAGTTGCGACGAGTTGTGAATAAATATGAAGAAATAACTATAATGAATCGCACGCACCAAGAAACATGGAAATGCGTGGATATGGCATGTGTTATGAAATGGAGTATCATCCTGCTCCTCCACATGGTTATGGCTATGGAGGCCGTGCTGTAGTGGTTATGGCCGGCCACATGGATTCTTCGGACGAGGACGCGGCCGAGGAGCACGTTGTGGAGGACGTCGTGTTAGGCAAGCGAGTTCTCGTGAAACCAAGGAGAGAATCCTGATCACAATCATGATGCGGTGCACGAAGAAAGAACAGTTGGATTTAAGACTTGTCAAGTGTCAGATGTGATTAGCGACCTTTGCTGCAGATTTGATGCATTCTTTCGCAGACATGTACATTTATTACCAGCATTCTTTTGTTGACAGCATTCCAGAAAATATTTTGTTCCTCTGATGGACCGGTTGCCAGATTTCAGGGAACGAGGCCAAAAATGAGACTTTTAGCAGAGTGATGTGCAGTGTACACCCTTTGACTACTGCTCGTCTTCCGGGTTTAGGACGCCGAAGTGCCGTCAACGTCTGTGTAGTTTAAACCTTGATAAAAATCGACCTTAAAAGAAAGGGAACTTAACCCATTTAGCGCCAGTGTAACGTTTTCGTTACAGCACTTTTCGGAATCTGCTGTCTTCTCCAGCTTGCGACATATGATACAATATTTTGATTACCATACATTATTTATCACATATTTTCAGGTAAACAATCGCCAATTCAAAATTTATCATTTTTTAGTGCATATATTTTATCACGAAATTAGACAAAAAATGGGCTTAAAATCTGCTAATAAACTGAAAGGTTCAGTGTATGAACGTCCATATGTAATTTACTGTCAATGTCATTTGCGTGATTTCATTTTCCATCAAATACCAAAAATAGCAATCAATACTTGCTCGGATATTCATTCATGACATGGCTCGTAATTTTTTTGAACCGTAACGTTTTAGTTACACTGGCATAATATGATATACAAATGTTAAATACAGCAACAATATAAATGAAGTAAATGGTGGTGAATACTAATAATTTTCTTTAAAACTAATGTTTGTTGAATACTGAAAACGAGCAATTTCATTGGAATATTGCATTCTTAGTGTATTCTATGAGTCTGCAATGCTTGCTGCTATTTATAGTCTGTGGCTTTCCCGTTACAAAACCAACCGAAGTCAATTGCCGTAGTAATTTCCTCAACATTAGACTTGTTAGCTCATGTACAGAAGCAAGTCAAAGAGAGATCAAATCTCAAGCATTTTCTCTTATAGCTTAATCATAAACATTGCAGGGTGCCAGTTCGCCTGGGCATAGAATACAAAGATGTCCTCCGACTCTAGGAATTTCAATCCAAAACTTCTGTGGCTGTAGACGATGCGTCTCTCCCTTCAAGGGCACGTCAGAGGCTCGAGATGGCCCAAACTGGTTTAAAATATCTATAAAGGCCTAACTTGATTATATCAACCTGTGTAGCTATCTGAAGACAATACTCAAGCTGTTGCTAACTGGATAAAGAAGTTACTGAAATATGCAATAGGCCTAATGCCGATGATCACGGTATATGAATGTTGCCACAAAACCTCCATAAGCAAATGCTTCATCAGAGTTTTGAGACGATGATGAGTTTATGTGTCTCAGAGGTAAGTAAGTCTCTCAAATGATATCTCAAGAGGTTGGTGACATCGTAATGCAGTGTGAGATTGCAACGAAAGATGATTTGAATGATCATTTCAGTAAACAGAAAAAGCAGTCAACATAATGGCAAATATCGGTAATTTCCATCTTCGCAGATAGGACAAGCATTCTCTGGATGCATTTCAAGGCAAGAATCTTTATGAGATGCTTGATACGCATGCTGATGGTCTTATCGACCTCAGTGGCAGAAACCAGTGACTACCCGGGACAAAAGAATTGTCTAAGCCTACATAATACTACACAATCTCAAATGCGTTCATTTCTTGATGTTCTTTATTTATGTGGACATTGCGAATGACCGAGGCGTCTCCAACTCTACCATGAATTTGGAGTCGATGCAGAAAGAGAATCAATTTCTCGAAGTGAATTTCGAAATATAGAAACTTGTTCTCATTTCAGCGATAACGACTTCACAGCAAACAGCAACGACAAGTAGCATAAAGCATGCCTTTGATTAAATTTGCTAATTCACGTACAGTTTCGACAAATACCTCTGAAATATGATGGAGAGCTTTCATGCTGAAGCTATGACTCATTACTTCGGCAGGAATTGCTTGGAGCAATTCATAAGCTGCATTTGACAATAAATGATTTTGTATATTTTGACATCACATGACGCCATCGTAACGAAATCGTTACGGCTTTAATTTCTAAGATAGGGTTATTGTAATGAACTGGTCATCATATATTCTTAATTATAACATTCTGAAATACTTACCACCGTTTTTATAGAAAATTTGCCGATATTTACATAGGTGGCCTTAAATGGGTTAATGAGCGATAATGACTGCGATCTCCTATCGGCTGATCAACTACCTGAATTTGGTTCACAATAGTCCCGAATGGGATTTTAACAAAACGAAGACAAAGCTTTTGAAAAGTTGTTTTATATTGCTCTTGACTACATTTTATCAATTTATGAATTATGAGTTGATTGAGCACGACAAAGATGCCCTCGAGTATCGCTCGCGCTGCCTATTTGCGATTTTGCCGATGTACTTAATGTAAAAGAGACATCTGTAAGTTACTGAAGAAGCTATGTAATGGATGGCGTTGATCATGAAACATGGGCAATCAGAATGTATGAACCGATAATGAACGGGCGCTGCCTGCGAGTCCAAGCTCTCAACAGGTTGAAGATACTAATGAAATCTAGCAAATTGATGCAATCAAAACGTAGCTGAATATATGGTTGAATAGAGATCTCTGTCAATCTTTTCTTGAAATGGTAAAATCTCTTTGTGTCAATATATGTATCTTGCCAATTTTTACGCAACGTTTATTTTTGGAATCATGTACTTTCTAACTATCATGTAATATGACATTCTAGCACACTTTGTTCTTCATTGATTGTTCTAAGCACATCAGCGTCCATGTGAGCGTTGGACGAATTCCTTGATTCGGGAATAATACCTAAACCATATAAATATCCGTAATGTCTATTGACACGCTCATCTGACTTACATAGATTTGATAAAAATAGCACACTGAGGTAGCCATTTGGTCAAATGGCATAATTAAATGTTCATGCTAAATCATAATGGCGAATGTACTAGTTTTGAAAGTCATTCAAATTTGTTGGCCTTCTTCTGCAAAGTAAAGTATCAACTTATTGAGATTGTTCAATATCAATGTAACTCTTATAGTGTAACAATTAAAGTGATGTGAATAAGTGGGATTCTTCTCACGGGAGACATGTGTCACTATCACAGCAGTTACTAATCAGCATGTTGAATGAAAACTTGAGGACACTTGGTGGTTTGTATCACTTATCACGTATTCTGATAGATTAACAACTTCTTAATTAAATAATTATTTACAGTTACAGTTAATATTAATTACAGTTATAATTAAATTAATAACTGTCTTAATCAATTTGAAGGAAGTTTTGATGAATTCCCAGGAAACCACCAAGCTAATGTCATGTTTATTGTCTCTAAGACGATGTCGCATATCTTGGAAATGAAACGTCATGTCATCGCCTCCAATGGGATATTTTATCAGAATCGGAATTTATAGGCTTGGATTACTGACATAATGTTCATATTCTGATATGTCCTGTCATCAGATAAGATAGGAAGAGCATATTGATGGACATAAAATATGAGACGGGACTCATCTTTCATTATTTGTCTGAGGATCTGAGTGCTGTGAGAGAAAGTTGTTCTATCGATGATATCAGAATGTGTTGATGCTGTTAATGTTTGATTTCTGTTAGACGGATTTACATAATTCCTTTGCAAGAAGTTGTTTTCGTCTTTCAAACAGAGATAAATAACAACAGTCATCATTTGAGTCGTTATTAGCAGCTCTCACAACTTTCTGCATGTGCTAACGAGGTCTTCTTAAATCATTCTGTGGCAACAACTGTTGACTTCATAGATGCTGTTCGACAACCTTATATGACCGATGATCACCATTTGTTAATTCATTTATTTGATGTTGTTGTGAATACAGAGGCATTGACACTGTGATAAAAAAAGGCCTTGACTGGGTCTTGCGAATCTTATCGATACATGTACTCCAGGCACATTCATTATGTACAACCTCAATCAGGGCTAAGATTCTTCCAGATGAATCCAGAAATTTGAGCTGAATTTCATTGGATTTCGAGATTCATTCCAAAACATCAAAGAACGAAGGGGGTCTGTTTTCATGCATGACACGAATACGTATTCTTCATTTTTTGTTTTTGCGCCCTTCAAATAGTAAGTTATAGCAAATTCCTCATCAGAGCAGTCACATTCCTGTTATCGTTTGTATTCCATGCTTTATTTGATAACTCATGTACTGGTAATGAATCAGACAGAAAAATGTTTCAAAGGTCGGGTCAGGTCGGATTCGGGTTGAACGCAGTCACTGCGTCGAGTTGTGCGCACTGCATAACTTTTGCAGAATGTGCACACTAAAATATCTGTTTGAAGTAGCGATTACACACAAGAAGTCTTTCTTCGTGTCGTGGGAGATTAGACGGTTAATGAGCTAAACTTGCATTTTTTCTCCCGAGTTCTGTGCTTTGCACTCGTAATTATCACGTGTAGGATGCTAAATGATGCGCCTTGTGCTGCCTGTAAATAGTCATTACACATGCGTTGCGACCTGAAAATGGGGCACGATGTATTTGATTGATATATTTTTTGATAATATTCTTGTTCTCTAAAACATTCGCACTTTTGTACGAAAAGAAATTCGGCATATGCAAAGTTGGTATTTGTCAGGTTAAAGGAGTGGCGCAAATGCAAAGTTCCCTGTAAATTTTATCTTAAAAACTAATGACATGAAGTTAGTGCGGGAATTGCATAATCTCATTTCGACAACAAAAGTCCGATGACAACAATAAATTGGCCTTCACATTATTGAGTAACTGGCCAGAACGTGTGACGTTTGTGATCGGCAAAATATGAAGCTCATTAGCCTCATGCGAACTGTAATGGGCTGTAATAATGTTTAATGAGCCGTAAATCGTGTTCGTTAGGTATTTTATGATCTCATTTCTATAGACAATGATCTCAGCATGCAATCACCAAATTGCGCCCAACGTAGCGTCCAATAATGTAGCTTTTCGACTTTATCTGTTTATAAAAGGCATTGGCTTTAAAATTCAGAAATCGAACCTGCTGAGCGTGTGGACGATGGCTTTCAAAGTCCTGCAGCAAAAACATCCAAAAAATTTTTGCAAGATTTTCGGAACTCGAACTCGTAAGGGGTAAGTCAATCAACGGGCGAAAATAGTGTTGCCACATACAGTACTGCTCCACATCTCCCCTAAAATTGTTAATTCAAACTTGTTAACGGGATGCTACCCGGTTTGGGCTGTCTTCTGTACGTGGAAGCCTGCATTTGGTACCCCGCTATATGCAAAAAATGCGTTTTACGAAAATCTTGCGGTAAATGAAACTACTTATGTTGGGGCAAAGATGGAATGAGAAATAATTAGGAGACATGTTCCTGACCTAATGACTAAACCGGTTAGCTAAGTGTTTTAAAAAAATGTTTGACTGCACTTCAATTAAAAAAATGATCCCTAAGCGATGAATGTGTTTGTGTTGAGATGTTATATATATATATGTTGTTGACCGGCTCTCCGGATGCACTTATTAATGGTGTGATTGTCGAGTGTACTAAAACAATCTATCGAAAAATTAAACAAAATATAGGGGCAAAATTCCTATCGTTATCAAATAATCAAATGTGGTTAGAATTCTTGAAACTGAACATCTTTCACACTAGCAACATTTAGCATTTCTGATTTCTGATTATTGCATGACATTGAAATGGTCCACAAATCGAGACTTCCACGCAACCTGTTCCAATATTGAGAAACTAAGCTCATTCAATCATTCTTGGCAACAGCCTCGAAACAGACATGCTCATCTATTTTCTCAGGTGCAGCATATATCTAGTAGAAGTAACTGTAATCTCAAGGAAGACCAGATCCCTGCCTAAGTATGGCCTGTCCAGCCGTCATTGCCTTAAGACGCCAGCGGTCTAGCACAACTTTTTAGAGATCAGGATGCCAGTAATTCTAAGTAGTCGAGCACTGGATAAAGAAAGGATAGGATATCGAATAACAGATAAATATTGTGCGGTCGGATACCGAATAATATTTAATGTCCGGGGCACGGGGCCGGGCAACTGCTGAAGCAAAGTGAGTGAATTGCATGCGGGGTCTGGAGGGTGGGTGGGTATTTAGAACCCGTCATCTAGCCTTTGGAACTGGGGGGGTCAAATCTGAGAGTTGTTGTCTTGGTATTTTTATGGGGGGGGGGTGGGGGGGTGTATTTGGGAGTTTTTGTTGGGTTAGTGTCAATGTTGTATTGTAGTATGGAAGTTGGGGTGGTTTGTTGAGTTGAGATGTGTGAAATTGGTTATGTTGATTGGATGGGGTGAGGGGGTTAGTTTATATTGTGGTGGTTGGGGGGTTTTTTTGTGAATGGGTTTGGGATTGTAGTTTGTGGGGTGTAGAATTGGGGATGGTGGGGGGGGGTATGTGGGGGGTGTTTTTTGTGGGTTGGTGGTATGTGGGGTTTAGTGGGGGGTTTTTGGGTTGTTTATGGTGTTGGTTGGGGGTGGGTTGTGGTTGTGGGGGGGGTGTGGTGTGGTGGTTGGGGGTGTTTTTGTGGGTATGGATATTTGTGGTGTAATATTGTGGGGTGTTGTTTGTGGTAATTTGTGAGGGTAATAGCTAATGTCAAGGTGAATGTGACCAACATGCTACATAAGTCATAATTGTAAGGCTTATGTTGAAATGTGTCACTCACCACACCAGATGCCGATGCAACACTTGCTTCAAGTAATAAACACCGAGCCACTTGAACTGTGAAACTTTTTTATGCAGTCACTTTAAAGAACGAAAGTAGGTGAGGACAATTCATGAATACAAGCATTCCTCCAGACCGGGAAATTTCATCCTGTTGTTGTGCTCACCCTGTTGTCACATGTCTGTTAATCAAACGAAATAATCTGATTTTCTTAGAATATCGTATTTGTAATCGGTTTTGAGATTCCATAGAGTAGCATATTTGTTTTGCTGACAAAGATAATCACAGTGCTGCTTATTTCCGTGCTCCACATGCACCTTCATCAGATAACCGTGTTCAGTAGAACTTCCGTTGATGTATAAATCACAATATCAACTATTCTCATCTGAACGTCTCTACTGTTGATAGAATAGGTTGCAAATTGATTTTACATTGGAGAAACTGTCCGTTATCTTAATAAATAATTGCATTGAGAAATATATAGCTGACTTAAAGAATTAAAATCTTGATAATGCCATGTAACAACACCCACTTAATTCATCACTGTATAAACCTTCAATCACACCAAAAATCCTGAATCCTTCATCTTAAAAACCTGTCAAAGTCAGGTTGATAATTTTGTATTCTGGTCTCACAGATGTATGTAATCAAATCATCCAACTGCTCGCTTGTCGGAAATTTCAACTTTGTGATATTAGTTTTTGCTGATAGTCCTTTCGCTCATGTCAGTGCTGCACGTTGTACGAATCCTCAATCTCTAAATCTGTCTCACTTGCTGTATGTGATTATCTTCCTCTCTTCTGTATTCTCTCTTCATGATCGTGACCGACTGAACGCCGGTCGAAAGCTCTGGCCGGTAGCTGAGTTGTTTCATAAATGACAACAATATATATTAGGTTATATATACATGTAATAGGTTATATATATTAGGTATTTATTATGTAATTAGGTAATTGTCTATTAGGTAATAATGTAATAGGTAATAAGTATAAAGGTAATAGGTATAAAAATGTCTATTAGGTAATTATATATTAGGTTATATATAATTAGGTTTTACTTCAGTATGCGTATTTTGTTCATAGATATTTATCCGTCTTATTCATACTCAAAGTCTCAACTGCAGATGAATAGAATTCATATCACATTTGAAGAGGTGGCATTCCGTTGGTATAATTCTTATCAACAATTCGTTGATGGCTCTTCTACTTGTTGAATATTGAGCTGATCTCACTTTAGATCAATGATGGACATTTTTCTTTTCCTTCTTCTAGCGTCTCAAGACATAGATTGAATGGACTCTAGCCGCAAATTCTTTCGGAATGTCAATTATCGCTTTTGTCCTCATCTCCACCACATTACAGGATTATGTGTAACAACCGGAACAAATGAAGATCGCCGATAATTTTCAGCAAGCAGTTCAATAGTCATTCATTTACGAATATTCATAGACAGTCTCATGCAGTGTTTGAACGACTCCTAATTTCATCCCTCTACACTTCATCTGAAAACGCGGCTGGTTGGAATTCATCAACCCTTCACACGTGCTCTAAGGAATAAGCTAAACTGAAAAGGCGCAACTCAGGAGAGAGAATTTCATTGTATCGTATCAGACAGGATCTTCTCCGTGCTCTTCATAACGCAGTCTAACGAGAAAGGGTATCCGAGCGTGACTTGTCAAATTTGGCGCGTCTGTATGGCATGTGGACAACCAATCACGACTGGCTTTTCGCTCTTTTGTTTTTCTTCTCTCAAGAATACTATTCTAGTGAATTTCCTTTATATTTTCTCTCCCCTCCTATCCTCTTCTCTTTTTTAATCTCTCAAATGTCTAACTCGAAATATACTCAAAACTTCCAATCCATGATTTTGCATAAATTTTGTAAACGATCTGCAAGAGTTTAGTGGAAAATCATATGAACACATTCCGTAGAGATGGAATAGTCAATCCCTCAGTCGAAACAGAACATCGCATGAAATTGTTGAATTATTCATATAATGAATAATAGTCTGGCTATCTTCAATCCCTTCTGTTTCATTTTTGTTCATAAGTAGCTCTTCCGTTTCTTTGTCTTTCTTTATCTTCCCTACCTCACTTATTCGTTAGTTTGCATTTTCAATTTTCTTCACTTTTCTTGTTTTCTCTACCGCAATATTTCTCTCTCTTTTTCCTTCACTTTTATTTCTTTGTGCCTTTCTATCTCTTTTTTCAAGCACTTCACCTTTTCCTCCCTCCTTAGCATACAGTTACCTGAGCTGATGGCTAAACAAACACACAAAGCAAATAGATGTTAGACAACTGTTACACTCGCATGACGATTATCAACTATTGATAGCTCCAAAGCCAAATTGATAGTTCCATCTTAATCGTTTGTCTTAATCTCAATGACTGTCTAGAAAGCAGCACATTATAATAAAAGATCGTCAGAGAACATTTTGTTTTTAATGTCAAGAAATAATCCAACTTCGCGATTAGTCTGGTCTGTCATCCATGTTTATTAGGTTACTATCTTTACCGCGAATAGTGTGCTGCTTGATGCAGTTACAAAGTTCACAAATGCGTGTCCACCGAAATCATGACTATTTCATTAACATGATATCATCAACACGAGTGACTCAACGTTAAGTGTCCCTTGTACTTTTGGTCTCTCTCTCCCTTCCACCTGTTAGCATGGAGCATCGACTTACATTGATTTATCGATTGGAACGGAGAAAGCAGTTTCATTCATATCTTCAAGGCAAAACTAACACTCGGAGCAAATGGATGTCAGACAACTGTGTTGTGTGCAACGGGAAGATGATTAAGAAAATGATTTGAAAAATATCCACGAATAATGGAATCAAGGCACGAAAACATTTTGAATTCTATAATGTCTAACTCAGCATAGCAATATTTCCTTCACCATAATGGATTGAAGGTGTATACAGGGTCTAATTTGCGACACTGTCTCAATGTATGCTTCAATGTATTTTTTGCTAGCTTTGACGCACTTCTGATGCCTCAGTTGAAACTGGAGTCTTCAACTTAAGGAGACGTGATGATTTCACCTTTGCCGAAGTACTGATGTGCCTCTGTTGGCGTGTTTCGTGTTATATCAGCTGCGAGTTAGACGAACAATGCAGAAGGAGAACATTAAAGGAAGAAATAAGTCTTTTGTTCGTTTTCTCTGAGCACCTACATGATCTAAATCTAATCGTCAATGTGCAAGGCATTTTGTAAGTGATGGGCTTTTGGACCCTTCAGTCACATCGAAGTGGCCGAATCATCAATTGATTTCATTAATCTCACATCCATCTGTCCTCTTGCCATTGGATCAATAGCTGTAATTTTCAATTTTCTTTATGAGGGCTCCTTATTAATCAATCCATAGTTTCAGTCATTTATTAATGAGAGCAGTTGATGCAATAAACATGTGCACCTTATCAGTATCAGTGTAATATGATTACATGCGCAGTGTATCATTTTCCATTTACGGCTGTTGAATGACCCTTTTACAAGCTGAGACTATTGTCTACAGCGAATAATCGTTATCTGCTGAACTTGTGATCTCACTGTAATTTCCAGGTCATTGCATGTCACTTTCTGTCACAGGTTTACATACTCTTCGGTAATATTCGGTCGTATGTTATGGTAATATGAGAAGCTTTTAAGTCATTGAAACAAAGGATTCAATCATTTGATTTTGAGATGTTTGATGCGAAAGGATTGAGAAGTTATTGCCACCTTACTTACTTTACTTCTTCGTTTTTTCGTCGCTTCTTCCCGATTCCACCAGTGTTAGACGTTGCTGCGATGACTTTCGTCAACGCATTGCAATCCTGGGCAGTGTCCTCTTTGACCTTCAGGTATTCTAGATCTTCTTTAACACAGGTATGCCACGCTTCCTTCGGTCTTCCTGGTGGACGGCGACCGTCAACCGATAGATAATATACCTCACCGATGATGTTGTCGGTTGCTCTCTTTGCACGTCCCAACCATCGCAAGCGCTTCTGTAGCCCATATAGTCTTGCCTTTTCTTCACTTGGTACCGTGTGCTTCAACTTTGCATGTGCCATACATCGCAGCATTCGCCTGTCAACGGCTCTTAGCTGCTACGTCAATTTTTGAGTGAATGGCCATGTTTCCGCACCATAAATTAGGACCGATCTTATTCACAGTTCGTGTACTCATGTCCTGTATCTCAACGGAATGCCTTTGTTTGTCAACAGGCTGACTAGTTACCTCCACTTCTTCCACGCGGCTGCAATGCGAGCTCTTACGGCCCTTTAATATAGTAATTAATTAATGATACTGGATTTTTTGTGGATGTTTATTGATAACACACGTTTTTGGTTATAATTGACTCGATAAACAATCTAGTTGTGTGTTTATGCCTAAGACGTGTTGCTTATATAAAGCAGTTTCATTCAGGATGGGTTTGTACGGGTTTTTTACCACCATTTCGTTGAACCACGTCTTTATGATTCATCCTAGATCACCTTTCAATTATTCAGATGCGTTAATTCAACTTCAGGATATCTTTCTGTTAAGTCAATGATGAATCATACCAGTAATTGAAAGAATGGAAATTTCTCGTCATAATTTCATGTGGAGATCAGCCATGTTTAGCTTTGAGTTCTTATGTTCAGCCGCATTTTCTGAAATAATTATTCTGATTTTCAACTCGGTTAATGTAAGTGGTTGTAATCTTATATCTCAAAAGAATTTCTTAATGATGAAAATGATCAAAATACTCCTTAGACTCAGTTGTTATGGACGTAAACGGGCAATCAAAAATAAGACCGACAGAATTGTTAAGAAGGAAGCACCTGGCAAACCTCAAATTGATATTTGCCATTTGATATATTATCTCGTCAGGAGGCAACGCTACTTGCGGCATATTGCATGCTGAAAAAAGAGCGCATTATACAGTTGTATCATTTTTATTTGTCTATTTACATGTAATAACTAAATCTATGTTCCACAAAAGAGTTTTGTGATGCATGTAAAACCATTTTTTCTCCAAATTTCCCTTTTGTTCCGTATACGAATATTACCACTTCTAGATATCTAAGAGAGTGCTGCAGGCTTATCAATAACATCAACTCCCTGTTTTGATATTCCGATTCAATGAGACGCTATCTACATTTCATCAAGTTAATTGTTTTAATTTGATCTCTTCTGCCACATTTGTTTGCTTCAAAAGGTCTCATGGAAACAGATTAATCAGTAATACGAGAGCTGGATATACACGTGTCACATCACACATATTTGACAAAAACTCATTGCTTTGTTAGCTGGTCTGCAAACAGGACTGGCTTCAAATGAAGTTACAACCATGCATCTCCGCCTTTTAAGTTGGAAATTTACTGTAACCACTCATTCGCTTGACTGCGCAAGATTGAAGGATTAATTATGTTCATGACCTCAGTTGACGCCATACAATAACTTCTAGCAGAATTGAATTATACTTGGCTGATATGCATGCTGCTTAGACCGCGATGTTGCTGGCAAGTGACTGTATCAGGCCATCAAATACCGCGACTACCTCAGCAGCATCTGCACTGGTGAGTTCCAACCCTAAAACTTGACTGATGGTATTTATGATGACAAGCGCTATCCTGCACTTGATTTTTGCAGCTTAACGCCACAGAAGATAATAATCATGATTAGAGTCAGTTGTTATCACTATGAATCACGACAATAATTTTTCATATTTGTCTTGACGCAATGACCTGAAGACGTTGCAGATGGCAGACATATTGTCTGTACGTTCAGAGTTGTAACCGAGATCGGACTGTGAAACGACTGGCTGATTGGACTTGGAATGCGACCGGGTGTAACGTTCCGAATCATAAGCAGGTCTTCTCAGCTCTGGTTTGATTACTAGCTGCCCAGATCCGTGCTAATTTACGTTTAATTGAACGAAATAGTTGACCATATTGATAAGCATGTTTCGATCTGAAAACTTTTTCTCGATAAATTAAATTCTTGCATGTTCTAATTTTAACCATTTATCTGGAAAATGTAGAATGATAAAAATGAGTGCAAAGCGTCAACTCAATTGATGATCTGATTTTCAGCCGACGCATTGAACCGCCTGCCGCTGCATGTAGAATGGCTCACGCATCAGGGGATGAAGCTGTGAGTCACGTGACGGACCGGATCGGTCGATTGGATCTCCGGAACGGTATCGCGCCTGATAAGCAGTCCTTCAACCGTGAAGCGTTCACTTTGAAAAAGATCGAGTTGATTCGGACAGTGGGTAAGTCAGTGAAGATCAAAAGTCACCCGTTCTTAACGATCGTCAATTCATTTTGGAGAGATCAGTGACTGATAAGGATAGTTAATCAGTTTAAGTGTAGAAAGTTCTGTTACTCTCGTAGTGATGATGTACTTGCAATTTCAAGGTTCACATCATTTTGATATTGTGTTTTCAATTTTTGAACAGAAGAGGTTTTGCGAGGCAACACAAATTGTCATAAAGCTTTAATTATGCCACCACATATACCAATACAACATGCAGTAGTAAGATACGGAAACAAGGATATACTATTTCCCATTGCTTTAACCCTTGAGATTTTACCTTAAATTGTTGACTCATTTTCATACGTACACATTTCAATAAGCAGACTGCCTTCCACACAGAGTCGGCCACTTCAAATGTCAAAAACCCAGTATGAGGAACATCTTGGACTTGGGTCATGTATTCTAACACTTCAAGATATGTTCGCAGACCTGTGAAATATTCCAAACTATCCACTTTTCATATTTAATTTGGAAAATGACATCTCCAAATTTGAATCACTTTTTAAATTCGACAATAGACTCAAAATTAAGCTTTTGATTGTCCTGCAACATGTGAATTGACCAGGGAGTGATAAATGACTGCATGGTAAATATGCAGTTGTGACCTGAGATTGATAAATAGTCACATTTTCTCATTCACATTCACGTCAAGCATTTACCACTCATTTGTGTGTCTTACTATCAATCTTTATACTTCAATCATCGTCTTAACAGCAATCACTCACGAAATGTCGCACATAGTAAAGATCTATAATACAGACCCTCATTCATCATGTGGAGACATGTAGAGCATTCCGAGGGTCAAAATGATCTGCATGTTGTTGCTCTATCACCCCGATTTCGCCCTCAAAGTCGCAATAGCAGTAATTTGATAGTATGAAACTTCTGGTTCGTTTGAAATTGGCAGAGGTCCTGGAAGTTCACTCACTCCACGATTTGTCCTCATTTGTGACATGTTTTGCGAGGATGTAACCAAAACATTTTGGAAAAATGCTCAATAATGACAATTTTTGACCCCATCCCCACTGGGCCCGTTCGGCAAGCGTGTCTCACTGCAGAAGGGAAGTGCAAGTCCTGTTGAAATCGCCAATATCTCTCTCTCTCTGTTAATGAGCACGGTATGCATGCCAACTGTGCGATTTGACAACTGAGGCGTGTAGTATTAGTTAAAAAATTATGTCCATACGTCTTAGATACTGTCTAAGTATATTAAGTCATCCGAGTGGTCAGAAATGAATCCAAGGTCAAACAAACCGATTTTTGTCGTGTGACAGCTCAAAAACGCAATGCCAAGTTGGAATTATGACATGAAGGAAAGTTCAAGTCCTAATTCAAGATAAAAAAGTAATGACCAACTTCGTTTTCCTTCGACCAAAAGATGTCAAATTGTAATGCATGGAAAATTTGGGGTTTACTGGTTTCTCAGTTGACAGAAGATTTCACTTGGTGATTGGACGTGCTACAACATGACCAAGACTAATAGAAAATCTCCATCAAATGGCCCACAACCGTCCTTTATAGTTGCGCTCGGTCACAGGTTCTAGCATGATATCTTCAATTTCCGACTTCCGTCTTACTTGATAGTACGCTAATTTCGGTGATAATCAGTTCACGCCACTCACTTTCTATCGGACCTTCAACATACAGACTGAGACTTATTACATTCTTCATCAGCGTCAAACAAGTGAAGATAAAGTACTTAGAAATCCCACGCTCCCGCCTTCCGTCGAACATTTTCAAATGGGTTAATTTCAGTCAGTATGGAAGAAAGTTCTCCTCCTATTGTGTCTTGTAGAAACCACCGACTATGGACGGAAACGTTTTCTTGTCTGGTTAATGAATGTTTACTTAACTCCCAACTGTATTTGTGAAAGTTAGGGAATGGAAAAGGATTAGAAGCCATTTATCGGCTGAATAGGAGTTGCTCGGAAATGAGCAATCAGGTGAGAACAGGAGTGGATGAAATAGCGTGTATAGGTGAAAGCTTCACTTCTCATCTGATATAATTATCAAGGAATATACCAGTAGCACTTGTAAATCGCGTCATTGTTGGGAGGGAGTTATGGAAATTCATAATTCGTTGCCTTTTCTGACTGCAACAGTTAGACGTTTATGGCAATTCGCCGTGAAGCGCTTCGTTTATTCTGACAGTTCATTCTGAAATGTTCTCCCAGTTATCAGACGGTTTGCGTACTCATTCCCGACTCACTTTTCCTCGCCGAACCTGAGAACTCCATCAATTTACTAACCAAATCCCTTCAAAGGATTATTTATAGGAATTAGCACAGTAGTTGAGAGAAGCAGACACGAAAGGCTATTTGTGTGTCTAATTGGTTTACTATGTCAGAAATGTCAGTTTCTGTACTGAAGTACGGGGATAAGCTACTTCATTATACACTACACTGATTAATGTAAATATTGACATCTTGATTCAAATGCACCATAGCAATAGTACCGTCGCTGAGTGCAACAAGGGGATTCTTACTTGATATTGAATTGACGCGATCAGAAAATCAATGGAACAAATTCCAGGTTTAAATTGATAGCAAAACATCTCCAAACGACGGATTGTATTATGATGCTTGGAAGGTATTTGATATTTCGATGGCAAAAACGTCGTATAACTCAACTGGTCCAAGACTTTATTCGACCGATTTCGGATAAGAGTCCATCAACCGCTCTGAACCTTCATCAGGAATAGATGGACGAATATAATACAAATTTACACAAAAAATTCAAATGCTTTTAGTTGTCATGAGCTGAGGCCTGACAAGATATCATGTATGAAATGGAATAACATAGAGTCTCACATGTGTCCCAGAAATAGGGGACTTTATGTCAAAAATAGGAGATCTTTGTATTACATGCTACATATTTAGACCATGAGGATAATTGGTCATCAGTCATAAATTTCATTTCTTTCATTTTTCTTTGTTGTTCAGTTCCATTGTTTTGTTCTAATATGGAAACAGATATGCTGTTTTCCTGATGACCATGTTCACTTCAGAAATAATTACAGAAGCATGAAGATTTCTTCATGAAAGGACTAATGTACACCGCTTTGACATGCGGCACAACGATGACAGCCAAATTGTGCCGTTCCATTGTATGGAACATGGTCATCAAGAAAACAGCATATCTGTTTCCATATTAGAACAAAACAATGGAACTGAACAACAAAGAAAAGTGAAAGGAATGAAATTTATAAGTCAACTGATGCAGCTTGTAATGCAAAGATCTCCTATTTTTGACCCAAAGTCTCCTATTTCTGTGACTCATATATGAGACTCTATGTTATTCCATTTCATGAATGATATATTTTCAGGCCTCTCATCATAACAACTAATAGCATTCGAATTCTTTGTGTAAATTTGTATCATATATGTCCGTCTATTCCTGATGAGGGTTAAGAGCGGTTGACCGACTGTTGTCCAAAACCGGCCGAATAA
The DNA here is from genome assembly GCA_907163375.1 of Prostheceraeus crozeri. Classification (NCBI taxonomy): domain Eukaryota; kingdom Metazoa; phylum Platyhelminthes; order Polycladida; family Euryleptidae; genus Prostheceraeus; species Prostheceraeus crozeri. The sequence goes on along the minus strand of CAJQUW010000682.1, from coordinate 257,435 downwards.
AGTTTTTATAAGACGTTTTTACTATTGGAATATGAAATGAAGCAAATTCCGAAAACTTTGTGTTTCTAGATTGTCTTTTAGCAGCCATTCCTGTAACAGAATTAATTATGACATCAAAAATGTCACAAACCTGGTGTACAATAAATAAGATGTATTCAATTTTTTTGAAGTAAGAGTTGTCAAGATATTGAAGAGATTTCTTTTAAGCAACGATTCAATCAAGCGATTAGAGATTAGAATTTCGAATCCTTCAATAATTGAGTCATATTGTGTGAAACCTATGTATAAAGCTTGTTTGTTTTTTGGATGTTGTCAATTTCATTTATTGTTCTCAGTTTGAGCATGTTAATGTTTTCAATAGAAATTTTTAAATTTTTAGTATAAAATTTATTTGATTACCTTTATGTAGTCAATGAACATCACAATTATCTGTATGCAGACTAAATCGGATGTGTTGGATCTAGTTTATCCTCTTCCTATCACCCAGGCCTATATTCCACCGAATGTCACTAATTTCTGAAAACCCATTTGGACACGCGAATGACCGAGAAGTTGATGTTGCAGGCATGTGGATAGGTAGACTGTTTTCTAAGGTTAATTAATTGTGCGATCATCGGAAATGTCTCATGACATCGCCATTGATAACATTGACATTACTGACAGGTCAAACGATTCGATAGATATCAAAGACGTTTAGGGTAATAATTGACATACTAATGGGCAATATTCAATGACAGATTGTTGCTCTCCATATTTCTTTGATTACATACTGAATGAGGGGTCTATCATTGCAGGAGGATAATAGGAGATTTATAATACATAGCTAGGTTTCGTAGGATGCTCGATCGTGACACTGACAGAAAAGCGAAGTTTCAAGATCTGTGATTTAATCATCTCAATCTGAAAGTCAATTCTGTTGCTGCTATTCTTGAGTCAAGCCATCATTTGTTAAGCTGCAGAGGCGTGTATGTATTGCGTCCATCGATGCCAAAGGTTCTGACGAAATGGTAGGACATACCTTTGCACATATAAATCTGACTTATCGTTTTGTTTAAATTCGTGAGACAAGAATGAACAGCTGATAATTGATGGTAATTTCATCCACTCGACTGTGCACCGACTGCTAGATCTTTAGAAGTCAAAAGTTGTTTATTTCCAAAAAACATTGGAAAACAATATTACAATGTTAAGGTCGGCGGGTTCAATACATTCCAATAAGGCGTGCGATCAGTGCTGTAGAAAAAAATTAAGCAGATCAGGAATGAGAGGAATCAATAATTGAGCATTTATTTAGATTTCAGATTCTTTGTGGTGAATTCTTTCTTGTATGGCCATGCGTAAATTGTTTGCTTTTTTAAGAAATCTTGCGATGGATTTTAAATGCCTTGTAGTCAAGGTATTCATTAATTTATGAAATTCAACTATCGTGTTGCAGTAATATAACAATGGTGCAATTTGTTGCCGCATATTTTGATACAATGGGCATTCTATCATAAAGTGATACAGAGTCTCCACTTTTGATTCATTGCAAAGTTCACAAAGACGTTCTTCATATCATAGAAGAAGAAAATTCTTGGAGCAAGCATTAGTTTTAGATTCTTGCGATTTATTGTAGGTTATCGAAATGCTTTTTCCTTTATATATAAAGAGTTGTGATAAAATTCTTGAATCTTCACAAAGTTCACCGACTGATAAGATGCCGGCTTAGTAAGCTGAATGACAGAGATTGTAACATCAGCCGGTCTCGCGCATGTAAGTAAACCTTTGATCAATTCAAGACTGTAAATGCTTGTTGGCACGCAGTGAATGCTTCAATAATCTGCAACAGGATAAGTCCTGGATAGTATTTACAAGGTGTGCAGTGATATCCAATATGTGAAATCTCGGCTGATGAGTAGAAAGGGCTGAAAGAATTTAGAGATTCAGTCTGATTCACCGGGTTTCTAGAGCAGATTTTTAGCGTCAGATTGTTGTGGACGAGAGGTTCTGAAAAGAATGCACGGCCAAGACACACGATGACTATCGGGAAAGTGTATGGCTGTCAAGTTCTAGGTGATTACTTTAGCCTACAGTCTCACTCACAAGACTCCTATATAGATTAAGTACTCATAAATGGTTGTAAAGACTATGGCAGTTTTGATGTCAACGGTGAGGAGTTAAAGCGCATGACGACTTTCAGTTTCCTTAGATCTTCAGTGACAGACGACGGAGCATGCAGATCTGAGATCTTAGGACGCCGGGCGATGGCCCGGTCTGCGATTACTTCTCTTCGGCGAATGTGTAAGGATCACGATATTTCCATTCGCACAAAGAAGACGATAGCTCAGTCGATGGTCTTCACAGTCGCCACGTACGGAGCAGGAACTTGGACGACAACGTTAGACACGCACAGAAGGATTCAAGCATTTGGGATGTGATGCTGTGGGCGGATGCTGTGAATTTGTTCGGTGAAGAGAGTGCCAAATAAAGCACTCCTGCGCGTCTTGGGAGATCCTATACCTCTGGATAGAATGGTGCTACTCCGGACACGTTCTCTTTGTGGTAACGTTCTGAGAGCAGGGGAGAGTTAAGAGAAGAAAATTATGTTTTGAATGGTGGATGGAAAGAGGAGAAGAGGCAGACCCCGAACCAATTGGAAGGTGAGGTCAAGAGCGAATTCTGAGGAAGCCTGGTAAAGACCGTTCGATGGAGCGCGGATATGTCTCGGTAGAGATTTCGTTGCCATGAGACCCCCAGCGTCCTCATTTCGGAGGCAAACAGTGATCAGTGAAAGGGTTGTTCTCTTCTAAATCCTGATTGTCATGAACTCCATGGAAATCCGACTTCTCGCTTTGTTTAAGTGAGTGGGACTAGAAAGAACAGCATCTCAGTTTGTTAATGGCAATTTTTAGTGCTCGGCCAGGCGCTGATGAATGCCAATGTTACTGGATCTTAGAAGAATATGATTAATGAAGCACGCAATAGTTACATATTCTTGCTACAAACACTTTGTAAATGAAAGATATCTAACAGAATAGGAGAGAAATGTTTGTTTCATACATTGATGACAATCAAAAGAAAAATAGCGAAGAGAATAAGAACAAATCAAACATTAAAAGTAGGCCTGCACGAATCAGTCGTGAAGTTTTACATATCATAGTGACTTTGCTCTGGTTTCATTTATTTGCATTCTTCATGGCATTAGCTTACTGTATTTCAAAGAAAATAAACTTTCCAAACCTAAAATCTCGCAGTCGAAAGAATCAGAAAATCGGGGTTTTGGTAGTTTGACCATTCATTAGAATTTCTCCCTATATTGGATTTCCAAAAAACGCCGCATTTTGATCAGATGTTGTTGATAAGAAGTCCTAGCGTACTCTATTTTTCTAGTTTAGCAGAAAGAAAGCACAGTTGGTGACTGAGAACCTCACCGCGTTATGGAAGAGCATTCAGTTCAGGGTTCGAATCTCAGCTTTTCGGGAGGAACCACCACTGCTCACTAGAAGTTGCTAGCCCTGCCTTGATGAAAGTTTTGAGGGTGTGAAGACTTTCCCGTCCCTACTTGCTAGTACAGCTAAGTGCATTGCTTTTGGCACAAGGATGAGTAAAAAGTCGTTTAATACAATTTCTCCCATTTTTACAGAACACGTTTTGATGTTTTTATACGTTCAGGCGCAGTGTTGGATTTCAACGTTCCTAGATTAATGAAGTTATTCCACTACAGTGATTGACATTAGTTACACTGTTGCAGAGTTTTGATGAGAGGAATGCGAACCTTGTCAACCCAGGTAGTATTCGTCCTTGCCTTCGACTAAGATTCTTTAAAACATCACATATTGTGACTTGGAATGGTGACTCACTCAGTAGTTCCAGTGTTGAACTTATTTCAGGCTAATCTGAACCAGTTGCTTGAATTAGGCGAATTTTGTGAGTGACAAATGTTGACCTTCAATGCCTGCGTTGTCTCCATTAAAAGATTCGGCTTGTCAACGATTCTCTCACCTCGTCACTTGGCCAGTACTTTTCGGATTTTGTCCCTTCATAAACATGGGATGTGCATTGTGTCAGGTATTGACTGCGGAAACTTGATAAGAAATGTGCAAGATGTTTTGACTCTGCATACACTGACGCCGATCTTCAAGAGGATGCTAATCGTCACCGGATCAGACTATCCGAAAATTTGGCTTTGATTTATCAATTGCATGAGCGAATGACGGCACTGGAAACGATGTTGTGCATTGACGTATCCAGACAAAACAACGGAATGAATATTATAATAGAAGCTAATGAAACTTAATTTACTCGAATTTTTGAATTCCACAGACATATTCAACACATTTCTAGAATATAGGCAGTTCCACTTATCATGCTTCTACATTACATTTATTATATCTCGCGGAGGAAAATGATTCGCAAAATTGATGCTAATATACTTGCGATGAAGTACGATAGAACACTGGTCGATTGATGATTTTTACAACGTGACTAAATAGAATTGATGGTATTGACGTAGCTTACATGGACCTTGGTGTCATTTTTCAATATATCTGAAGATTTGACTGTACAATTATTTTGTCTTTTTGATAAAGCTCTTTGGCATTACATCAAGAGCGGCTAGAAGTACTGATTAATAATGCTCTGCTGAACACTGCTGCTATTTACACGTGTGAAAAATATGACACTGTACACACACGGCTTGCCGAATAGCACGGTGTAGTTTTCTGTTTGTATGTATTGTAGCATTATTTTCATTGCGAGAGAGAAGCTTTTGTTTATTTCGTGAATTCTTTATTGTGTAATTACTTGTGAATTACTACTGAAGGAGTCATTCGGATCCTGCTGCATGGCCGTTGTCTTGACTTCCGTCTCCTCCAATGATTAGTAGGCCCCTATTTCATAAGGAGCGATCGAAAGTTCGGAGATGCATGTCACATCCTTACTTTATTCATTATTCAGATATTTCGTAGACTCTGAAAGTGAAAACTGTCTCCTTTTAGCTACTGATTAAATGAATCAAGTTATTACTTTAACAGGTAAATTTGTCACTATCTCGGGTATCAGCTTGTAAATTGAAATTCCAGTATTTACTAATGCAACTAATGCGGGAACCCAATATGTCTACTTAATGCGCCCATATTAATTTTTTCCATTTGGGGCCCTTGAAATATATGAACATGCACCCTAGGCCCCTGTTACCCCATTCTCATCCATGAGCATGGTATCTGAATATTTGTTGAATTTGAGATCGATTTTATAGATGACTGGTTTAATTTATATATAATTTGATTTATTTCTCTTGTCGATTGTTTCTTATCTTGGTTCAATAATCTTCCAGGGACAGGCAGTTTCGGGCGAGTCATGGCAGTTCGCGAGAAGGAATCTGGTATTTATTATGCTCTCAAAATCCTCGTTATTGAAGACGTTATCCGACTGAAACAAGTAGAACACGTCAAGAATGAAAAAGCAATTCTTGAACAAGTTAATCATCCTTTTATCGTCAACTTGTGAGTGTCCATTGCATTAACGGTTGTTATTCTGCAAGGAGTATGTCGAAATTCTTCCTGTATCGTATTCACACGATCATCTTACACCCTAATATTAAAAATTGTTTTTGAATGAATATTCGCTGATACCTTGTCATCAAAACGTCATGTAATACAGAAAATATATCTTTTCATAATGTAATATTTGATATCGTCAAGCAACATGTCTCGAATTATACTATTTTGAATTTCATGTAAGAATCCGATGCTCAAGACCATGAGAAGCTCAAAGAAATTGTCTTTTGTGAGTGAACACAGCATTTAAAACTTTTTGAGCGACCATTTAGCACTAGGCTATTACAGCATGTGATTCTGGTATAAACATACGGTTCCAGATCGAAGATTAAGATTGTTGGTAGCTCTCGTGGACCGATCATGTCCTTTATCATGCTAATGATGATTCATACAGCACCTTTGTTTTTCACCACTTTAAAGAGGATATTAATTGCTTGTCACTTCTCTGGTGCTTCATCACATAATTTGTAAAGCAAACCATTGAAAAGTCAGCACCGCGTAATTCCCGGCGTCGTGCAGCCACAGCATTTTGGCGGTGGGGGCGCCCAATTTCTTTGACCTATATGTAGACTATGTGATAATAAGTCTAGGCTTACATGTGAGATTAGTTCATCCATGCTGAGCTATATGTATGGACGAATGAGTCGAATCCTTCGGTCCATAATATATTTGTAGAATGCATCAACATTCAGGCACATAATATCATTGTACACATCCATTATACTACATTGCACATAATTCATAATTTATAATTTATGATACAAAGATGATAACCAAGTAGACATCCGGTCGTTCGCTCTCAATCTGTTCAATCCTTCATTGAATTACATATTGATATGTTTGCATGTTGAGAATTTGTGTAAAACAAACAATATTGATAGGGATTTGAAAAAACATCTAATTATTCTGCTTTATCTTTTCAATATGTAGGTAGGCCATAATTACCACAACTACTAATGCTATATAGTTACTCACATAATCAGTTTATGTACATGTACAGGGTCATGAATTATTTAGATGGCAAAAAAGAATAGTTTCGCGCTTTCTGGAAAGATTAACTGGTTTCTGGTTGAATCAGAATTAAATCAGAGACAGTGATTCGTTTCGAGAGCCATCAGTTTTACTGATACATCAGTTTTTGCAATCATTAACCGGTTATTTATAATCTTCAATTCCTTCGTAGCCACATACTCTGCATTGCCTCACAAAGGCACATCAGTGAATTTCGCAATGACCCAAACTAGTCCATGACATTCAGGTTGAACAAGCTGAAGGACTGCAGAAAGGCTACAATTCCCTTATTTTTCTTGGCTTAACCGTGCGGCTGTTAATCATAGAAGTTTTCATAGTGCCAGGTCGCATGTGGATGAAAAGAAAGCAGCATAGAATGCTTCGCTGCCTAAACTGTCCTAGTTGTATTGCATCATCAGCTACGTGCAGGGCTATAAACGTAAATATACGCAAAAGGCTATCAAAAATTGATTGCAATTTAATTGCTCATTCCAATCAATAAATTGAAATGGCATTCGTGAGCAATCAACTAATTGTAGGGTTTCTGAGCAATAAATTCATTGACATTGAAAACAATATCAATCAATTAATGGAAGTTTAAGTCAAAACAAGCAATTGATTGATTTTGGCAGTAGTGAACAATCAATTAACCAAATGAACAAACAATATTATTCTAGCAATTATATCATGAAACCAAAACAGTATATCTTGAGTCATTATTGCTTACGCCTACTTTGCTATAATGTGGAGCACCTGTAATAGTCATAGTACACCTGGAAGCATTCTATGAACAAAATTCGTCATATCCAACAGAGGTGGAGAACAGGCCGCAAAGCGGAGTGAAAGTCAAGTATGAGTTATGAAATCGTTATGTATCCAAGTATGTTTACTATGTACATGACGTATACATATAGCTAGTCAGGCTACAGTGTAAACCAGTACCTCCTAAATCACACACTAAAGCAAGACACTATTCGTAACTAATAAAAGAATCCTAAGGCAAAAAACATTTTAAGATGCTAGCGCACTATGGTTATTGTTTTCTTTGGTATACCAAAATTATTCTAGCAAAATTATATACCAAAATTATTTGGTATACCAAAGAAAACAATTGAAATTTAGGACGTTGCGTTGAAATAGAATGTCGACATATAAGTCAACATTCTATTTCAACGCAGCGTCCTAAAATTCTAGTGTTTGGCGCTTTATTACTTTTCTTCGATTTTAGGATGTGATCGATTACTGTGTAGTCACGGGTACAGACCAGGGATTAACAAAAAATTATTGCAATTTAATAGTTTTATCCGATCAATTAATTGAAATTCAAATAATTTTTGATAATCCTTGATTACGCAGTGTCAGAGCAGTGATTGAGCAAAGCGAGATGTGGTGAGGAAACACGATTTATTCAAAAGTATTGGGGTATTATTTTGCAAAGGTTTTTATGTTAAATTGAGTGTTGACATTGCAATATTCAGGTCTAATGACTTAGATTTAAATAAAAGTTCCTCAGTAGCGGAAAAGGTATTTTCAACTTTATTTCTCTCACCACATGTTGGATGGTTGACTCAGTCGAATCTCGTAGAGTTCGTTAAAATAATGCATTCAATCACGCTCGATAAACAAGTTTTCCAAGATTTCATAAGTTGATGTTTGATAATACAGATGTCTCATAAATTTCTTCACTATTGATGTTGTCAACAATCACTAGTGAGCTATTTAATCTCACTAGGCCTTCTTGTTCACTGTTGTCATTGACTATGAGGATGAAAATTAATTGCAATTTCTTCATTATCCGAAAAAATGGTTTTACAATCATGTAATGAATAAATCATAAGTTGCAGACGATATTTGTGCGAATGTAAGCCGTTGCTGTGAAGCAATAGCTGCAAATTCATTGAATGAAGCTATTGAATTTTTCAATTTTAGTTTAATTTAAGAACAGTAAGTGTGATTCAACTGGTTTATGGTATTTCGCTTCTTGAAAAGCAAACATCAAGATAGCAGTAACAGCGTCGATTGAAGGAGGTTGTGCGTTCACAGCCTTGAAAATTGTGAAAATGTCACTCATCTCTTGACAATAAATCATCAGCACATATTATGGACTTTCAGCTGCGGGTTTGCAAGCAAAATTTTTGATCAATAATGATACTGCTGTTCCTTGATGTTCTTGATCGTGTTTACTGCGTTTATTTTTTTTGAAATTCCTAACCATGTTCATATGACAGTGAAGTAGTTGAATTTGTTGAATTGTTGACTATATGATCAGTGCATAATGGTTTCTTTGCACCGTAGTTAAGTACTTGGCTTAGCGATCATTTGGTCTAGAGGTCACTCACTCACTATCCATTTAACGTCTGTTTGTCCCGGCTAGCTAGGTTGGACGATTTTCCCATTTCTCGGAGAGCAGCTCGCCACAAATCTCGATTGACCGCGTCTTTAGGCTGGAGCTTTGCAGCTTTTAGGTCTTCCTTCACCACTTTCGACCAGGTCTTATTCGGCCTTCTTATCTTACTCCATTCACACTTGCGCCTATACATTATCTCATGCACAAGCACTCGCGCTATGTTGATGTCACATTTCTGTTCAGTGCAATTATCTCAAACATTGAAAGAGTAAATAGGGAAACAGCCTTATTTCTTCTTCATGAAGCAAATTTCATTGAGAAGTCACTTTGCAAAAAAAATCAAACGATTCCTGGTCACTCAGGAATCGTTTAACTGCACCACTGGCTCAGAGAAATTCCATTCCTCAAAAACGATTGACAATTTCAATTCCACTAATTTACAAAGTGTTTGCACGTGGAAGGCACGAACGTGTTCCAGCACTGTCCAAGCTTTATGAAGGACTGTGCAGACATTGAAGTCCTTCAGCAGGAATTTATCTACAGAAATGTAGGCTTCAGTGTACATGGAATGCTTTCGATGTCCAAAGAGACATGCGATGTTTCCGTCGTTTGTTTGATATTCTGGAGACAAGTCTATACTGCTTCTCAGGCTGCTGATATACGCGCAGTTCGATCCTGTATTGTCTTAGTGTCATTCACGAATACAGGAGACATGTGGATATCAGTTGCAGTTTGAAATGAATGACTACGTGATGTATTTGTCAGTGTCCCTAGTAATTCGTTAACGCAATCCAACATTCCATCATGTTCTTCTGAAAGGTCTGATATTCATGCGATTGACAAAGTTTAATCATAGTCGTTCTTCTCTGATTCGTGCGTTCCATATTTACGGAAAATAGGGATGCTGCTGACGACGAGGATTATACTCGTACATAGGGATGCGGCTGACGACGAGGATTATACATAGGGGTGCGTCGGCCGACAAGGACTTCGTCCTACTCTCGTTGTCCAGTAGCCATCAGACCATCAAGAATGCTGCTCAATAAGATCATGTGCTCTTCTTCATTGCTTCCTCCTCTCTCAGTTGTACAGAGGAGTACAGTCTGTATTGAAGTGTACTTTTCATCAACTCCTCGGCGCAAATGATTTTCTATTTTGATGTCTGCGAATTGAGTTTCTCTCATCAGAAATCTCATCATCGCTGCTCAACCCAATTTCATCTAATGATTATTCAATGCTTTCGAATGTTGACTCCATCAAACAGTTAATGTCTCCGTTAATTTGAAAACTCGAATATCAACAATTTTGAGGTTGAAGAAGAGATGGAGGAAAACGGCTGATGAGAGATGATTCTATAAGAATGATCATATGCTTTGATGAGAGGAAAGGGAGAAAAGTTTTATTGTCATTTAACAAGCGTTTTGCTTATCTGGGTGAATCCTTCCTGGTCGGTATGAGGCTCTTTATGGGATTTGAAAGTGTTTTGTTTTGGATCAAGGACACTTAGCATTCTCTATCTCACTTACTCAAAGCGCAAAGCCGCTTTAGGTATGAGACTATCTAATCTGCTTGCAATTCTCACAGCGTCATGGATTGCAACTTTTCAAGTACCTCCGTAGACAGCCAGTCTTGAACCCACTACCTTCCTCCCAAGTTGATATTAGAACTGCCTCTATGGAGTGGAACTCTATGTACACTGGATTAATGGTGAAAACTTTCACCAACACTTAATTGCCATCTTTCCTGAGCTCCGGCTTGTTGGATTGTCTTCCGTTAGCGGTCTTCCAGATCTCTTTCTCTCTCTGTCTCTCGAACATCCCAGCTGTTATCAGTAGTTTGCGCCTGTCCTTCTTTCCTATCGTGACCCCCTCCACAAGGATCAAGGTGGTTGCATTTTCCCCCACCTTTACGCATAAAGTATTGCTCAGATTTACTTGAAGATCACTTCACAACAGATTTGGCGCACAATCTTTCCTGTGATCGTCTTTTTTGCTCGAACTCCTGTCAATATGGATAGATCTAAGCCAGGTAGCCTTCTAGCTGGTATGTTCTCTTCAACCTTGATCTATAGCACCTTTCTGATCTACTCCATCTCGCCCGCAAGTTGCCGTGACATTTCTGAGATCGATGGAAAAACCACATTGTGTAACTATGTCTGTGTTGTTCGTTCGACCTTTCGACGGTCAGTTTTGTAGCAGACATCCACCTTGCCATGATGTGAGTAACTGATAACTTTGTTACATTTGCTATCTTTGTTAACGGTGATGACGGAAAGATTCACTCAATCAAAAGATCTATCAATGTCACTGATAAAGCATTTGAAGTTGGGGGCAGGGGTTTGCTGTCGGGGGGATAGGTCCCACTCAAAATTGGAGTCCTTCCGATGGGGGGCGGAGGGGGGTCGGGGTCCCGGGTATGGCCCGGCAGCAACACTGAAATTTGACGTCAGAAGGTCAACATTGACATTTCGAAGCATCAAACATTTTGCCCTCGTTCCATTGAATAAATGCTCATGGATGACGGTCTAATAGGCATCTATACTGATTTTCGGATGTCACATACAGTTTTAATCTGAGTGCTTTTCGGCAATGGCAAACTCAATGGATTCTGTTGCATAAGTTGTGTCTTTCAATCAGGTTTGTGTCTGACAATGTTAAGCTGCTAAATTCGATGTGCACTTCGAATCAAAATATCCGGCCTGTCAATATGATTACACTTATGGTGTGAAGGACATGTACACACAGGCCAGTGCTGTTTGCGATGCTCGAACGAAGAAAGTGCGATGTTTTGTAGACTGGGTTGTGTACTGACCACTTGATTCATTGTCAACCGGTCAGATGAGATTTGACATTGCTGTTCATGCGTTCATGTCCTAGAAATGAAGATGGGTTCAAGTCCCTCTGTCATACATTCTTTGTATGACAGTTTGCTCGAACATTTATTCATTTTACTTATAGTGTGAATTGTACTTTCAAACTGTGATTGGATTATAGCGTCATATAGAACAGGGTTCCGCAAACTGTGAACCCTTTCCGACCAAATCCAAGTAAATATTTTTTGTTCCGTCCGCATTTTAGAATTATCATCCTCTATACACAGATAGTGGTATCAAAACTGCTTTTCATTTGCATCATTTAATCATTGGGTCCCCGAACTATAGATTTTATTATTTATTAGATTTTAAACAAACAAAATGATTTTATTACAGTAGATTTAAGCATTTATTAGACAGAAAGTAATCATTGATTGAATGATCGAATTATAATTGATCACAGAAAGAATATGCTATAATGTGCTAGATACGCATGAATTTCAGAACAAAGATAATTGAAATTATCGAATTTTGAATCGGAGATTAGGCAAGTACCGAATCGAAAAAAACTGCAGACAATATACTACGAGACGTACGCTGCCCTAGCAACCCGTGCCCATATCGGCCAATTACCTTTGTATTTTGACGAGGCGATGGCGTTGCTGAAGATAGCGTGTGCACATAATTTGTGAACTTCTTCACAGCCAGTGCGTGATACTCGTCAATGCGTCACTGTGATTCGCCGAATCTTTTACAAGTGTAACGGCTGACGAGTCGACTTTGGATTGATTGAATAAAGGCAATAAGAACTCTTAATTTAGACCTCTCCAGGCCGCAAAATCCAAATTTTTGGATCGAGTCAACCGGCCGCACATCATGCCCCAGCCGGCCACATGCGACCGGAAAGGCGAGTTTGCGGAACACTGATATAGAATATGCATAACCTATTTAAAACACTTGACATCTATGGAACAAAGAATTCTACACACATGTAATAATTTTTTGAATTCTTACTTCTTCTATGCAGATGAGAAAAGAAGATAACGAAAAAAATGAATGAAACTTTGACGTCACTACTCCTTCACTGGGGGTCTTGCACGATGGTCAGGCAGGTTGAGGACAGCTTCTTTGGATTGTTGTGATGCTTTCAGCCCTTTCTGCCAACTTTCAGTGGACACATTCGTGGCTCGGTTACATGGCCAAAAGCTTTATAGACCAAGCATTTAGCACATTGACACGTAGACCACCACATAACACACCGATGTGAATAATTACATGTTGGTTCTCTTTGAATGAAGATTTTTTGACAGATATCGAACATCACCTCAATTAAAAGTAATTTTCTAAAGCCGTCTCTATAAAATTATTTTTTCTTTTGTTTGGTCTACAACTTTTCCTGCTGCCAAGAATTTGGAAAGACAAATCACTCAATAATCCGCATCAAAAAATTCAAAAACTTAGTAAGCTGTCGTCATCTAGGTTTTGCCCCTTAAAGCAAAAGACAGACATAAAATATATGAGGATTTGAAAACCATGGAATACTGACAAAAGCATTGTCATGCTTATTTCTTTATTGAACCCGATGATATTATCCTAAATGTTAGTGCTACATGAACAGAAGTATTTTACTAGAACCTGGATGGGATTTCTTCACCTTAATGCAAAGCTCAGACAAAATGCATCAATGTGACTCCTTGTGCGAATCTCAGTGTTCATTCTGAAAGCACTTTCAATAGTTGCGTATCGACCATCAGCACGTCGACTATGCGAAGATATTTTCTCTTGATCGATCCATGCAGGTAGTTGTATACCTTGCAAGAGCATTTTTATCATGACACTATCAATGTCAAATGAACTAAACCACTAGCTCATTCATAAGAAAGTTTCGAATTCGGTGCATGTTTCAAATACTGCGATACAAAATGTAAAAATCGGAAATCTTAAAACTTAAGAATAAAATATTTTCAAGTAGATTCATCATGAAGAAATCTTTCTGGTCGCATAAAATATGTGTGTACCGAAAAGTTTATGTCAAATTCTTTTTTCCTCGATGATGTGATGCATTCAAAATTATTCAGTTTTGCGTAAAAAACGTTTCTTGGAAGATGGGAAAATCATGTACTATTATTGAATTCTACATGCCGATGTTTAAAATGATATGTATTCGGTTTTAATGGATAATTACATATTGTTAAATTGAAATACCCTTCTTCAGCAAACTTACGCCGAAATGGTTGCATATGAGAATCGTTGATGTCCCATTCTGACTACAAAGTTCCTCCTTATGATGGAATGATTGGTGAGAGTGTGTAAACAGTGTGAGGGCGCGTTGATCGATTCATCTACTCATTGATCACCCATTCGATTTCAACGGCTTGCTGTATGCGGCGCAGGAATCCCATCCGTTAGCCCGCTCTTCGTTCTACCGCAATGTCACGTGCACGCATGTACTGGGAAACAGGTCAACTACGCGGGACCAAACACTGTCATCTAAATATATCTCTGTCTATATGTCTGTCCGTCCATGTCGAATTAATGGCGTTGTTTCCCTCCATGATGATATCCCAGAATGTCCAGTTCTATTTTGATTGATATTCGAGATATTCTGACGTATCGAATATAGCATCCAACACACCTTTTTAATCAACAGCACTTATGGATTATCTCTCCCACGTTTTCGAATTTGCTTAAAATCCGTAGAAATGAATCAATCGTCACAAAGCGTAAAAATACATGTCAGTAAGGACATTTTCTACCCACAGGCCAAAATTTGTGCAAATCGGACAAGCACTTTTTGAATTCGGGTAATAACTTCAAGTGCAGCGATGTATGCAACTTGATCTGACTTCTTCTAACCTCATCGTCTGAGCAGAAATCCCTTGAGGTCAGCAAAGTCATTTCCCAACAACTCGTCAAGTGATGGTGACCAAGCCATATGCCTTACATTAACATTTAACTTCAAAAAGTGTGACAAGGTAGATGTCATAGCAAGATTTCAAATAGTAGTGGATGAGACGAAGAGAGAGAACAATGCACACATGAGCACCTACAACTCGTCGAACAGACGAAGTCAGATCAAGATGTTGACATCGATACACTTCACGTTATCGTCTCTAATGCAAACCTACTTGTTCAATCTGCATAAAATTTTGCATGTGGGTAGAAAATATGCTTAAGTATGTCTAGCTAAAGTTTCGTGATGATCGAATCATTTTTGCAGGTTTAAGACAAATTTGAAAACCTGGAAGGGGATAACCCATCAGTACCTAGTCAACTCAATGACATTATGATGTGACAACGTTGGAACATTGTTGTTCAAATTCGTTAAGTTGAATGACTTAAGTCTGATTCTACAGTGAGGTAGTGTTCTCCCATTCCTGTTGTATTCACCAATTAGATAAAGCGATACTTGCTCTAGGTGTAAAGAGACAGCGATAGTAATTAAGAATTTTTTTGTAGAACTTGGACAGAGCAATATTGCATGAATAGATATGCGTGAAGTTGAAAGACCATGAATTCAATCAAAAAGAGCTACTGTTTCATCTTGTTGGTTGGCTGACATTATTAGTTTTTACAGCTTGTGTATGCTAATATTTACCGGATTGGATATCGTGGTAGCATTTATGCCGGGATCCTGTTTTTAGGCTTTTTTGTATAAGGTCAAATTAATCAGATGGCAATAATTTCAATTAAGCAAAAAATTCTTCTCTCATTTGGAAAATGTAGTGTAACTCCGTAGGTTCGCTTTTTCAATATCAAGACCTAAACGTCATGAACCTGCAGAAATGTCGTTGGACTAATACAGTGGTTGTACCTGTTATGCGGGCAAAGTTCCATTCTGTAATACAATGCGATGATATGAAAATTAGATTAGCAGTGAAAGAGATCACTGTAGAACAATGCCAGGATCACTTGATTTCGTTTATTATTATTTAAATGTAGATGTACAATTCCCATTATTGAAGTTCAATTAATGACTGGACCTTAAATTTTTTTCCATGGGTTGTTGAATCAACAATACTATAATTTCGCCCAATCTTATTAAAACAAGATAAGCGCCTTACAAGTAAGCAGTAATGGTCGCAAGTAACAAGTACGCGAGGTCCTTGGCAGTAAGCGATCTGTGACTGAATCCACATTACTTCAGTGCTTGATGTTTACATGACTTATACATGCTTATGCCTGCAATGTTCTTAAATGACTTGTTTGGATCTTTAATTCTTCCAAGGAAATGCACGGTATTTGTCTATATGTCAAATATTTCACTACAAAACTCATTATTATGTGTATTTATGATTCATCTTACATACTTCTACTTAGCCTTGATTGCTTCCTGATCTCCTCTGGAACTAAAGATAGGTTCTTCGATGTATGGCTAATGTTTGTACTTGATGCATCAAGCAAAGAAGGCATAATTCAATAAAAAATCAGCATAGAATAGAAAAAATGATAACATTCTGTATACCTATTTTCTTCATAATCGCAACAACTGTGCTGCTGTGCCAGTTCTACAAATGATCCGATTATTTTGGGTTTTTGCATTTTGTTATTACTCCATTATTACTGAAGATTGCTTGCTACATCTGATCGGTTGATTCGATTGATGTTTTATATCACATTTTTATCACTTGCGAATTTGTCTTGATGGAGGAACATCATTGTGCTTAGTAGCTCCCAGGGCACTTGACTTGGCGGGTTTGTCACCCGCGCAAATCCTGTCCGTGATAGCAGATATGGTCCAAGTCATACTAACCCAAGAAGTCTTCAGTCATCGTCTTCATCATTCGTCCAATCAATGTCAATCAAGTTAACCTGGTTTATTGGAGCACCTGTCAATTTCCTTCATTTTGAGGTCGGGCGCTTCGGTAGTTAAGAAGGAACGTATCTCTCCTATGTGTAACATGGACAGTACTCCTGGTCTGCTTCTCTGTAGATGGAAAATATTTCAATTTCTCCACTGATTAAAGAATGCTCATCTGGACCCTGAGTCAGCGGCTACTTGCTGTGGTGCATCTCGACATGACTGACATGCTCATTGCTCCGTGACAGTGCAGCTAAATCTTGAAATTTGCGTCGTAAAATGTCTTGCGAGATTATCTTTCTTGAAAGAGTCTTCACATTAGTGTTTTTCTTAGCCTTAAGTGACGTTCTTTGCCTGCACTGTCATGAGCTGTCAATTTGCTGATCATCAATTTCCATGCGATTGAGGCAATCTTGCCGACTGCAGTCATCGTCTGTGGCGTTGCCATCATCACAGCGAGAGAATAGCAAGCAATCTGCAATGCAACTTAGCCCCGATTAATACCTGATTAGAGTAAGGCGTAGGTCTGCAGTGCGCAGAAGTATGTAAACCCTCGTTGCAGTTCAAATTGCATAACGAAAACTATGTATAAGAACTTAAATTCCCTTCTCATTTTGTAATGTTTATCAATCAAGTAATGCACAAATCATATACTACTCGGAATGGCAATTTTTCCGATTATCGATTTTGTGGGCACTGCATGTGTTGAGGAAACTTCAGAAGAAGACGCCAAAAGGAAACTCCCATCGTGGAAAGTTCAGCTGGAAACGCGAGGATTGAAGATCAACGGAGCAAAGTCAAAAAGTCCTTGTTACCGGGAAGAGTCTGACGGAGCAGACGAAGTCAGGAAGCTGACCTTGTAGTTGCTGCATGAAAGGCGTTGGTGTGAACTCCATCCTTAGTGGTTCGTATCAGCTCTGCTGTCATACGAAGTGTTCTGGACTTCTACACTCAATATGCGCAGGTGATAACTCTTCGGACGACGACTCCCTGAAAAACCAATGACATGAACGTGCAATTAGTTCAAGAATTTTGTTTCCTTGGGGATGCCCTGAAGTCGGAGCGGAAAGGGCAGTCAGAACTGAGAACTCACCTTGCGGCCGCGTGGAAGAAGTGCCGGTGAGCTATTCAGTCTGTTAACAAATAAAGGCATTCCGTTAAGGTACAGGGCACGTTTAGGCGATCTGTGTGTAAGATGGGTCCTAATGTATGGTGTGGAAGCATTGCCTCTCACTATACAATTGGCCGAATAGTTATGAAACACTAACAGATGATTGTTGCGACATATGACACAAGTTAAGTTGAAGGACAAAGTGCGAAGTGATGAAGTAGCCAGTGCGGCCTTCTCGAATTACCTGTTCATCTATGCCATAGTCGCTTGCGTTCTTTGGGATACGTGAAAAGAGCAACCGAGAATATCATTGAAGAAGTAAACCGTCTATCGGTCGGCAGTTGCTGTCCACCAGGAAGACGGAAGAAAGCATGATATGCCTGTGTAGACGAAGACCTGTAATACCTGAAGTTCAAGCAGGTTCTTGATTGAAGATAGTGGAAGAAAGTCTTTGCAGGAACGTCAAACCGTGTTGGAATCGGAAATAAGCGATGATTCTCAACGAGGAAGTAGAATAAGTGATCAAGTGCCTTTGTTAGTCTTCAGATATTGCTCAGAATACCGATGTAATGCGGTCTTATGCCATTGTCTCTTAGCCCATTGTTTCACTGTCATAAGAAAATGTGACGATTAGAATGATTCATGCATTGTACACCCTTAGAAAGGGTAGATTGCAGTCACATCTTCATTACAGAAATCAAGTTAGACCGGAATACCCTTCTATGATACCTGGGCCGTATGAATCAACATTGATGTGCGCATGTACATTGTAATTTCGACGAAGGAAACATGATAAAATGTTCAATGATTTTTCAAGAAGATGAAACAAACGACCATGCATCATCAGCTGTGTATCGTTCGTTACAGTGATTTATCATATGCGATATTAATGGCATGCAAACGAAATTCCATTCGTCATCTTAAAGATCGTATTTCATCCTTATCTCATCATCCATGCTTCACGGGCTTTTACGACTTATGAAAAGAATGTCGTTTTCAAACCGGCCTATTTTCATAAGGTAATTTTCATACTTGATTTGATGGTGTTAGTGCATTTCGAAGTTCAAAAAGTAAGATAAACGAATGAACTTGTTTCAGTGTTTATCGAGTAGTAATGACGATTAGCTGTATTCGAAAAATTGAACTGAATCCTGACTTGCATCAACAAAATGCTGATGTTCTGATATTTTCTATTCAGTCAAAATTAATCGCATTCAGATCCTCCTGAATTAAAATTTATATTATCTGAACCGCTGTGCTTCTAGCACTGAAATTCGAACTGTATATTCCTCATTATCTTGAATAATATGTGCCATATGATGTCCTAAGCACAAAGTTGTTGGCGTTCTTGCGTTTGTGGCCTCCGTGGCACAGTAGTTAAGTGCTTCCTTGGCCTAGCGATCTTTTGGTCCAGAGGTCGAGTCCTCAAAGTGTCATTGGAAGTCGGTAGGAAGGCATTAAGAGTACCACATCGCTCCAGAGAAGTCTGTGTCAGCACCGTCCAAGTTCCAGTATGAGGAGAAGTGACGTTAAAGCTTCATTGAAAGAAAACTTCAAAGCGGAACTTTGTCGGCAATTCCTATTTTTCTGAAATTCACATTCGCACAAGTTTCATGCTGAGAATCAAAGGCAGCTTTCCATCATTCCAACTCTAAATGAAAGCATTTCTTTACATTGCAGAAACACTGGATTGATTTCCAGCCTACCGACACACATCTTATCGAGCGAAAGTTACTAGTACATCGTTGATCAAAGTACAAGTCATTTCTCTCTCAGTACAGTGATCGAAAGTCACGTTGCAACCCTTGGCACCATCTACTGTCCAGGGTAATTCAGAATTCTACTCAAACTGCGCTATCCAGTTAAAAATTATTAAGGTACCTCGTCAATGATGCAGTCGTGTGAGATAAATTTGGAAATGCTGTCTAAATTCACGAATGTCTCCTCTAAGTTGGATTATTCCTCTCGGGGTTTTGGTCTAGTCAGTATATCAGGATTTTATTGCAGTCTTTAAGTATTGACCTTTGTAAAGTACTTGTGAAATGCACAATTTCGATGTCGCAACTTTGACGGGTAGAAAATGCGTGCGAAGTATGATTTAAAGTTATTCAATCATCAATCAGACCTAGTGAGCTTGTCAGACATTTCAGAATTAATCACCCATGAGTTTATGGCTGCCGTTTTACTCCCAAGATTACAAATACCCAACAGGCATTTTTCAAACACGAATCAGGTTGATATTAAAACGGGAAATGTTGTAAAACATCGTACTCTGTGCTGTAATATTCATATTCGAGCATAGGTTCAGTACGTATCTAGTTGCTTGACTTGATGGAATAAGAAATTACTATTACAGATTTTGTGTAGAATGTAGAATAAGTCTGTTCTGAAAAATCTCAAATTTTGTACTGAAATCTTTCGCTGATTCACAGACGATCTATGATCGGCAATGATATCATTTTATTCTTTATATACTGAAAATATACATTTTTTGTGAAATATACATAGGCCTTCACCGTAAAAAGATCTAGTCATACGAATTTTTCGATTTACACTGCTACCATGCTACTTTTACTGCTCTTAGCAATGAAATTGAAATTAGATTGCATGCAGCATCGATATATTCCAAATAATGGAAGACCGAAGAAAGCAGTTTAGTCATACAAAGCTTCTTGTATTTCAAAACTTAGCTAGGGCCTATGGCCTATACATTAGACATCGCAAGTTTTGATGTACACTCGAATTACAAATATGTCTACAATATGCAGTTGGTTAGACCAACAGTATCTTAAGTACGAAAAAAGGCTGAAAATATTTAGATCACAGTCAAGACTTCAAAAACATCAAGACTGTTATTAATGAGTTGTTTGACAATCTGTGTTGTAGACAGACTGACTGATAATAGCCTGTTGTTTTTCGCTACATGAATCAACCAGTGGGGAAGGACATGGGTAACAAACGAAAGAGACTAAATTTGCTTCAATGCAAAATACGAAGAATCTATGGTTAGAAAATATAATGGAACAAAAATTTTTGATGGCATTATTTTATATCACTTTAAAAAATAAAATGATATTAAAGAATCTCATTTTTCCTCAGAATAAAATGATATCATTTTATCATTGCCGATCTTTCCAGACGATCATTGGCAACATTTCCTAAGCATTATTGATGCTGCCAAATGTCCTTTTTTATGAAAGTAGTTTTTGTTCTCAGGGAATGAATTATTTTTGCAATGCTTGACCCTACGAGTATGTTGGAATAAAATTGTAAAATAGCTCTATTCTTGCTGAAGTCTTTATTCATTAGTGTTAATTATTCCTAGCAAAGACATTCAAAACGAATTCCCGTAAATTGATAGCAACTCATTTCGACTAAACATAAAATTATTAAAAACTGCTTATTTTCTCTCGTGTTTTGAACTTCTATGTTCTGGCTTTGTAGGTCTACTACTGATTTATTCAAAAGTAGAATGCATGCAGGTACCAGGCTTGTAGGCTTGACGTACTCCTGACAATACTCATGCTTTCGCAGAATCAGCTAGACCAGGTTTGACATGATCAAACGTTGATCGGCGGGTTTTGAGGAAATTTGATGCTCTACTTTCGACAGTTTCACAATCTGTTCCCGCTGTCAATTCATTGTACTGAACAGTTGAGATGTTTTCTTTAACGACAGCAAAGATGAATTCTACCAACAATGCGATCTCCATGTATGCGACTATTGATTGGATTCCATTGAAATATCGATCTCCTCGACTATGGTAGTTGCTCAAAACCAACTTTCCAAGCTCTCTACTGTGTAACATGCCGGCATGTTAACCCTATCAGCACCAGGCGCTTTTTAGCGGAGTATGACCGAGGGGCACAAAGGTCCCCCTCACATTTTCCATGATCAGATGGATTAATCTTTTTGAAAACAGGGTTACTGTATATTTCTAGTCTCCTTTTTCAAATGGCAGTGCCTATTTAGCATGATTCGAAGACCTTCATATCAAAAATTCAAATTTAAAATTAAACAAATTTGACAAATTTAAGATAGTCTACGTTAATTTTAATGTACTACTATAAATAGCAATTTGAAATTTGAACGTAAATTATTTCTTTTCATGTATCATTGCATTTTTTTATCTTTACAAATGTCTCGTTCTAGTAACTTATTTGCTATAAAGAGAACATTCCAAATGCAATCTTTCGAATGGTGATACGTATTTTGCATTATTCTGTGGGTTTTATATCTAAAAATTCACATCAAAACTTCATATTTTCACATTTTACATTTTGTATACACTACATGAACAATTTACATGTACTCATTTTAGGAGATAAGATGAATGTGTATGTGAACAATCTTGAATTGAGCATGCATAAATATCATGTAAATATGATACAGGAACATTATATCAATAATCAATGCCACTCTAAATGAAAACCATCAATTTTCTAAAAAGTACTTTTAAATCTGACCTTTAAGACTGACCTCACAGTGCATCAATTTTGCCCAAAATTTTTCTGAAACTTCAACATACATGCAAACTAAAAGTCACAAATGATTGAGCTTCTATCTGACTTAATTTAGGAGATATGAAAAGAAGTTGATATGGGGGCATCGGTCCTGATAGGGTTAACTCTGCTGACATACACACATGCATTTCTTTCCCTCGAAACATCCTTCTGAAGTTCTGTCGTATGTCTGTTGAGATGCTGGAGATATATGAATAATACATGTTTATGATCACTTATGATTGATTTAGATAAACTCCAAGAATCCAGTCACTTTTATCTGGGCCAGACACTAGAATACGATAGTGGGACCGATAACGCACATGTCTTCATGCAAATATGAATGAAAAGTAACTGAATTTGATATCTGTTATTTCTTCTCTTCAGGTATTGGACAAACCACGACATTAAATTCCTTTACATGCTTTTTGAGTATGTTTGCGGCGGAGAACTTTTTACCTACCTCCGTAACGCCGGCAAATTCACCAATTCGACCGCCAACTTCTACGCTGCTGAGATTGTGGCTGCCATTTCCTACCTGCATAGGTAAATAAAAACAATGTTTAGCAGTCAGTCTGATATGACAGCATTTCCATTTCTTTACAGTCTGCAGATTGTCTACCGTGATCTCAAACCGGAAAATCTTCTCCTAGACATCGAGGGCCACGTCAAAATAACGGACTTCGGTTTCGCCAAAGTGCTTACTGATCGGTGAGTATTTAGTGAGAGATGAAAATCTTGCTAAGTAGAGGAATAGCTCAGTTGATTACGGACCACACTTTGGTGTGCTTTCGCACAGTGTTATGGGTTCGAGTCTGACCTCATGGTGTGGCATAATCGCTCTCATAACCCTAACATTTACCCTAACGTCATGAGAGTCGATCATGTGTGAAGACCATCTTAGCGTGTTAGTATAACTTCGATCAGTAGATGGGACAGGGAAGAAAATAATGTTGCTGCTAAACCGAAGCTGAAACAAATTCTAGTCAAGTCTAAATACGCTGACTTGAATTCAATGTTCCTCAGATTAATGACACTTACCTCGTAACTGTTGGGATGTTTTAAGCGATGTGCTTCCAGCATCCATAGGGCACAGATCCAATTAACGATTAGAAAATTTAGTTATTACAAAATGTTTTTATTCTCGACAATACTTTGCAAAACGAGTTCTGATGCATTGAATTCTGATCTGCTGCAAATGCTAGACAATTGAGAGATTTTATTCTCTAATAAAGTAAAAATTGCCACTAATTTTCTCAATAAATGATAAGGATTTGTGGTGAAAAAGGTTGAGTTCTGGACACTCAGCTTTGAACCTCAAGAGAATTCGGCAAAAACGCAATCAGCCTCACACATTTCATGGTCTCTCAATCAAATGCATCATTGAAAATAAGGAGTGACGTCAATAGGCTTGATAATGTGCGGGCCATGTTCTCTCGTGATTTGCCGAAGACTGCATCATTTGTTAATGATGTGATCCGAATACGTGCGTCCTCTACACACACGCAGAGTATATTGTACTGATTACGGCATCACTAAGTTCCACATAACTACAGAAGAAGATTTGGTAATCTGCAACATTTAATTAAGCTTCAAATCTCCGCCTAGGGTGCCTGCAGACTTCTAAAGACACCAATAGACATTCTAACCTCATCAAATGTCATGTAAATATACTTCATCATTGCGGTTTCTGATTTTGTACTTTACGAAGTCCAAGAACAATGAGCCTCATTGCTCATTCTGTTCATCATATTGGCCATTTTTTTGGCTGATAGGATTGTTGTGTTGTTATTCATTTGACTTCGCTATAAGGATGAATGACTTTTCCACAGGAAACGATCATAGCATAAGTAGCGTAGCGGGGTAAATGTTTCCTTTGTAATTTGTGCAGTTTCCTGGTTAAATACTCGTACAAATTTCAATTTAACACCGGAAAAGGCAAATTTCTTTATCAGGAACGCGACATAAATTTGGACATGAAGAGTTATCATTCTTCTTCAACAAGGCATGGAGAGGATATCTTTAGACTTCAATGATGTCATGGACAATCGCGGCTTCCACATTCTCGTGCCTTCTAGCTCGCCTCTCCTTGTCGCAGAATGTGGCGAGACATTACTTTGGTGTAAAATATTTCAAAGAAATCTGAATTCCTTTTTTCTTAGTTGTTTGGACAATTTCATGATTAACGGGTGAATGCTTGCATCAGCAAAGCAGATTTCTATGTAGATTTTTTTTTGGTCATAGATTTCATAGCATCTATGACATAGCTCCTGCGTATTCACCCATCACTATCAATTTCATGCCGACGCAGTACCTAAGTTTCAACAGATCAGTTTTCGCAGTTCAACCCTTTTTGCTGTCTACCTAAATTTTTCAAAATCTCATCATCAAAATGTTCAGCGTTTGAGGATATGAGGAACTATATTCACTAGGCTTACAGAAGTCCTAGATCTTCATGAAAATTAGTGGCAAAAGTTGTAAATTGAGATGATTTAGCCGAGTTTTGGATGTGCTGTAGTCACCTCGCGCCGCCTCATCCTCACTGCATGTAGGTCCAGGAAAGTCACTACGCATTCGCATTCCATGCATCCGATGTCTATGGCTGGTGGGATTGACAGTGCCTATTCTGTATTAACACAATTCTCAGAAATGCCTCTTTCATCTTTGTAATGGGATGAAGGAGGTTTGCACATACTCATAAGAAATTTGCCTCCGTCCAAGAATCTCCACCCACGCTTCAAATTACAAATATATTTCTCAACTACTCCACTTTGTCACCTGCTCAGTTCTGTACTTTCAAACAAACCATCCAATATTTTGTTTCTTCAAATTTAATAAAACTCAAGGATGCTTCATGAATGCTCAAGCCAAGACTTTGACAAACATTTGACGCATACGGTTCAGTGTAATTTTCATCAGTTCACACGATAATTGAATCTGTCGATGGGAACGGTGTGGAACAAATATTTAACTGCCTCAGTAGAGATGATAGGAAATTGTTGGTTTGCATTTTGTGTCAAATTTCGTTAACAATGCGTCCATTTCGGTGAACTTGATATCTGTTCCTCAAAGATGTCGGCCTTTACCTCTCCCATGCTATATTTGCTCCAACACCAGCTGTTTCAGCTCATCACACTTGCCAACTGTCTTCCTGGCAACAGACAAGGCCTTTGGGAGCGAATGATGAACATACGTTATTTACTTTTCAGGTTGAGTTTACTTTCAACTGTGCAATATAAGAAAATTAGCTTTCAGTTCTGACACTGTGATCTTCGTGGCACAGTAGTTAAGTGCTCTGCCTACAGATATTTAGGTCGTGTGGTCGAGCCCGAAAGTGTCATTGGAAGTTGGTAGAAACGGCATCCAGACTGAAAGTATCGCAACGCATCAGCAAGTCTGACTATGTCAGCACTGTTCAATCCTCGTGACGTCAAATGTTCATTATCATTGACGCAAATGATTAGAGGCTAACGAAAATATTAGTCCAAAGCCTTTGAAATATGAACATCAAAATGTGTGATATGATCTGCATTTCAGCTACTTCAGAGGCTGTTGCTCCTATCTGACTGACCCACTATGAACTCAGCGATTTATAGAAAATGAAATGAAGTCATTTTTGGATGCAAAAACAAGCGAGAGAGCAAAATAATCATGTAGTCATGACAATTAAAACGCATCCGTCAGTTTGTCGTATGTAGAGGGAACTCAATCATTGCTTCGTCAAACCAACGATTTGGAAGATGTCCACCTAACTCAGTAAATTTCACGACTGTTCAGCGGTCCATTTGATGAATTTTATGAGAGCTTGGTGCTCTTTGAGAACTAAATTCTTGCTGAATTCTGTAGCACAGTGACAATGAGGTCGTAATCTTCGTTCGCATGTCATTTGAAGTCAGGAGAACTGAAAGTATCGCTGTGATCCGGTGTGATCCGATAATGCTAGCACAACATCGTCCAAGTCGCCGATTGAGTTGTTGCCGACGAAACATGTGTCCTAACTATCGCTGAAAACTTCAAACCACATGCAAGACAACTATTTGACAATGCAAAAACACAAGCCTACTCATGTCACCAACCTCCCCACACAACTAACTCTTCAGTGCGGAGAAATTCGCATGCATAATGCACACACAGCATTTTACCTGGGGCTGTTTCCTGGAGCCCGCAGACATTTTCTGAAATTTCTCCGAAACTGTGACATCTACGACTTCAATGCTCGTGTTTTGTAACTTATTTTCTAGGTACGTATTTCAAATTTGGTACGTGGGAAAATCAAAAATTTGACTTGAGAGAAATACATCGTGAAAGCTGAAAAATTTTGTAAATTTCCAAGCATTGTAATCAAATCACTTACAGATCATTGACAAAGTATAGATGGTCATCATTAGCATTTCTTATCATGATTCACAATATGTTTGGCGCATTCATTTATTTAGATGCTGTAATTTTTCTCCACCATAAATATAAACAAGATAGTTGTGGAGGATATGTAATTCACATATGCTTTGAATAAATCTCTATGAATTGTATTCAGCGCCGATGAGCTATTCCAATTCAATCAAACATACTACCAACATTGTTGCAAGACGTTTTCATGCGATGACTAATCAAGGCGTATCGTTCATCGAAGTGATCCCACCATGAATCTTTGATAGATGCTCAAAACATTTTTTTAAACGGAATTTACATTGTTGTTATTTATAGTAACAAGATGACCGAATTTGTGAAAACTGATACCACCACTGATTTGAAAGCAGCATGCGCCAATTGCTTTGGACCGTGATTTTGGGAGCGTTTGAATCATTGGTACATCAAAATCAGAGGGTTGTGTTCCAGTAGCCCTCTTGTTTTCAAGCTCAAAGTAGGGTGAAATAGGGTTGAACAAGTACACATTCACCTTGTCGGCCATGCCGAGCAAAGAGGCAAAGTAACAAAACCATTAACGCACTTCTCCCACTGTCCACAGTTCACAAGTCAGAACAGGCACTGGACAGACATGCAAGCAGGACACTAGCATAACTCAGTACCAACAAATCTCCCCTCTTAGAAGAATGCTTTCATCAAATATTCCTTTCTCTCTTCTCCTTTTTGTCTCCTTTGTAAATCACAGCTGCACAACAAAAATCATTCTTCTCTTGCAGTCACATACGCACAATTTTAACACCACGGTACCTGTAGATTCTTTCGTCAGGCGTCGGGAACTCTTACGCAGCGGGAAGCGGCCGATCGCCCCTCCCCACAGGTTCCCTCAAACGCCTTAGGGTTTGAGCGTACAAGATGTTAAAGGACCCGAAACGCGACCTAGCTGGTCATCTTGCTGATGAGCCCCTTTTCGATTTTTGTTAGCCTTTCCGGACTGTTCACATTTTGTACATTTCATTTTATGTTTCTGTGCGCCTAATATTTTATTCTTTATATGTAGGAGTGTACAAGTATCTAATTACCCGTTGACCGGCGTGAACGTCTATCAGTCCTTTTTAGGACTAACATCATTAACTATTGTGTATATATTCATTATTGTGTATTATTATCTTTTAAGTAAACTAACCTGACTCTTTCATTGATTACAGTAGCAACGAAGGGGTTGGTCGACACCACCACCACCACATTGAGTGGTGACGTTGATGTTCTATTCACTCGCAAAACTTGACCTTTTCAGTTCTTTAGTGAGCTGAAACAATGACATGTCATAAGAACCATCTTTTTTTGGTCATCTTCACCTCAGACTGGCGAAAGAATGATTACCTGTCAAGTGAAATGGGCTCTAGCCAATTACCTAATTCTCACGGGATATATATGGAGTTATTTTAGTATCAGGACATCTACTCATAAATGTGTTAATACCCTGACAGCAAGCATGAATGGCATCTACTTGACTGCTTGAAGATCGAGTATTTTCCTTTTTAGGAATCATATCCCTTTATACACACATATACTTAAAATGATGAATTCATCAAAATATTATGCAATTTCTGCAAACTCTGCGTTAATTGAGTCTGAAGATATCCATGACATTTTTATAATATCTATGCTCGATATTAATCGATCAGATGAGTCCGCCTTCGAGTGCACAGTATATTATTGCTGTGGAACGTCAGTCATATACATTACTTCGCGCTTACGGGGACCGTTTATTTAGTTTCTCCAACACTATGTACTTATCATTTCATTTCATGCATAACTTTGCATCTTAAATTTGGACAAGATCTGCTGCATGTTCATCTTTATTGATGGCTACAATGAACACCAGCATATCCACCAATCAAGTGATGATCAGCTGCCTCCCTCCCTGAGAATGTGATGACTTTTGTGCGTTTTCGAGCAATCACGTGAAAACGATGTACTTCAATTGCAATTGTAAACCATGAATAGCATCGCTGAAAACCTGTGTACTATTCGTCAAGATTTCCATTTTCGTGCTAGCGGTGAAGGTCTGTCTATCTGACCTCCAGGCTGTGTCATTGTTTGTATCTACATATTCCGACTTCAATTTTGTAATGTCAATAATGCACTGCATGCATAAGAAGGGACATTGAAGGAAGTCGGTATCTGAATATTTTTATTTCACCTCGTTTGCATATTTATTGTTCTCAGAGAGATGCACACTACCAATATAAGCATTGCCAATGAGATGCATTGAGAGTGCGTTCTATGCCGAAAAAGCTTTCACTCAACCTTGTCAGATTACTTACATAGGAGACTTCAGTAGATTTTGGAACTCATGTTCTTCATATATTTTACTTTAGTTTGAACATCTTGCAAGAAAATGATGATAAAAATATTGAATTTATTTGATTTACTTGAATTTCCGTCCCAGAACTATACAGGCGCACACATGGCCTAAAATTTGATAATTTCTACCTCGCTGATGAATTATTGCCAGTTACTTCTATACAATACAGTGCATGTCTATGTTCGTTGTCTTGGATGTTAAATGATATATGATTTTTCCCCGAACACCAATAGAAATTCATTACGTCTCTGAGAAGAAGTACATGCATGTCTCATGCATATGTTGGACCTCTCTTTAAGTTGCTTTTGGGAATAACTTAAATTTTCTCATTTCTGTAATCAATATGTTGGATGAAATTGTGCTATGCCGCATCGTCTTTCGTTTATCAATACTCTGATTGGCTATCACTGCTATCAACTGATGGTGTCGTTTGCGCTCGCTCATTAACAGCTCAGGAACTTGTATGAATTGTCCTTCTGATAATACAATAGAGACGTAGAGACGGTTAAAAATGATAATTCATTTTTATCTGAAAGCAGAATTTTCGTCTTTCTGTGAATCTTTTTAATTTTTATCCTAGCTGGACTGTTTAGTTTCAGCGTTATACTTAGTACTTATACAAAATTCTCAAATTCTCATCGATGAAACAGCCTTGTGAAAGTAGAAGCATATTACAGATTGATGTTGTTAAGTCGGTAATGTTTGCTGCATATACCTAAAACTATAAATTACACAACAGAAATACAATTGATGAATATATGCATTTATTTATGTTTTGATTTCTTCATTGAATGATAAATGAGTGTCTGAGAAAGTGAATCAACTTTTAAAACAAGAAAAATACGCTTACAATTATAGTAGCATATATTTTAGCAATTAATTACAATTCAAAACACATAAAAGTGGATTTGCGATCATTGAACAACACAAAAGCGTCCTCCAGTTAGGGATAGGGGAGACAATAATTTTATACAAAAGAAAAAACTGACACCACAACGCTTAACGCATCATGAATCTCCGCATTTACAGACATCGACGCGCTTATTCCTTTCATTCTCGCACCAGAAATCGCGAAACCATTTACTCGCATTTGATTTCAGAGAATACGCGATCAGATTATCTAAATTTGATTGACAACAGCTATTCTACTTAACATACGATTTATCCATATAAGACATCAACTCAAGAACTCATTTGCTTTAGAAAGGAATCGAACAGATGTGCGTGCGCAGTGGAAACGAGTTTAAAACTTGTTCACTCGACCAGCTGGCGATACGAAATGAATTATGGTGAAGGCAGACTTTGATGTCATCTCTTTATTCAATTAGTTAAATAAAAATTCACTTGTGAAGGGACGATATACAATTTCCTGATGTGTTTTAAGGAATTAGGAAATAAAACTAAAAATGCTTAATTAGCTTATTACATGAGTTTTAAGTGTACATGTTTTTATCAAATATTAGCTCATCACACTATTAATAGTTAACAGGTAGTATATTAGTAATAATTAATAATTGCTGCTTTGATTGTCTTTTGACAATCAAAACGGAATTATTAAATATTGAGTACTAGTATCTTCAGTTGAAAATGAGAAAGAAAACCTGAATAGCAGCTACTTTATACAATATCAATCATATACAGACCCTGTTCATATCCCTCAGAGTTAATCAACATTGGTAGCAGAAAGCCCACTTTTTGCTCAGAGAAACCTGATGCCAAATGTGGTCAACAGCAAACTGTTCTTCTCACACGATTCATTCTGCTTCACAATATTTAATTTGATGAATGTTTGCAAGAAGAGCATGAACGATTACTTTAGTAATGACAAGCGAAAGCATTTTGACACTCTGTCTTGAAGTTGGTCAAGTTGAATTAGAAAATTGTTTTTATCATTCAGGATGTGAATTGCTCCGGGCTATATTTAGGATAGAGATCTTAGCGATTCTCCTTGAGGGCGAGATGAAAATCAAACTGTTCGTGGAGAGAGAAGCATGAAGGAGGTGCTGTAGGAACAGATGAGACATAAGATCGTGAAGTCGCTGAGGTGAGGAACGACGATGGGTCAGTGAGAAATGATTAATTTCCCAGAATGGATGCTGCATTGGAGACCGATGTCCGTTCAGTAAACACTGACTGATTCTCGTGGTGACGCGTAGATGAGCGTGAGATCGGAATTCCGGTGTTGAAAATGGGAGAGCGTGAGATGTAATTATTGATAAAAACGTGAGTGTTGACGCTTCCTCACCCGAACTGAGCTGAATAGCAGTCGTCAATCAGATAACGGATCCTGCCTGGAAACGCCTCGCTACAGTAATTGAAAGAATTCTTCACTGAGTCGGGTTAGAAATTAAAATAATATATAGCATTGCGTTTGACGAGAACTTGAGTTGCATCGTTTTCACCTCTAATATTTACTCCTTTCTCCCTTCATTTGGCGGAATCAGTTCACTGGCACTCTCATTTCCTCTCTTTTCACATCTTTTCTTAAAACATGTCAATAATGACAGCAAAGGTCTGTCGCAGTACATTGAATATTTAAAGAGAATGACAACTATTAAGTCAATAAAGGACACAAACACCCTTGATTCCCCGACCGCACTCGCCCGACCTTGGAATCGAACCGAAATCTGCGGTGGAGACGAGCTCGCACCTTCTTCACTAGGCCAGGCTGTCGGTTCAAAAGGAATGCGAGTGAAGGCAGAAGTCATCTCCAAGTGATATCGACAACTTATTGTCCTATTATTATTGACAGAATACTACAATCATTCATGTTGTAGCGAGACAGCATATCAGCATGTCATTCGACTGCGTCACACAGTAGTTGAACGGTATCATTTGGAGATGACTTCTGCCTTCACTCGCATTCCTTTTGAACCGACAGCCTGGCCTAGTGAAGAAGGTGCGAGCTCGTCTCCACCACAGACTTCGGTTCGATTCCTAGGTCGGGCGGGTGCGGTCGGAGAATCAAGGGTGTTGGTGTCTTGTATTGACTTAATAGTTGTCATTCTCTTTAGATATTCGATGTCAATAATAATACAGACAAAGGTTGACATTACCCAACCCTTTAGTCTCAACCATTCATTTCACTTGCGCTTTTTATCTCAAAATCACCTTCCCAATATATGATAAACATAATACACCTCGCCCACCCCAAGACCCAACTAGTGCCGTTGTACACCAAATATTCACTTTCAATGGTGCAAAGGCTATCTTATTAACATCATAAACGCCACACCTACCTCATCGGCGCCCTAACCAACATCACAAACGTCCTTATCGAGTAAAGTTGAACAAGGTATTTTTACTGAGACTCGTGTTGATATCTACCATAATCGGTACTCAGCGGATTGATTTCTTGGATAGGCCTACTACATTTGTTCTTGTTGATTAAGAACAATGCACTCTTCTTTATCACCATTTACTGAAGCACTATTGTCTGGACATTAGTGGGTGATGCACGAAGCACGATCATCTCTGTTTTGTCGCCGCATCGACTACAATTGCTCACTTCCCATGTTCGTCTATTCTTCCCGAACTCATCATGGTCTGATAGAATGTCAACAATGAAGTTTCACGTGTAAACGCGCGTTTTCATGAAGTTGAAGAATCTACTGTTAAAAATTTGAAGAATTACCCTTTACCTTGAAAGCAGTCAAAGTATTCATTGCAAAGCAGATAGTACTTGGATTCATAGCAGCTGGGAAACCATGGATGCATTCCTGGGAGACAGTTGTTGGAGTTTTGGGCCCCTTTATCATCAGATCATCCTCTGTCAGGTAACAGATGTTTGATTTGGTAGCGGATGAGCTGTGTACCCTTCCAATATATGGCAACATTTCTTTGAGATAAAGTTACTTTTGACGCCAGACAATGCCGCATGTGCTTAATTTGTACTTTTACAAAAATATTGGACGTGCATGTATATAATCTAGTGCTTAGTCCCTAATAAAAGTAAACAAAATGGTAATCAAGTTAATGCTTATTATCACCCAATATCCTGTATGTACAGCACTTTGTGTGCTGTGTTCCTCCGTAATCATTCATGCCATATCACCCTATAATCATGCTTATTATCACCCAATATCCTGTATGTACAGCACTTTGTGTGCTGTGTTCCTCCGTAATCATTCATGCCATCCTCCCAATGCATCGGCAAGGGATTATTTTAAATGGAATAACTGATAACTAACTCAGAATAACAACATGTGACTTTCTGACTAATGAAACCAGTGGTGACATCGAATTATTTGAATGATTGTTATAGTATGAACCTGATGACTGAAAGCGAGGGATATAGTGACCAATTAAGATGACAAAACTTCATTGTCAGAGCATTTTATGGCGCACGTGTCGCCCTCATTAAGTTGCGCATAAGAAGCAGAATTTCACGGGCTTTAGTTGCACATGTTGTTGACGTCAGCGGTCTTACGATTCACGCATTGCATACATATCGATGACATTAGGTTACGGATGCGGACCATCAAATGCTGCCCGATCATTCGCTTTGACAGATCAGCTGCCTAACAGACAAAGTACCAATGTGAATATTAGGGATTGGGTTGAAAATGTCATTTAATGCGTTGTAGCCTTTTAAATGATGTCACACGTGCAATAACTGTTCTTTTATGGAATTAAAATTAGCTTACATTTTTAGGGTGACAAATTTTTACTTAATGACATATTTTGGTTGTATACACCATAAGTGTAAAAATATTTTGATCATAAAGATGTATTATACATAGAAAGCTCTGTCCCTCGTGATATTTCTGTTTATATCTTCGATTAATGATCAGTAAAGTGACAATAATAATGATACAGTGGAAGATGGTTAATCGACAAGGTTCGGGATTATTTAAACCTTGTCGATTATAGAAACCACACTCTATTTCCTTCTGTTCGAACATCACAGCATGCTTGGTTCACAGCTATTAACCCGACTGTATAAAATATCAAATATTTGACAAGAAAAAGCAAGTTAAATTCAAAAACTAACCCCTTAGTATACATACTGTATGTGTATAACAAATGTGCATTTAACACATGGTCTACATGAAACATCTAGGTTCTGCATTGTAATAGTATCTCAGTTAAGGAAAAAGTCCGTGATCTTTGCTTGCTTGTGAGATGTGGCAGCGAACACTAGGTCTTGCTGTTCATTGAGAGTCACTGTGCTCAGCCCGTGCTCTTCAAAATAAATTTTCAGCTCATCGATGTGTCGCAGGGCTTGAGCACGAGAAATCAAAACTTTCAAAATTTTCCAAAATTTTCCATAATTTTCCACGGAAAATTTTGATTCAAAATTTTCATCACTACCCTCCTCATTGTCTTCTTTATCCTCGTCCTTCTCCTCTTCATCCTGAATACATTCCATGCCATCGTCGAATGTCACATAGAAAGGATCAAGCTGTAAGTTGTCGGTCTCGTCGGAAGCGCTTTCAATAGGCACATTATGTGTGAGGCATGCGCAAAGCCACACTTGCGGAAACAGTTGCGGACGGTTTCACTGGATACATTTTTCCACGCTTTGGAGATGAGATAGATGGCGTCCAAAACTGAGATTGATTTAGAGGATTCTTGGACAGTTTCCTCTAATCCAGCATCTAGGCGTTGCAGAATTTTGTCCATCAAGAGCCGTCGATAGTGAGTTTTCATACATCGGATTATTCCGCCGTCGAGGGGCTGAATCAAGAAGGTTGTGTTGGGGGGCAGAAAAAAACGTCACTTGGATGAGCTGTACAATGATCAAAGATGATTGCGATTCTTCTGTCGGTGAGTCGCATTCGAACATCAATTCGGCTTAGCCAGGCAGTGAAGATTTTGGACGTCATCCAAGCTGACTTGTTTGCATCGTAATCCACTGGAAAGAGTTGAATGTTCTTGAAGCAGCGCGGTTTCATGGATGTCCCTATGACCAGCGGCTTCATAAGATCTGAGCCTGTCATATTGGCCTTTGGAAGGATTGTCAATCGTTCTTTTCTCTTCTTAGAGCCCGATATTGAATCACCTTGTTTCATCAACGAACTGTCCGGAGTATCACGATACTATAGTCCAGTTTCATCTGTATTGTAGACGTCATCTGAACCGTATCGAGGAAGAATGTCAGGCAGCACATTTCGAAGCCACGAATCAGCCCTGGTGACATCAGCGTCCGCCTTCTCACCATGTAATTTCTTGAAGGTCAAGTTGTTTCTTGATTTGAACCCAGCAAGCCATCCAGTTGAGAACTCACAATCAATTTCCTGATGCTCACGAGCCAGTGATTGAGCTTTTTGAATCAATAACGGACCAGAAATTTCAGCCTTGCGGTTCCGCATCTTTGAAAACCAGTTCAGGAGTTGTGATTCAATGTCTGGAAGATTGCCGGATCGCTTCCTCTTCCGCTCCATGGATTTTCACCTTGTTCTTAAGAACTCGGCACACTTATGAGCGACTGATTTGAAACTTTTTCTCGAGTTCGGCGGCCTTCATCCCAGAATTACTCTCTTTCGATCACAGCTCGCTTTTCCTTAATGGACAGATCATGTCGTTTTCTCTTAGCAGCAGGTGGGAAATCGTTGAGTTCCATGACTAAGTCACCGACGCGACGCGTAGAACTTGAAAAGTCACGTGAGTGCTGCATCACGACCTTGTCGATAAAAGAGACTTTGACACAGAATTTCTTGTCGATTAAAGAAAATTTTTGTCATATTGTACCGGGACTTGGACAATCTTGTCGATAAAAGAGACTTGTCGTTTATCGGGTTGTCGATTAACCATCTTCCACTGTAATTGCATTTGAGTTACAAATCTGAAAACAGAGGACAGAGTTGGACAAATACAAAACCCGTCATGGTTAAACAATGAAGATGCGAAAATGCCACCAAATATCACTTCACCGAAGGTAAGATGATACACTCCGTTTGAATTCTCCTATAGATTTGACGGTTGCTTCTTGGTCAGATAGCGCATTCCGAAGCTTGATAGTGTCTATTGTAAGAAAAAGACTGACGAGACAAGTAAATAGAATAGTCTAGATGGATGGAATTTTGATCTTATATCTATGCGACGACTAGGAGTACAATCTGAAAGAGGAAAAAACATCATAGAAGTTTTTCTTGAAATGATTATGCAGTAGTTTATACATGATGAAAAAGAAGATATCACCCAATTGCCATATTTAAAAATCGGTAGGCGTAAAAGCATGAAATTAATTAACATATGAAATATAAAGCGTAGTGTAAATGCTATGTCTTTACAGTTTCGCTTGAAATGGAAAATTGACATATTATGAAGAAGATGAATCATTTAATCAGTATTTATGTAAACAAGCTTTTCTTCAGGAGCTTTGTATGCTTACCGTCAACTGTCTGCATTAGTCATTACTTAGGGGTCGGAGTGCGACTCTCATCACCTACGACAGGGAAGCATGTGCCAATGGTTTAATAAGAAATTTAATCAAATTTATCAAAGGAAGTTCACAAATTAGTACTTTTAATTATGAAATGAATTAATTATTTAGTCTCTACCAGTTTCAATTGGCAACAAGATGACATAGATTGACCAATCATCATCCGGAGAAATATAAGAAGAGGAAGTGAGAGGACATCAGGTCCCTACAATTTCAAAGTTTAAAAATGTTCATAATTTACATGCATAGACTACCTAATCCAAGATATTCTATATCACAGAAATGTAAAAAATCACAAAAATCATAGGGATGTTGGAGATTTAGGTTCATAGATCGCTGACCTTTGTAACACATGCTGCATATTAAGGCCATGAGGCCAGTCAGTCATTAGTTGGCTGATGAATTTCAGTTCCTCCACCTTTCGTTGTTGATCATTTCCTTTTATTTCTTTCAGTATTGTCACCCTTAAATCTTCTCCCAGGTATTGATGTTTTATAAAATGATGAGAAACCACATTTTCTTCATCTCCATGGCGGACGTCAAATCGATGTTCTGTCATTCTCTCACAGTTCTTTAGGTTTCTCCTACATATAAGAAATTACAATTTCGAAAACTTAGACCATGAATGATTTTTGATGATGTGCATGTTGTTTTATTAGCTTTGATGTTATCAGAGAGTCCAGTGATCGGAGATAACACTTCAGTTTTAGTTGAGAGCATGGTGCAGGTTTTGCACCACGAATTATTGCAGGATGAAAAGATACCATGGTTGCTAAATGACGCATCATCAGTTTTATCATACACGCGAGAAGAGATCAAATAAGATTTTAGTTTTCTGGGAGGAGATATCACCCAATTGCCTTATTTAAAAGTCGGTAGGCGTAAAAGCATGAAATTAATTGACATATGAAATATAAAGCGTAGTGTAAAAGCTCCACCATAATGTAGTATTAATGCCAGTATGTTGAAGAATGATAGGAAGCAATCCAGGTAGGTGTCGGCGAAATGTTTTCTTTGCTATTTTTCTCCAATAACAATTTTTGGTCTTTAGATAGAGCTTTTCGAATTTGATTTTTCACTCGACCTCTTGGATAACCTCCTCGCACTAATGTATCCTCGAGTATCATAAATAATGTCTCGCCTGAAGATCATCTGAACAAATTCGCCGTATTCTTAGGGCTTGCGAATAAGCAATGGGCAAACGATGTTCGATAGGCTGACATGAAGTGAAATGCAGATATTGGCGAGTATCGGTTGGCTTGGTGCATAAATCTGTGGATAAGTTAACACCGTGCTTTGAAATTCTGGTATCAAGAAAACTAACTTCCGAATTACTCGTTTCAAAGACGGATTTAATAGGATGGAAATTATTAGCATAATCTTCAAACTGCTGCAAGATTTCCCATCCATGCGTCCAGATCATAAAAATGTCATCGATATATCTCCACCACACTGTTGGTTTGAGGATAGCATTTGATAGAAGACGTTTTTCCAATCAATCCATGAAAAAAATGCATAGTTTGGAGCCATTTTTGTACCCATAGCCGTGCCTTGCAACTGAGTGAAAAATTTGTTGTAGAATTGTAAGGTATCCGTTGTTAAGAAAAGGTGTGCTAATTTTGATATAGTTTTTGAAATTGGGACTTTAACCGCTCTTGTTTCAAGAGCTTCGTAGAGCCTCGTAGACCTTCATTCCATCTTGGTGAGGACTCTTAGTATACAACAAAGATACGGATACATCCGCAACAACCAAAATAAAGTATTCATTCATTTTACCAGAAAGTGCATTGAGTTTGGTCAAGAAGTCCGTTGTGTCTTTGAGACAAATTTTGACCTGAGTGGCTAAGGGTTTGATTATCGAGTCTACATAGGAGCTCAACTTTTCTGTTAACCCATTACATGACGATACTATCGCTCGACCCGGACAAAGAGTTATGTTCTTATGAATTTTTAGGAGTAAATAGAATAAAGAGGTTCTTGGTGAAAGTGGCGCCTTAATTTTTTCAGCCGTTTCTAAATAGAGTTTTCCAATTTGAACGAGTCTATCTAATTCGTCAGTAACATTTTCACGGAGAATTGAAGTTTGATCAACTTCTTCCTGACGATAAGTTGTGATATCATTGAGTTGACGAAATTTTGACGAAGTGTATGCATGTATCTACGGTAACTCGTAAAATGATATTCGGCATCAGTTTTTGGTTCTCGTGACTAACATACTATATAACAAACGGAATAATTCATCAAAAATCACTAGATTGAATTCATCCAACATCATATTCAATATAGAATATTTAGTAACATGTGTAGAAGTACCATTCTTCCACGACTGCAACTTGTATGAAAGTACTAGCATTTTACTCATACTCTAAATTAAAAAAGCCTATTTTTAATTTCTTATGCGGATTTTTGAATATTGAAATTAACGGCGTCATTGATGTAAGTTAACATCGAATTTTTATTATCGATCTAATTGGATTTAGTATTCAGGAAGATAGGTGATATCCAGCCTTTGTTAGTCGCCTTTGACAAATCGCAATTGAATCTCATTTTGTACGTGATAACTGCTCAATTATATGTCAAAATTTTGGCTTTGAGAATTTAGAGTAGAAGATATTAATGCTAGCTCAGCAGGATGTGAGTGGCATTGTTGAAGAGATTGAAATACCTCAGTCAAGTTGATAGTTCATCGGTGTGGAGGATAATTTCAATCTGGAATCAAATTAGAAATTGGAGGTATTCTTGAGTTGAATCTAGTTCAACTAGTAAGGTAGATGAATTCTTCCATAAAGCACGTGAGAGACTGGTCGATAAGAGAAACGGGATTCTCAAGTAGAAATGCTTGAACGAAAACCTCTTATCTAACTGACATCCGGGGAAGCAGCTGTAATTAGGATCGTACTTTGATTAGTGGCAGACGATTTATACAGTTCTGCTGCTCTAAGCGATCTCAAGACGCTCTCTCTTCCATTGCACTGGAAATTGTCCATTTTGAAACTAAATGAGACAAAGGTACATTTTGCAAGAATGCAATTGGCAAAAGCGGTAAGGGAAAGAAGAAGGTTTTGAAGATAATGACTATAGGACAATTATGTCATTTGATAATGTATAAAGCACTGAAATTCAAATATTAACCGGACAATTTTGAATAGGTTTTGGCCAGACATCTAAAATATAGATATTTTGGAAAAAGTCAATTTTTTTGATGATAAAATAGTTGATTATCGGTAGCGATATATCTTTCTCTTTAAGCAAGTGTTGAAGGAATATCGATACAAGTAAGCAAAATTTGACAAAGTAAGCAATTAAACTTCAGAGAGAAAAATACGATATCTGTAGGTATCACTCTTCTCCTCCTAGACGAGAAAGTGTTCTAGTATTCAAATTGAATTGTAGATCTGTGAATCCTTCGTGTTTTATTGGATGTGCTTTTCTCTGAAGCCATCCATACAGGACGTCCGCAAATAAATGGCATTTTTCGACTCGGCCATTCCTCCCTCAGGACGTTCGCGTAATAAAAGAATTTTCTGTTCATTCTGTACTTGTAGGTTACATTATTCGTGTCTGAATGACCGTCCGCTTAGTATTAAATACTCATTTCTTTATTAATACTTTTTTTGTCATCATATATATATAATTGTATTTTCATCAATACGTCGTCGAGTAATGCATCTGTTTAAGAAGGGACAATGAAAAGCAACTATAAATAGATTAAATGTAGGATAGTACACGAATTAACAGCGTCGTATTCATCTCATTGACGCTACTGAACAGCAATGTCTTTTTTGTCTGCGATTGTATCTGACTCAGCAGCATTCGCTACATTTTTCTATATAGGTTTGCGGACGCGTCCGATTTTTCAGTAATTAGAATTTAATTCTATTAATTTTTATATTAATTTCAGTATTTAAACATCTAGAAAAGCAAAAAAATATTATATATGTAGCCTATACAATAACAGCAAACATTGCAGTAATGCATCAACTGAGCAAATCAATTGGAATAACACATTTCGTAGGCAACCGTGAAAAATCGATGAACAGTGCGTCAACCTAGTGGTGGATAACTGACGCTGATTGAACCGTAATTTGTAGTAAAGTAGCGGCATCATTTACACGTAACTGTGTCAGGGTTACATGATCTGTAGATGCTTTCTATGCTAATCATATTGTAGAAATACTTCTTCGACTCCGAGACAGCGTCATCGCATTAATAAGCCAAATCAAAGACAGTGGAAGACGTCTTTGGATCGAATAAAATGATTAAGCATTTTATGCCAAAAGCGATCTTTATTTCACAGTAACTTCGCGTGCTTCGGGGTTGAGAGACACTGATATAGTGCATTTGTAGATCTAAAAACATAATCAGGGCGTCTGTATGTTTCATTTTGTATCCCTGATGAAGAAATGCTGTCATTTGCAATTGTTGTTCGCCTAGATTGCTTCGAGTACTTCCTCAGTTGACGGATGTAGCCCTGATTGTAGCCAAGAATTGCAGCTTTGATGATTTTATGTAGATTCAAAACTTGGCCTCATTGCGCTTCTGACTTCTGGCGCCCTTTCTACGAGATAATCTATGATTATGCTTTATTCCCTCATATCGGACGATCAAATTTCTTTTTGACATAAGTCATGACTTTTAAGACTGTTATGTTTAACGTTGTGACCACACCGACTTCAAAAGTCGCCAAAAGTTAGTGACCAGTCATTAACCTTGGAATTTCTCATAGCTGATAAGGATCGAGTCCGTCATCGCTTCTCGCAGGACCTGGACTTACACACAATTCCACTTGAATCGTTCTTTCGCGTTTGTTGTTATTGAAAGTTGACCACAAGACTGATTAAATGAACTTCATATTTGGCTTGTATTAGCATGAACAATGTAGTAGTTGGATAGAGCAATGCAGCCTCATCTGCGTGGAAGAATAGATGTCAGAACGGATTAGCAAGCTGCAACTTCATATTTAGAGAACGTTTTCTTTAAAGACGTCCACTGCTGGTGGGTATAAATAGCGAAATATTCTCGATATCTTCATCGCACTGGGTTTGCTAGTATGACAGATGTTTAGTGTTGCATTGTCGGTGTCACTATATCGTGATCTTTGATTGTACATAATGTACCTTGCAAAAAATACATTTGAATAGTTCGAATAATACAATAAACCTGTAGAAGTATAAATTTGCATTCATTGACCGTAGCTTGCGGAATACCCTTATTAGATTTCCCTTCTTATAGTGGACTTCCTATAGAATATTTGATCCCATTCTCAAATCGATCATCTGGGGGAAACTAGCAAGAAGATGTATAGTTTCAAAGAACTTTGATAATTGCGCGGTTGGGATCCAGACATCTGTGAGTCATTTTATTTTGTGGTGCCTTTGAACCCCATACCTCCATATCAATAGTCCATGCTACTATCTCCTGATTCAATACAATCTCGAGAGTACCTATGCAGTACTAACTGTGGACTGAATTTTTTTCTGTTTTATCGTTTTCATGAAAACAGAGATCTTATCACTATGTCACTTATCGGATCCATCATGTAAAGATTGCACGATACATTGATATTTGTGGTTTTGTATTATCAGTTGATGAGGTTTTGTGTAGCTTTGAGAAAATATACAGAAGATGTCAACTGCTTTAAACCATTTTTAGAATTTAATGTCCTCTACTTGTCGTCTCCCACTGAGCTTTGAGATTTCATGTGATTTCTATATTCTGACATTTACATCATTTACATTGTCCGTAATTTCTGATAAAGATACAACAAATTTCGCAATTTCTTGAACCACACCTTTTATTCATACAATCAAAAATCATAATTGAAGCAATCTTAGCTGAAGCATTTCATAGAATAATTTTCAAAACAGAATTGATTGGAAGGAAGTACTTGGTGGAACAAGCAGTTTTTGTAATTGCAAAATACTCATTCATAGCCAATTGAAAAATTAAGTATAGTTTAGTTCAAGGAGCTCTTAAGTACAAAGAGCTAGTTTCAGGTGTAAACAGTGGCAATTTCATTTATAAACTTTGTAAGTTATGAGAATGTGAAAGTGTAGGCATTTCGTCAAATAACCATGAATCG
Organism: Prostheceraeus crozeri; assembly: GCA_907163375.1. Classification (NCBI taxonomy): domain Eukaryota; kingdom Metazoa; phylum Platyhelminthes; order Polycladida; family Euryleptidae; genus Prostheceraeus; species Prostheceraeus crozeri. Next base: position 215,112 of record CAJQUW010000682.1, on the reverse strand, counting down.
GTGTTGCTTATTTTTAGAATGTTAATCGAGTACTTCGTGACCTTCAGCTATAAAGAGCTTCACCATCATCTGCTTGCGAAAATGAACTATTCAGGTTTTGCTTGCGTATACACGTAGCATGCTGTGGTCTCCGTAGCATATAGCTTAACTGCTTGGCCTAGCGATCTTTCGGCCCAGAGGTCGAGCCCCGAAAGTGTCACTGGAAGTCGTCAGGAAGTGCATCTGATCTGGAAGCACCACATCGCTCCAGAGTAAAGTCTGACTATGTCAGCACCGTCCAAGCTCCCAGAAAGGGGCAGTAGTGACTTTAAACCATCATTTACATTCACTTGAATGGTGCTGGCACCAGTATAGAAGACAATTTTGACCCAATCCAAATATGGGTCGTCCAAACGTGGATATCGAGATTTTCATCAGATATTCTTCCAAGTTGCTCAAGTTTTTCCATTTTTTCAAAGAAATTACTGATAGAATAAATCGGCAGCATTACTTAGCATTTTTTATTCATCCAAGATGAGGCGGCAGCACGCATCTCGATTTTCTTCAGATGGGTCATGGTGCGATTCTGATTAACTTAATTAATGATCAAAAGGATTGTTTTCGAAATAAAATGAACCATTATTCTAATTGTAGCATTCTTCACATGAATCAAACACATACATTTGAGTTGAGCAATACTATAATTATGTATAGTATTAATTTATAAAGTTATTGACCCATATTTGATTTCAATATCAGCGATTTAGTTGTGATTGACTTTCGATGCATGTTTAAAGTTGTGATAAATAGTCAGATCTCAAGAAACTATGCATCGCATGCAAACCGTCTTGAGATGCGTAATTGGAAGCTATGCTCTGCCTTTATTTGATTTTTCATCCAAATGATATTTTACACACTCAATCCGCAGTCTAAACACATCCTAGGCGCTACACCACAAAAATCTCAGAAGGAATGCAAGACCAGGGCTTCCATCACAGAAAATAATACATCTATAGAAATTGTATGTACGTGTAAAGCTCTTTCATCTTAACGAAGATCTTGATATTGTGCATTCAGAAGGTCATATTATGCATTTACAACTCAAGGTCATCTAGCTTTTAATAATGGAGTTTGCATCATATCATGTACATTTGTTTTATATGTAATGAGAAAAGTGCTATTGCAGATGTAATACTGCAAATTGCCGATTACTACATTGCCCAAACTACAACAAAGTGATACATCAAATGGCAATAACTTAGTCGTAAAGACTAGCATAAATTGTATGCTAGTAGCTCATTTGTTGCAGTCATTGTTGATTGAGAATAGAAATCGTAGTCTAATAACAAATTATAACTTTAATTGTAAATGTGCGTCCCTCTACTGTCTGCTGATGTAAGGCAGCTGATATTACGCAAATATTCAAGCTACCAAGTATGCAATAGTGAGGAACAATGTAGACGTGAATCATGCTGCGGTCATGTGAATCTCATCAACATTCTTTCTCATGCATCAACAATGCAATGCGGCTTGCTCTGAATCTATCGATAATGACCGTGAAAGCTGCTTCAAATAACTAGCAGAATATGACAATATGACAATATTTCCTCATGTTCCATTTGCCGCTTCTCTTTATACTATTAATTTGTCCATTATAACAATTATATAAATTAAATTTGTTGTGAATGCTCATGGTGATTGATTAAAACTGAGCTTTGTCTCTAAGTGCTAGATACGAGTATATAAAACAATTATATAGAATCTTCGATAATTGCCCTGTAAAGCAGACAGTTATCTATGTAAATTCGTTTCATTGTTACGAAGCAATTTGGTGACCTCATACATCAAAATGTAATGTGTGACATCATAGAATGCACAACTATTGAAAGTTAATGTATGATTATTATTACAACTAAGGGCATGGTGAACCTCATTGTATTTTGAGTGATTACTTAATGATAGCTTGCTCTATTTGTTTTTACTTGACTACACAACGGCCGATGTCAAAGCGACTAATCTTACAGCTAGTGCAAATGTGCTTGAATTCTTCAATAAAATAACTCAAACCCGAATAATTTGGAATTCATTGAGTGAGATAACAGTGCATGTCGGAACATAAAATGATTATTTCTCGCGTGCTTGAAAATCCAAATTTCAGAATTAGTTAGCGTTTTCAAAAGATTTGTAATCATAGCAGCACAATCTACTTACAACGCAATCAATGCAAAAAGGACACAATGTAGCGTGTAGAACATTAATGCTGTAATATTTAAAAGTGAAATTGATAAATATTTTGAGGAAATGAAAATCAGAAGACATCGGTTAATATTTCGATTCTTTTTTCTCCCCACCCCCTCTGCCTCGGGTTTCCTAAGAACACTGTGATTTGTCCAGTCACTAACTTGCTGACATATGAGACACATAATATTTTTCAAATTGATTGGCAGTCTGACGAACAGACGCCGTTTGCCGCTGATTATGTGTACATACGTCAAACTTATATGGTTGACACTGCGTGGAAATTCCTGTCTTATAAAGACTTAAATGGTTCTTACCGTGTCAAAAATCATAGCAGTGTTAAAACTATGGCAACTGGAGATCCTAGACCAATGCTTCTCAACCAGAGTTGTGAGACCGCGGTCTTGGTGTCACAAGAAGTAGGGTTAAACTATATCTTGAAATTCTTCGCTGTGATCGGTTCTCATTGCGAACTTCTCTTACATCTGAGATGAATTAAGTACTTTTATGAGTGTGAACATCGTTGATGTCAGCTTGGATGACTAGATTTTTGATGAAACAAAGAACTGGTTTGCGACGATGCTATTTCCTCAACTGTGCCATATCCTACACACAGAAAACCTTCAACACTAAGGTCTCTGTGATGTAAGTAGAGTTTACACAACCAACCTATCTCTAGCAAGCTGGATTTCCTCGTTTAGTGTTAATCTCTGATGCTCTCTTCCCGACATTCTTGCTCACATAGCATTATGATCAATAATTTGTGTTTTATCCAAACACAACCTAACAGAATGATGAACTTTGTTTAATTGTAGTAATTGCGTTCCAGTATTGGATTGCTTTTTTTGTTTGAGATCGAGATCTGACTGAAGACACACTGCAAACTGCAAATCACAAATTAATCAATGTCAATGCCAAAACAATGCGTCCTCGAAAATAATTTGATTGAACAACCTTGATTGTTATAAATACACACAAGTAGATTATCATTGCTAAGGAACCATGTTGGGGTAAACAACTGAGAAAGGGTACAGGAGAGGGTACGGTTGAGAGCTACTGTCATAGACAGCTCACAGTATCCAATCACTTCAGTCTAGCGAATGGTAGTTGGAGACTAATAGAATCTTCCACTATTATGTAGACCGTTGACTCTCTACTCCTAGACTACGACAACAAATGCAAAAGTTTCATGAGTACTATGACATCATTCAGTGTACCCAATCACCAGTGTACCAAAAGGTCAAATTATGGAAAGATTTCAGATGACCTGTTTCCTCCATCGCCAAAGGCTCATTTTCATTACCCATAAATAGATAGTTCCATAAATAATAAATGGAAATTGCTCCATACTAGGCTATTTCGAAGATTCGGTGACTGGAAAGCATTAAAGACAAGTTCTCATTTCATCCACTCTCTCTCTGGTTATCATTTCAAAGTACAAAGGCTAGTATGAGTATTGGAGGGCAACATTGCGCAACTGATAATGCTTCAATGTCAACATTTATCTGAGCAAGGAGGAGTGTTATTGAGGAAGTCATCTGATCAATCGCCTTGGCTGCCTCGTTCGTGATTAACAATTGTTTGAATAACCGGTTCGTTCCACCTTGCAGTCTTCGCCTTACACAGGTCAATTGTGCAGCATGTCAGATTATTCTGTAGTGTTTACTAGCGCATTCACGTGAATGAAAATGAGTCTAAACCGGCTTTTTGGTACAATGAAAAGATGAGGAAGAGTTTCACCTAGCGATATGCTCTGTCATCAAGGTCATCGAAGTCCCATGATCTATCTGAGGGTGAATTCGTGAATACGTCATGAAGAATATGGGACAGTGATTCTCATACTATTGGCTAAATGTCTATGAATTATTAGAAATTTGTCTGAAAAATATATTTCACGATAGACTGTGTACGAGTATAGGACACTAAATTATCCATGAAATTCTTCTTGATATGCTTAAGGAGTACTCGAAGCGGTGCCGCTGACTTGCAATCGATGTCACCGTAGGAGTTACCTGATTTTTATCTTGTGTACAGTACGTTATGCGGGACTTACTTTCACGCACTGCTTTTCCACAATATCAACCGTGTCAAACGGTATTTAATCACGGTATGTCGATGGAGTTCACCACCATCAGGTGTGTTATACACTGATGCTTCTAGAAAGAAAGGATGGTTTAACGTCACTACTCACTTGGGGGCTTGAACGGTGCTGACACAGTCAGACTTTAGTCTGGAGCGCTGTGATCTTTCAGTCCGGATACACTTCCTGACGACTTCCAATGACACTTTCGGGGTTCGACCTCTTGACCGAAAGTTCGCTAGGCCAAGCACTTGGCCACTACTGTACCATGGACAGCTCGGTGCTGATGCTGCTTATATTACAATAGTTTTTGATAACAAGGTGGAACGCAGATTGTAGAATAATTGCATAAAATCACATTGAAAGAATGCTATTGTGAGAGAGCGTAAGTATCCGAGTCTGAAATCATTCCCAAGGTATGTAAAATCATGATGACAAAAACAACTTGAGACATAAAGCACGACAGTATCATAACTTAGCTTGACTAATAACATATTCAGGTACCAAGTAGAAATGCTCTTAACACTTGTTCTTTTTGTTGATCAAGAATTCCACAATAGCTTTATTGGACCAACATCTCCATGTAAAATCTTCGACTTGAGTATTTCCTGCACATGTACTATGAATCGTCGATATGGGAGCCATAGAAAATCCTTAAAAAGATCTACCATCGATCAGAATCAAACATTTGTACATTCTTTGCTTAATAATTTCATTTATTTCTTAATTTGCTAGTGTTATTGTTGGAATGACATGATATTCCCACATAATCTTCTCGGGAATGCAACTGAATTAATATGGAATTTTGGATCATTTGACGTGGATTTAGCTGCAAATAAAGCAACAGGCATTCGATTTTGCTATTGAACATTACTGATGAAGTGTTTGTATGCATGGACTAGATCATATGGTATGCAGAGCAATCTGCATTTTTAGTTTATCACTGTACCATGCCTGATAAATAATTTTGCCTCTCTGACTGAAATGATTGCCTCAAACAATGATTTTGTTGATTTCAAAACTACATTTCCGCGTCACTAGGCTAAGTAAAGTTCCAAATTATTAAAATTCCAAATATTTAGAATCATTCATCGGGTCATTTTCTTAATTTAGAAATTAGTCTCAGACGTGCATGAAAACGTATCAGGCAGTCAAGATGGTGAATTTTCAAATAAATGTCTGACATTATGATGTTATCACAATTTTTTCCCTTCATGTGTGTGTCAGTCATATTGAATTGCAGCGCGCAATGACTAAATGAAAATGAAGTTCGGAAAGGTTTTCAGGATCTGCTGCTATAAAAGACGATAACATGTCATGAACATACGTTAAAAGGATAGCCTACGAACCTCACGGACCTTGGTCATTCATGTAGCTTTTAGTTTCGAAGAAATCGCTAGGAAATCTGACAAGGCTATGCACCAACATAGAGAATTGAGCAATTTGTATCCATTAGTACTTCGTCAGTTTAATCTGAAACTGGTCTCTGGCTCTCTACTGAGGACTATATCAATGGATGAACAGTTTGAACAAGGACAACATTAAGGGAGAATGTACAACAATTCCTGTCTGTGTTGACGGTCAACTGCCTGAAGATTCGAACTGCTGTTTGTCTAATATTGCCCGGTGAATTACCGGAATATTCTCATCAATCGAAATGTATGTACAATGGCCAATACTGAATACAGCGGCCCAACGCAGGTTTGACTGTTCTTTTGAAAGTTTGCTGCTCACCAACCACCAGATATCATATCCACTATTGTAGAATTTAAAAGATTTACACAAGAAATTGAAATACATGTACAAGCCATATTGGATACATCCTTTCATAATTGTAATGAAGTGATCTGCTTATCATAGGGCTCCATAGCGGCGGTATTGCAGAGTCATTAGATTGATCATCTGATCTAAACGTCACCCGGTATCATCGAGATAGTGAACTTGGTCAGACTGCCGGTCTATGAACAAGATGGCATGACATGGAACCATTGAGTATTTTGATATTACCACAAATATTTTGATGTGAAAATGTTATCTGATTTATCGATGTGAGTTTCCGTTCCTTCATTGCTTTTGATTTTCGAATGCCTCAAGTAGGAAGTCTCGTAGTGGGCCTACATTTTCAACATCAGCCCAACTAGTGAGCGTGCTACTGAAATATGTGGGTCTTGCACTTTTGGTCCAACATGCACTATTGATTTATAGATACCGTACATTCATAGCGTTATGACAAAATTATCGACAGCAACGTGATTTGCTTAAAAACATTCCACAGTTGGATAAATTGAGACTAGTTACCTCTGAACAATGTTTGTGTTGGAAGTAAGCCATTATGCATTTATCGACATTTCTATTATCTTCAACAGTTTTCTAGATAAGCTGAGCTTAGGTCACGTGCTATTTTCATGATTTATGGAGTGATTATATCCACCGTTCGAAGCTGGCTGTATTCGAATGGTTCCGTGAACTATCTCATGTCGTTTCATTTTTATACCACTAATATGAGGTCAGAAAGTACTGAGCACTTAATATTCAAGTTTCCGTAGGTCCATTCCACACAGTCTGCATGCACTCAACTGTTGAGAAAAGTTATTGTTTTGATTTGCAGTTTGATAATCAGGTGTCAATAGGTTTTCGCGATCAGCATCATGAAATTCCAGAGAATCTCGTGAAGACAAACGTCTAATTCTGCGCTGAGAAAATATAATTCCGCATCAATTAATTTATTGCCGAGATGATCAGTATTGTTTTCCCAGACTGTCTAGTCTGTCTAAGGTGGCAGTGACATGATCTATTTCAGTTTACTAGATGAACGTTTTGCGTCGTCCGAATTTATTGGTGTGTTGCTATTTAACTCTCCAATTCTATTTTAGGAATCTTTGTCATTTTTAAGATTTCTTTATTCAAAAAATAACAGCAACAAGTGCAATGCAACAAGTCCAGTGCAATAGATCCGTCTATGAAATACAAATTCTATGATAGGACGTCGTCTTTCCCAGAATTCCTTGTTCATAATTCCTGGCATCAGTTTTATGCGACATTAATATTATCATTATTTCAAAAGTTCTTTCTCAGTGACTACCAAAATTCAACGGTTACATCCGTAAATACTAAAATTCTGCGTTTTTCTCCGATTTTCCACGTTCTACGGAGACCTGTTAACATTGTCGCGAAGAGCATGAAATTATTTTGCAATAAAATGAAGTGCGGTGCTATCGTCGAGATATCTGGGTGATCGACTCTCCATTTGGAGTCTGACTTCCTTGTCTGAAGAGAGACGCATAGTTAATTTGAAAATTGAGTTCACTTTGACGGCGAAATATAAGTTTCGTTTGTGAGCGAAACACTAGAATGATTAGCTTATTGAAGAATGATTAGCTTAGTGAAGTGAGCGGACACACAGTCAGACATACAGTGGATAAATCTTCAATCATAGCGTTGCGTCATTTGTTGAATATCCCATTGCGGTAGTTTTCCATGAATTTCTGCAATGACAGGCGGCTAAAGTTATTGCGTTGTCACTCAGGTGTATGATTGCGGTGTCACTCACCCTTTGTATGCACTCGAGTGTGTCAACTCAGGTTAATCTGTCCACAATTGCTCAGTAGTTGTGTATGTCATGATATGATTTTCAGCTACCCACTACTGGTAAAAGAACGTTCGATAATATTTTTACTGTACTGACCATCCTTTTTGATCGATTGGACTTTGGATCACCCTATTTCGATCATGATGTTGAACTGTTGGTCATTGAAGAGAATGAAAGGTGTCGGTCATCATGCTCCGCGCTACCAGTTAGCAATTTTGGAAACTTTTTGGCATGTGCAAGCTCTGATTGTGGTATGGTTATCGGAGTATTTGTGTAGTTACATCGTCGATGAATGTCACGACCTCGCTCCTCGATCTTGAACTCGGTCGGTCATGGTATCCACCATCCAATGCATGTATTTTTAAGCTTGAGCAATTTGGTAAGCTGAGAGTGACTTACATTTCACCAGATTACCCGAGCAAATAACGATATCTGATAACGTCAAATTTGCTATCAGTTACCTCACTACAATCTATCTGAAGTTTCAAAAAGAAAACACCAGCCGCAGGTTGAGAACTAAATTTGAAGTGACTTAGCTTTCTACTAGTAACAACTCTAATTTTGCTGATTGCTCCTATTTGAAAAAACTCAGCGCTTGTTAATGTAATTGAGAATCCCATGAGATCACGTTGGTAATGGGAAAAGGTGCTCAAATCAATTCATGATTAACGTGGATGTGACACAGATTAAGTTCAAATGACCGCCAACACTCTATCATTCTAAACCAAAGCTCGTCTAACCAGGATTAGCTCGTCCAACATAAATCTGCTAGAGGCTAAACAATATTCACACGGTTAGAACAGTGATACATAGGAAGTGTTGTAGAATTGCTGTTCTGTGTAGAATGCACCATGTAATTTTATCGCATTGGAGACAGTAAACTATTGTCAAATAATCCGCTATTATCAATAAATAACGCTCGCTGATGCAATTTTTTTACATCGAATATTAAAAAGACGGTTCAAAAGCTTACAACTGAAAAAGCTTAAACTGTGCAGAAGTCAGGCATGATAATTATGTTAAAAATCTTCACTACTATTCGTTATCATGTGATGGCGGTGTCTTTTTGGTGTGGCAAAAAATCAAGTGCAAGAAGTTGCGAGTGATCTAGGCATCGTGTGAGGTCGTGAGTGTTACTGTAAGAATTGATTTCCTCTTTCTTTTGGTCACTTTTTTGCCCTTATTGTGTCAACTTTGCTCCCTAGAGTTGACCCTTAAAAATTCGTGTCGAGATGTCTTCAGAATATGTCATTAGCCTTTAATGGATTTAGCTTCGCCTTATCTTATAAACATTTATTACCTTATAAAAATATCGTCACATCACGGCGTCTCTTGTAAATTTGAAACCTGGAAGGCAGATTCTGCGTGGAAAATGAAGTAATTGAAAATTTGTTTTCGTCACACCACATTCTTAAGTAAACAGCTAATCAACTCAAACGAACTTGATATTTGCATATCCTAACTTGCAAAATGTTTGTTTGGGAGAAACGTGTTGAGCTGAAAATTTGTTACCCTCCCTTCTAGCAACTTGAAATAAAATGTGCTGTTCTGGTGATATCAGTAGGATACCTTTAGGAAATTAGAGACACGAATTCATGCGTTTAAATCGAACATCTTAAGCATTCCTGCTTTCATCGTGATACTTCGGTGACGAAGCTCGCTGATTAACTTAAGAAGGAAAACTGAATGAACTTATCAATGAATCGAATCGAAGATCTCCATGACTTTTTAACACATTTGGATTTCACTTGTTCAATGTGCTGCGGATCGATAAATTCTCGTGTAGAAAACTGCTCGGGACAGCGGTTGCATTGCCTGTTCATGCTCCCTTTCTCTACACGAGGAACTTAGTAGATTATGCGAAGAAGTCTCTGGTTGCTTGGTTCAAATTCTTCTCAGTTAATGCTTTTCAAACATAACATTCCTGTTTCAATGAAATGAAACCGTTTTCATGCTAGCAACGGCAAACTATTTTCATTAAATTTTCATTCAAAGAGATTTTCCTTGTCAAATATTTAGTATAGATTCATCACTAGCTCAACACAGTAAATAAACATCATTGAATCAATTCTTGTGGAAAATGGATGAGTATATTTGCTGAAAATTCAAATTTGAGGAAAATTCTCTGTGAGTATCGACATGTCATAATGTATAAAATTAGCCAGGATTTTCCCATTGCGGATTCGTCATTGGCCGATGATACAGGACAACGTGAAAATTTTGCTCAAAACATGATGAATGATTCTGTCCAAGAACTGTCGAAAATTAGTTTGGAAGATGCATTTCGCTGAGACATCGGTCGCTAATATCAATATGTCAAGAAAAATTAACTGTGACGACTGAAATATATCAGAATAAGTAAAGCAATGCTGACGAATCGTCCACAACTTTGTCATTCCATGTATTTGTATATACTTGCCGGCCTAGTACCGCTACATCATTGGAAGGATCGAGCCATCGGCTGTACATGCTAACTCTTTCAATACATAAGTAATGGTATGTCCACCAAGATACACTTTGTGCACCCGATCAATGATTTTGAAATGGATCGCAATGCTGAACTCAGAAGTAAAATCTTCTAATTGCAGCTATACAATTTCTGAGAAATTTATATTCAGTTACTCGTGTTCATCGACTTTTCTTCATGCTTCAATCCTCAGCAACATTATTTGAATAATTCAGCATAGCGTGTGACATAAAGCGTAGGATCGAAAATATTTAATTTCTATTAACAAAATTGTGTCAAATTAAAAATTTAAATTCTTCATTCAAGTTGTCATTTTGGCTGTATAATCTGATGATAGCATATTTAGATTTTTGGGGCGAAAGGGAAATATAGCAAAGTTGGAACAAAAGGTGATCGAAAAATAGAAAAAAAAATAAATTTGCGTTTTAATTGTAAATTATGAGTTTTTTCTGTAGGATGGTCATTTTCTTGGTGCTGGTACAAATAGCGTACATCACGCACAGATAGGTTGTGAAGAGAGCTTTCAGTCTTCTGACCGGCTCCTCAACGATGTCTGAAGATTAAATGGCAGATAATCTGCAAAACCTCGTAAGATTACCATCAACCAAAACTATCCATTTCAAATACTGCTCGACACACATGAGCGAACGTATACCAAACATCTTGGTAACTGTCATAACAGATTGTACCGACAATTTTCAAAGTTTGATGATTTCATTTCATTCCTCACTTGTTTTTCTGACTTCTCTCAACGTGAGCACCTTTTTTATATTCCAATGAAGAATTTGTTATTGTAGGACAGACGTTGATATTCCACCTCTACAAGTGCACACTGTATTTAAGATCATTATCTCATCTCGTATTTCTGGGTATGTGTATGTGTTTTAAACAATGGGCATAATTCCTCTGCCCTGTATTCGTTACTGATATTGTACCATTTGTTTATCAGTATCTCAATCCAATCAGTGCCTATTGTTGACGGTATCTTGATCTCGGAAAACCGAGCCAAGAGTTTTACCAACTCGTCAAATCTTCCGATCCTGAAGTGCAACACGGAACTGGGTTAGCGTAGCATGTGCTGTTAATTGATGGCTTTGCAGCCTTCAGCTACTTTCAATTTGGAACCTAAGAAAATGCTCCTCACTGCTTCGCTAAGAATCTCCAACAGTGAAAATCGAGAAACATCAGTTATTTAATTTCATTGCCTGCCGTGTGATAATACTCTGCTGGGCGTGATTTCTGTAGTATTTGAGTGTTTGTCCTTACAATTTTCTCGTTTTAAGGACAGCTGACGTCGAGCTGAGACCCCTTCCCTGGTTTGTTTGTTGAGGGATGTCATGTTAGTGTGGGACACAAGAACATAGGAATCCATTGTTACAAATATAGCTGTGACTCGGGTTTTGTATTCTTCTATCCTAACTCCTGGGTGAAAGATTGTTTTTCCGATGGAGAAAACTCCTAGAGAAATATAGGAGTTGGTCAGAATTCCCCATTTACCGGAAAATCCGATATTCCAGATTTTTAAAGAATTTATTCTCGCACAACTATTTCAAATTTATGCGCTCAGGCCTCGGTGTCTACTATTTTCCGGATTTTTGAGGATATATAAATGAGATTCCTTAGAACTGGGTCTTTAATGAGGAACAATGACCTAATTTTCTATGTTATGTTACAAATCAGTGCCTCTGTTGTTGTGGAAATGCCTGCTTTAAGTGATCGCTAACAATGAAAAATCACCATTCGTATGTATCGCTAATCGTCTCCACGGTGTCTGCTTAGCAGCTGTAGTCAGAGTATACTGTCTCACTGCACTAGAGAAACTAGATGCACTGATTTACATTAGGTGTCATTGTAAGTACCGGTATCCAAGTATACCGATGTATTCACAACAAAGATTGTTTGCTGAAAGTCGTGGAAATGGGGAAGAGGATGAAGCAGTGGTTTATCGCTCTTGCCAATTTGTATTAAGTAACTTTCTTTCCACAGACCAATTCCTTATTGGATAGATTTTCCCAATCAATCGTCTTTTTCGAGCCCCTGTCGATAGATCAGCGCCCTTCTGGAATATAGGTCTACTTTTTGATGTAGAATCATTTTTTCATCGCAGATTAAGATTCTGCTTAAGCAGGATAGTGATGAATGTGAGAAAAAGCCTTGCTGTTATTATAGATTTTTAACTATTATCCCCACAATTATCATTATCATTTATCATTTTTTTATTATAACTATTATCATTTTTTCATCGTTCATAGTGAAAGCGATTTAAGTCTCTTGCATGAAATTCATCTTCTCTAGAGCATTTTTCAGCTCTCAATATTGCCAGTTAAACAGTTTACCCAACAACTTCGAAGATTGGAAAAAATTAGGTTTGTTGAATCACTAATTAAGAGAGATTGATCAATTCATTGATGCTTTATCAATCAAGAATCTCCAGTAGATGGTTAGTTGTGTTGGGCGTCGATAAACATGCCAAAGAGACAGTTTAGTTGGCATCAAATTGCATGATCCTTCAGAGAAACCTTTTATGTAACTGTTGTGGACGACCGTGTGATTTGAGGCTTCAGAAATCATAGTAAGAAAGCGGCTTAGATACACGCTTGCCTTGTTCTTATCTAAAATTATTTTTGAAGTAAAAGTGCAATCGTCATAGTTACTTTTTGCTTACTCCAAATGAACACTTTGACAGACGCATCGGATCTGAGGCGCCAATTACTGGTCGTACGATTCACTTCGCAGTTTGGTGTATTGCTTGTAAAGCCTTACTGAAAATTAATCCGTGTCATCGTAAGGTTATGTTTACATTATTTCTTAGTCTGTTGATTCTATAACTTACGAGTAGATGTCACCAGATGCAGCTTGAGTGAAACATTTGACGTCATCATTTACTCGGAAATTCTGTCAATGATTGACGAAGCGCAGGAAATAAGCTTGCTATTTAAATCTTGCATTTTCATAAGTCCATGAATATATTTAATAGGGTCAATCAGAACAGTAACACAAATGTCACTATTCTGTCATCATTGAATTGAATTTTCTCAAAGTATAGCAGTGAACAATTGATAACTACTTCTTTGAACTACTACTTTTTTAACTACTTCTTTGTGGCCCTGATACTGAGTTGAACTATTCAAAACGATGATTAAAGCTTCTGCACTCATCATATCATCAAGGCAATGAAGTGAACGTGATTTGTACAATCCATGTCGATTCTCTATTTTCTTAATAGTCAACCACAGTGCACAGCTAGGTAATCAAATGGTAGTTTCCTCATGGGGAAACATGGTGCCACTCCATCCAGCCGTCAAATTTAATCTAGAAAAATGGTCAATCATTGATAATGTAGTTCTTTATGTCTTACTTTGAATCAGCACAAGCGCACAGATCGTGATCTGTGATGGCCATCCATCCTTTTTCCCGGAAATGAATTGCTACCGAATTTCCTTTGGAGTTTCTCCCACACTTCTGCTGACACATACGTTCATGCTAATGTTAATTAGCACTTGTGGTGATTCCTGCGATTGAATCAAGCATTCAACAGATACATATCAAATTCATTAGCATGTACATGTAATCTTCTTATAAAATATCCCAGCACTAGTTTTCAAGCGTGTCTACAACCTTCACCACACAACCAACCACGAAACTTCATGTACTAAATGAGCAGGCTGCGGTTTCTACCGATTTGCAAAATTTCATGTGGATTGTGAAGTGTAGGCGATCTCTACTGGTCATACATAGGTATATAGCATGAGCTGAGTGTCAATAGCTTTCCCCGAATGATAGCGACCTAAGCGATTATATCCTGAGACAAAAGTGTTCAGCATTTGTGGGATCATTTTAAAAAACAACAGCTAGCGAGGTGACAGACAATAAAAAACAATGCATGCGCATGCACGCTTAACACGTTGGAAAGATATTCACACATATGAACTACGTACATCACCTACGCACATCGCCTACTTTTCAAGGTAGTGCCGGGCAATTCCATAAATCACGCACGGACGTTCTGACACATATTCTCATCATGAAGCAATGCGACTTAATTTATCCATGAAAATTCCACCATACCATGACACATTAGTCTGCAATATTAATCACTTTTCAAATATTCAATAGTACTCCCTCTTTTGACGCTAGAGGCCTATTGCCCTGCTTCTAATTCAAGTACTCAATCAAATTCCATGAAATGTTGGGTGTGCTCAGAAAGTACCATCACGTGGCTACATGATGGGAGAGTTAACTTGTAAGTACCCAAATCTAATAATGGCCAATGTATAATATGTCCCTTGAAAATGGAAGATTATTAAGTAACGGTAATCCTTAAGACTAATCTTTTCTAAGGAATTGAGATAATAGAATTTAGATGGAGGAACGACTTGATAGGAATTTGATGATTGAAGATGATTTTTCGTATCCAATGGCCGCGCTTGCTCTCGAAAGCAGATTCATCATGACTGATATGACGATTAGTTAATTGAACTATAATCACACCATACTGTATACGTATATAGTCACCCTTGGAGCTTATGACAATTGAAATCATTCACAGACACACTTGGTGAAATATAGCAACCATACATGATCATACTTACATGATCATTGAAGTAATACAAAAGATGTACTAACAGGGAATAATATCGGTTCTTCTGATAGCTCAAGCTTTTAGCGCAAATTATATATCTGCCTTCGAGCAAGTTTGGTCATTGGAAGCAATAAATCAATTAAATTTTCAAATAGTGTCTTTCTGCTAAAATTTCTGCATTTGATCGGATCATTAAACGATTTCAACAAAGATATTTTTGGCAGTACGGACTTGCCCTCCATCGACTGCTTTGTTTGATGTGCTAATGTTAACATCACAGATCAGTTAAGCAATATGAGAGAATTGACCATATTGTAAAGCATTTCTGAAGCTGGTGAGGTATTGCCAAAATAGGTATAGAAAGGTATTGATGGAATGCTTAGGAAGCTTCAGGTTATGCGAATGTCAGGACATTTCTATCGTGCTGGCTGAGAAGCAATGGCTTTTTAGGCCGGCCATCAACAAATCAAATGTCATGATAAAGTCAGTACGTAAGGGCTACTTGTGTCCTTTGCTTCGTTGTTAAAATCCAATGATAATAAAATAGTACAACGACTTTCTATTCCGAAGCGGTGATGACTCATCTCAACTTCGTTAATATGAAGCCTAAAGCAGTCTGTAACTAACAGATGCACTTACCTTTCAGTGCATATTAAAATTTTCCGATTTAAGGGTTGAGCCTAGAGGCATCTTTAATAGTTTGACAGTAGTACTGTTTAATAGGTTGTGTAGGCTCAGTTATAGAGACTATACTGTGCGTGCATTAATGAAGGCATGAAACTTTGAAAAGAAGGGAAGACGAGAAAGAGAAAGACCAACTATGTAGAAGAGCATAGTGCCGAGGGAATGTAGAAAGGCTGGTGTAAAAGTAGAAGATGCAAGTGATCGAGCGAGATGGAGCAATGGTTGTCTCATCGTGGTACGAATTTCAGTAACTCCTCGTAAGACGGAGAAATGCTGAAGAAAATAAATGATGATGTCATTCACTATTTGTTTGGAAAAGTCATTTGAAATCATAGTGTTTACAGCCGACATTATTGAGATAGATATTTCGCTCAGTTATCTTAGTCAGCTCTCGTATATCTTAGTTCAAGCAAACGCAAAATATATTTTGATAAGTTTCATTAATGTAGCTGGACGCTTTAGTGATGCTTCCCTTATAATGGCTTATTTTATATTTTATTGTGAATTAGCTGAAACTTCAAAATATTATCAAGATTTTACTTATTAATTTTAACAAATTAGGAAAAGAAACTAAATTTGCAGTTACTGCAGGATCTTTCCTGTATGCGAGATAATCAGTTGAGAAAGTATGTAGCCTATTAAACTCAGGAGATCAACATGTGGGAGATCGATTGCTTTGATGGCAAAAATTGTTGTCTTTCGTCATCAGATACTTGAAATTTGGTCGTCATAATTATTTGGAAGCTGATGAATACACTATTATTTGGGCATCAGATGAAGAATGAAATATATTTTTCTATTACTTTAAAAATATTGAAGTAACTTATTTTGAGAATAGTTGGATTCTGACGTACGTGACAAGTGATCAGTTTTCCGATCATCTCATTTGAATTATCGTTGGGAGATTCGTTACAAATCCATAAAATATGCGCAAATCATCAAATGTCTCCATTGTTGCGACTTCAGATGCCTTGTAAATTGGTTTATAAAAGCAGATAATAGTAGGAATCAACCCATCATTTCGGAGCTTTGTTTTTTCTTCTCAGGCCTCTCTCTCTCAAATGCGCGTGACGATTAAATCATGATACAACAGCATGCATTCATTTCAGAAATTGTTACAAGCTTTTCCATTGAAGAAAGAAACATGTGACGAATCTGATAAACTATTGCATTTGAAGACGCATACAGCGTAGCTTGTTGTTTTATTCTTTATATTTCTTTTGCAGAACTTACACGATGTGTGGCACGCCTGAATACTTAGCACCAGAGATTATCCAAGGCAAAGGGTACAGTCGCGCAGTGGATTGGTGGGCGCTTGGCATCCTTATCTTCGAGATGTTGAATGGGTAAGTGTGATGACAATGACGACGAATAGACTGTAATCTACCGACTCTCGATTCCGATAGATTAGTCAAAGTTGAGTATTCATCATCATCATGAACTATGTTGTAAAAGTAAAGGGAAGCCTCTCGATCAATGCAGAGGAAAGCAAAGCAATCGGTCGTCTCAATTGCTCAACGTCGTCGAAGAAATGACATTCTAGATTTTGGTTGCGAATAATTTGTCTTTGCCACTTGCTCAGCACTATCTGTGACCGTTCCTATCCTAGGTCTACCCTTGTGGTTACTTTGTCAAAATCCCATGCCGAATGATGCTCGCAAACAATGCAAGTGCGTTCTTCTCATTTTCATGAAATTGGTGGCGTGATGCCAGGAGAGGGAATCTTGATTAGAATTTGCAACGTGCTCACAACTCTGATGTCACCTGGTGTCATCTGTATTAGCGAAAAACCCCGGACAATGATTCATGATTCAATTAGAAACCGAGGCGGTTTCTAAATTGATTTTTTCTGGAGGCTAGTGCTTGTAGGCATGAAAAATCGGCCATTTTTTCTTGTTCCTAGTATTTAGATCAACTACTATAAGTGCCCTGTGATTAACCTGCATCTTTTCTCTAGGCGAGGGAGCTGCTGTTGAGCGCGAATTTCAATGTGAAGCGTCAGAAATCAAGTAAAATAAGTCATGAGGAAACGTACCGCGGGAGACTCATTAAATAGCTCCTACTTAGGGTGACGTTGAGTGAACATTTTGCTGACTGGGAAAGGCGTTGTATTGATTCCACGGAGACCTCGACCTCCGAAGACGAGGACACAGAATAACGAAACAACTACCGAGAGGCAAGAAGGATAGTATGCGAACTGAGGTCCGAAAAAAGTGAAGAAATATATACACACAGAATTAAATATTTTGTTTATCTGCTTCGGTTTGCTAGAAGTGTGATTAATACGAAATTGACGGTACATAGAGGAACCTATTAAGTGGGCAAAAAGGAATTCCTAATACCTTGCAGAGATCGGAAAAAAGCCGTGCGTCGCTTGCGGATTAATTTGAGTTCAAACAAAGTGCTTCGATTGCCACAATTCCTTCAGATTCGAAGAATTCAGATCATTGCGCACAAGTTTTCGCCATAATGTTGGCCTTTCCAATCATAATTAAAAAAAGTAGCAGGCGTACGAAAATTAGTTCACTTGATGATTTCACATCCTCTTCTCAGCATTCCTTACTGCATAATGTATACACTGAATCGAATGTTTTCCAAGACAGCGATGTGTGTGCGAAGTGATATCACAGCACGCACGCATCTCTCATTGGCTCTGGAGTCCTCTGCTGACAGCTAATTGTTTGCCATTTCCAATAGCAAGCGATACACGAATTATCCATTCGAGAAGGAGCAAGTTGTCTAATTCTGAGATGTCCCATATCGATATTAAGGTCAGACGTGATTCTTCCTTTCTAGGAAACAGAAGCGCGCGCAGATGAATCAAATTCTGTGTATATACATCACAGCACTAGACAAGCTTCGTACCCATTGTGGTACGTCCAGTGTTTTATCATAGTGTAGTTACTGTTTTTGAGATTGTTGAAATACAGGAAATAGCATTTTTTTGACAAATTCGCTTCATAAAATCGGCCTTCTAATAATTATTTATTTTTCCAAGGTCCCCGGCCGACTGCTGGTTTCTAAATTAATTTTTTATCCTTAGAAACAATCCCCTCGATGGCCGGTTTTTTGTCAGTATTGAACCCTTGCCATCATGCATTGAACTTATCTGAAGTGGAAGTGATATCTTCCATTGGGAATCAATCTCTGCTTGCCACTGCTGATACGAAACCGTCGGATATTTAAAAAAATATTAGCTTTTCACGAAGCTAAATTGATTCGTTCGTTAGTCATTTGTCGGTTGGAAAGACCAACATCTCATGCATACATAAGTTCTGACTAAAAATGACGATAAGGTAGACTTTCATGTAAACTTGAAATTCAGGCACTTTGCTCTGAGATCGGCTATGGATAGTTCGAATTATTAGATGAATATTTTGCCATTGTCCACTGTTCGCCTTCGTTGGCAATCAAGTTGAATTTGGCGTCTTCATCCCATCCAGGTATTTTAGGCTGATCGGAGCTTAGGAGATGTGTGTATATTTTGTGAAAAAGTCAATAGTTTGTTTATCTTCCCGTAGGTCACAACACGTTGGGGTGGGATAAAAGCCCATACAATTACAGAAGTGTTAGTGTCCTCAACATTCCCATTCGGTCAGTCAACTTGATCAGTTATGTCCTTTCTCTCCTCCACGGCACTGCCTACCAGGGCTTCTGTGGAGAGGATAGGGATCCATATTCGTACCATGGATATCCACGAATATTGTGAGAGGTGGATATACCATGGCTGATAGTGAAGTTATATTAAAGCTCAAAAGACAGTTTTTCCTTTAAAAATAAGAAAAATAACCAATGAACGTTGTGAATGTGCAATTTGGCGACGGATTATTTTTCCTAAGTTTTGCAAAGTCTAGTGTCTGCTCTACAGACAAGAGATACAATATCCAATTTTAGAACAGAATCCTATTTTTGTCTCAGAGAGCTGCAAGTCCTACAAGTTACAAGACTCGCACAAGGTGATGTTTTTTGCCATAATGTTGTCGACGAAGCACCAAGTAAAATCACTATTTTCTCAACTGATGCACTGAATTCATTCGTCGACTCCTTGGAGTCACCGGGAATCGGTCGCTGGCACTTTGTTAAAACCTCTATTTCTGGCATTCACGTACGATTTGTAAATGGAAATATGATCACTGTCAGTAAGCAACTCCTCGGAGTTAAAATGTAATCGATTAGACTCAACAGTACTAATTGTGACACTGCAGCAAATAAAGATGCGCAGTTGCTCACGTCTACTTATTTCGTTGTGATGAGTAGAGAATGCTAGCGCTGTGGTATTTCCGGAGTGCGTGCAGCCTTTAAGTTAGCGGCTTCTTTGTCGACAGGAGGCGAGAGGCGAATTGCTTCGCGGCTGCACGCTTCGTTGTCAAGGTGACGCTCGTTTCCGGTTATGAACAGGCGGCTTAACCGTTTGAAGTGTTGCCCATTTCCTTCCAGTGATGAGGAAATTTCTTCCTACTCAACTTATGCTTAGCTTCATCCTTCTTATTATATCCTTCAGCCCCTCCCCTCTTTCAAACTGCAAAATTTTCATAAACAACAATTCGAAGTGGCAAATCCCTTAATTTAGCTATTGTTGATCTCGTATGTGTTTTTTATGAGATCTTTGCATCGCAAGTGACTTAGCTCGCGATTGCTTGTATTTTTCTTCATCAACTATGTTGGAAAACCAGATTTTGTGGGCCGTGCCGGCCCAACCGATTCAATACATGGTTCTAAATCCTTGTCAGATCAGTCTTAATGTGAAATTGAATCTAATGAATGCAGGATGATGCCTGTCAAGCATATTTGATTAGTCTAGTCTGTGAAACAGTGGTCTACTTCATTTGTATATGTTGCAGATTCGATTAAAATTAAGTCTGCAATGACGTTTTATTGACATGTTGGTGCTGCCCAAGTCAACATAGTATCAAATATAAACTCGTTCACTTTCAAAAGAGAGAACACAAGCATGAGATGATACATGATGACTTTTGCAAATATAGAATGATTTCAAAGATAATATTCTACATTTACATAAAGCGATGAAATATATACACGTGAAATGAAAGAAAAAAATGTAAGGAATTTAAAGAAATGACAATTGAGGCACTGGAAGGTGGGACATTTGAATTTCAACATGAAGTGTTATTTGCATGAATTTAATCAAGGCACAAGTCATAAATTGTATTAAGGCTATTGGAGATCTTGAGCATTTATTAATGTTAACGGCCTGGTATCAAAAATTTATCAATTGCATCCCATGGTGTTAATAGTGTTGCAATAGTGTTA
The DNA here is from genome assembly GCA_907163375.1 of Prostheceraeus crozeri. Taxonomy (NCBI): domain Eukaryota; kingdom Metazoa; phylum Platyhelminthes; order Polycladida; family Euryleptidae; genus Prostheceraeus; species Prostheceraeus crozeri. The sequence goes on along the minus strand of CAJQUW010000682.1, from coordinate 194,222 downwards.
AAATATTGCGAAAAAAGCTTGATCCCTTACAAATGTTATAAATAGAAAGAAAGGTCACATTTGATTTTAGATGTAAGTGGCACAACATGCTTCGGCCAGCTCTCCATCAGGTGCAACTCTGGACTGAGGTTATAAAGGTGCAATTTGACACAAGTGAACAGAATTTGACAAATCGATGCATTCGGCGTGATAGATGAAACACAGGAGCAAGCAAGAATACAAGCTGTCAAAGACCGATATCATGATTATTACTAAATGACAGAGGACAACAGCGGCTATCGAATCGGACATTGAAAGAGAAAGTCATAATACTGTACCACAAGAAAGTCAAAATCAATACTGTAAACATGAAAATCAAAGATAATACCCAGAAAACGCAAATAGAAGTAACATAAAAAGTCATGAAACTGTAGATAAATAATAGTAATAATATATGAAGTAAATATAAAAATATATAATAATCTTTAAAATACTAACAAATTGAAAAGAGGCCAAATTGAAAAAAATGAATAAGTAAAGGAAGTAAATGAAATAATTTTGACTTTCTTGTAGTACAGTATTATAACTTTCTCTTTCAACGTCCGATTCGATAGCCGCTATTGATATCGGTCTTTGATATTAATCTGCGTTTCATCTATTTCGCCGCATGAATCGATTTTTGTCAAATTGTGTTCACTTGTGTCAAATTGTACCTTTATAACCTCAGTCCAGCGTTGCATCTGAAGGAGAGCTGGCCAAAGCATGTTGTGCCAATTAAATCTAAAATCAAATATGACCTTTCTTTTTAGTTAAAATATTAATCAAAATCTTTTTCGGAAATACATGGAGTATTTAAACCAGGCAGTACAATATATAAAGCTGAGGCAGATGATGAATTGTTATCTTAGTGAAATAATTGGAATGATTGACATTATATTAATTATGTCTGATTGGTTATCACAATATTCGCATTTGATTTACTATCTTTGTTCACGTATCTCTAGGCCGTGAGTCATCTACAAATATGTACAGTGCCTCTGCGGCCCTCTGAAAATACATTTTCCCAGTAAAAAAATAAGAAACCTCAACCTTTTTCTACAATCATTTGTATGTACGATGATAACAAAGGCTTTTACAATGTGCATTTTTTGCCGTGAATGGCATCATAGTCTTTGATGGAATTATTGAGATATTTTCTCTCTTCTATTGAGAAGATTTATGGTATTTATAACATCATGATGCAATTTGAAAATTTCTTACTGATCTGAAGTGATTGAATTGGTTGTATCTGAGTGCATCTTCTTTTCACGACCAAGCATGTAATAATTGATCATCATTCGTAGCTTTCTTAAATGTCCATAAAGATATGCAAGAAGGAGTAGAGGCGGCACACTGAATAGGTCTTTAACTATGGATTGTTCATTCTTCTAGATGTCAGCCTTAATCGAGTTTGTAAACAGTTTGTGAGGCAGAAGATATACTCAGGCTCATATACTCATTGCTGGAACATGATATGAATTCATCTACATAATTGAATGGTTTGAATTACCAGATGAATTTCCAGGAAAATCAGGGAATTTTTTTCGAAAATGCGCAGGAACGCTGCTTCCTGGCTTGGTGTTACTTTCTTCGATTGTTATTTCATTCGGGTGCAGCATGCTTTAAGATTTAGTAACTTCCTAATTACATGGTTTCTGTGTGGGCATGCGTAGCAAGCGTTAGCCGAAAACGGTTTTGATTGAAAATTCTTACCGGAATGAGTAAATTTTACAAGACATTTTGAAATTCTGTCTAGGGCAAGATACAATGCAACGTCAATATCGGGCTGAAAATTAGTGGGACCCTACACAATATAGCATGTATATCTAAACTACACAGTTACTAAGGACTGGGATTTAAGGATTGATGGCGTGATCGGATACTCCCTGAATACCTCATCGATAATAAACAGCCTGAAACACACAAAAGTAATAGCCTCTGTTGTAAATGTCAAGCATATTTTTAGACGTTCTTCGCAATGAAGGTTCATTCTCTTCCATCTGTATCTGAAACAATTGTGTAGGAGAGACAAATACAATATTTCTTGATGGGAGTTTTCCAACATTTAGCAGTTTTGTTGAAAATTTCTAGTATCTTGACCTACATTCTTCGTTTATGAAAGCGAGGAGTATATTAACCTTTTTTCGACGTTTGTGAAAGCAAATTGAAAGGTTGCTTACTGCGATTGTTATTAAATCTAAAGTGAAGATTTCAAAGTTCTGTTGTCATGGTGTCAAAAAAGTGTTCATCCATTTGATAATTTCATGCTCCTGCTTATGTAATACGATTGAAAGACACTTGTTATCTCAAAATCTCATTAAAGAAATTAATAAAGTCAGCAGATGTTGGCAATATCATTTCAGAAAATGTCGTGTAACGAAGTGTCTAACAGCGAGATTTGTATAGAGGTCAGTGAACTTGATACATTTGAAAGAGAAATTGTGTTTGGGAAAGACAAGCCAATTTCTGTAGATTTGAATTCAACGTCTACATCAGCTTCGGGATGAACGAAATCATCTTTTGCCTGGTTAACTTACTAGTAGGTCTGCTCAACGCAGTGACATAGTAGATAAAGACTTAATGTTGTTCCGATGTCCCTGGTGAAACAAAGTCCTAATCACCTGACTCTTCAGTTCTTAAAATAGAGATGAAAAATATTTGTCACCTTTTACGGAAATCGGAATCTCCGAGATTTTATTTCCGGAGTCTTTTCATATCAATCTTGATAATCCTAATAGTTCCTAATAATAGAACTTATACTCTCGTATTCTTACCTCTGCTTTATTTTGAAATTGAATCTTAATTGCAGCAGTATATTACAAGTGGCAATTCCAGTTGGCGACTTGCTATTAGCAGATCGCCTAGCTTAATTATTAATTCATGGGTCAATGATAGCGCACTCAATAGTTCATATTTAGACTGTCTTCCGAATAAATTGTTTCGAATGAATAAACTAAGAGTTGCGATGAATAAGCATATCTGAGATCATAATGCTTAGACATCCAAATACTCCTACGTGACTTTACTGTAATTATGGACATTGCAATATTGAAAATTGTCTGCAGAAATTGCATTATCGAATATTTTTTCTGATCTTGAATTGGAGAACAATCTTAGTATTTTTCATAAAGAAGCATGTTGGTTCATTGAAGGCATCACTGTGGCTCTTCATATTATACCAGGTTCTATAATGCACTTGCCACACAAAAACTAATTGAGGCAAAGTAGGAAATGAAAATAATACCCATCTCCAACTATCTGTCAATTTCTTATCACTCTCTCAATTTTTCACTCTCTTCATTATTATTACACGTTCCCTGCAGTAATTACTAATATTCCATGAAATGAAGTTGCTCGATTTCCAAAGTCTTCAATAACATTTTGAGCAACTATTCGCGGATGTTTCTCAACCTCCTCGTTGAATTCATCAAGGAAATTCACTTCTTCATTTGTTTTCTTGCAGATACCCACCATTCTACGATGACAACCCCATGCAGATCTATCAAAAAATTCTCAATTCCAAGTACGACTTCCCAAAAGATCCTGTGGACCCTTACGCCAGGTAAGCGATAATTCTTTGTGTGATTCAATTGCCCACGATTATAGATTCTTGTTCCACTTATCGCATTATGAATGGTCATTCTGTCACTTATTAATAGAGACTGAACAGTCATTGTAGCCCTCGTGAGTACATAGATGTGTACATTGACCTGGGTTCGAAACTGGGGGTTTTGGCGGACATCCGAGCCCGATTTGGATTGAGTAATCTTTTGTAAATATGATTGACTTAGAACTTTGGATCACCATTTCACAGATACATTAGAATGGTCAGCATCCATCTTTTTTCAAAAACACAAATGTTCAGTGCATTTAATCATACAGCCAATTAGACATCCTGAACGACGTAGTATTGGCGTTTTGAGCTTCTGAATTTCTTATTAAAGTGCATACCTTGTTAAAGCTGTTGAAATATAATAAGATGGCTCTGACGGTAAAAATGAAAACTTCACCGGGCCGAAAAATACTACCTGGCTCCCAGTGAGATATACGAAGGAAGCAAGATCATAGTTCTTCTGCAATTCATCTTCAGAAACAGATGTAGATAGTTTACTGACCAAATGATCAACGAAATGTTCATGTGCATTTGTGAAAGTTACTTGCCTTCTTGAGTGTACCTATGTCGACAAATTATTCAGTTCTTCGGGTGTTCTCAAAATGATTCAAAATGCAGTCTTTCAATGTCATTTGCCTTTTCAATACCCCTACAACAAGATAATTGTTGCTCATTGCTTTATTGATGATGTATCTGTTGAAAGATGCTTTACAAATGTATGAGTGTGTACCAGAGATAAAACCGGGTCATGGGGTTTTAGCCTGTTCCGGATCACTGTGTCAAGGAGCACAATGTAGTGACTCGTTTTTTATTAGGTCACTGTGAGCTTGCTATGACTTCATCGATTTTGATATTGACGACATCCTAAGCGGACTGTGTTGTCGCGAAGAGATCGCAAGATTTTGCAGAGTGTCAGTTCGCTATTTTTTATTTCAAATATATTCAATGCCAACATGATGCTATTCAAACCCATTAACCTTCCCTAGAATAACTTTCCAATTTGCGCATTTCAATAATGGAGTACTTTGAAGACATCTGTTGTAAACCTGTCACGTCACTACTTCTCCATCAATGGCTGGCATGCCCTTGCTATTGACTTCCAATGACATTGACACATTTAGATGACAAAAACAAAAAGCTCCAATCCACAGAACCAATGAGATGATACATGTTGGGTTGATTAAAAGAAACAAATTAATCCTTTATTGAGCACTACATTGATGTCTGTCTGTTTCCCAAATATGTTGAAAATTCAACTTTGAAAACATAAATCTATATTCCATCAGCGACCTGCTCAGTTTGACAATAATCCCATCTACTCCTTCGCACATGACTCCCATAATCACGTCTTAATCTCCATTACAGTTCCCTCCCACGACTTCCTGCGCTTTCCTCTCAATAGACTTATCCGGCGCTTCTCTCTTCCAGCATTGTTTACGTTCAGGTCTGATGACTTCATTCCATGATGACATTATGACCATGTTCTTTATATTTCTTCTAATTCATGTGAATCAATTTGAATTCGCTGTTGTGCCATTAATCATTTCAATTTACAGGATTTCCAAATAAAGAGCGACTGTGTTGACTTAACTGATGACTGAGTTGGACTATGACTTACCGGAAGAAAGAGGTCTATCTCGCACGAACCTATCATCAAAGAAGGCAATCTCCGACGACCCAAACATAGGGACAACCCCCTAGGCACCTAGGATAAGTTATTGATAACATTGCAATTTCCTTCGCAGACGCGAGTCATGATTCCGATTTGAAACGCAAGCACACATTTGCATATTTCGAATTATGAATACGCATGATTATTTACAACACTAATACATTCACTTGGATTCATTATATTATTAAAAAATTGCAATTAGTTGTTGACAGTATAAATGAACGTATGAAAACTCGCATAGTTTTAAATAGGAAAAGAGTGACTCTTGAAGCATGGTAATTATTCAACCACAATCTGCAACTGTATTCAAAAGTCTTCTAACTTGTAGACGCAGTTACATCAGTGGTCTTCTTCCCATAATTACGTCCATTCCATATTACGTTGTTTCCATCTAAAGTCGGATTTGAAGTCCGTCTTCCCTCCAATGATGAGACATGGTGCTTGAAGATATCGTTCATCCTTAAGTCCTCTCACCTGTTGAACTAAGATATAGTCGCACGAAGGAGACTGAGATGTGTTATTTGCGATGTTGGCAATGACGACTTTCATCCCCTCACTCAACTTGAGCTTTGTGAGCATATGGCATAGAATGCTAGGAACAAATCTGTGTGCAACGTTTTGCGACGTAAATTCAACGTACAATTATATAAGCAACAGTTTGGAAATTGACAGAATTTTCATCTTCATTGGGTTAAGATTATTCTTCGAACATTTGACAGCAACTTACGGTCACAACATTTACCAGAAGGAGATAAAGATGTCAGATGGATGATTGTTGTAATGTTCAAGCTGCCTGCAGTAACTCATTTCGTAATCTTCATTTACGGATCAACTTAGAATTCTTGGACTATCAGCATTGAGCAATGTGAGTATGAATGAAAAAATGCCTTTCAGAAAGAAAATGAGAAACTGTAAAAGTTGTTGAACTATTCAATAGTTGGGTGACAGTGAAGAGCAAAACGGAAGATGACTCGCAGAGAAAGGGAAACTATTTCGACGGATGTTCTGTATGGAAGTACACAATTAAGCATATATAAGGCACATATTTTGAGCATGCGGAGTATCCGTCGAAATCCTGCCGCTTATTCTGCATCTTAATTTCCGGATGCCTTTTCACCACACAGGAAGTCGCTCGTTTACTGCAATTTAAATGCATGATACAATTTAAATAACAGATTAGAAAAATCAGGCCTTTTAACTGGCTTGATCTAGATTTTGAGATAATTCATTGATTGGAATAGTTTTTCATGTGATGTGATATTACGAAACGTTTCTGACAGCAGTCATGTCATTATTAAATACTCAGTCAGTCACTCTTGGATTACTGAGATGACTGTTGATGACGCCTTTCTCACTAGCCGCAATTCTTTGATTAAAAGAAGCCCTTGCATAAAAGACGCTAAAAATGATTCGGAAATACGCTATCCATGGAATGAAGTGAATTTTCATCTAAAAGGGCAACTTATATACACATCACTTGTAATGAATAACGGAAAACTCATTTGCTAACGCCATGCGATAAAACTGCTAAATCCATAAAGCCATTCTGCTCAGAAAAAGTTTATTTATAAGTATGTGGCGTCTTTTAGCTGATTTCTTTTTAACGGAATGATTTTGTAGATGAAAGATTTTTATCTGCGAATCATCAAGATTGTTATGAATTTACTATATTATATAAGTGCTGATTACTACAAATAACTGCTTCCAATTAGTAATACTCATAGAAGATAGTTAATTTAGACCATAACAAGGACATTAGACAAGAGAATATTTTAAACTCTGAAAAGAAGGCGTTTTCATACAAAATGACTGTCTAATAGTTGCATAACTTTCTTGTCATTTCGGTGAGCAGTTCAGATAATGAGATAAAAATTGTTTTAACATCAAATGTTTCACATGAAAGGATTAGCGCGATAATTGACTGCATGATTTATTTGGCCTATGGACGACTTATCGTTGATGTGTTTCCACAATCAGTAAATCCGCTTTCGTTTAAATGAAAATAAGTGGCTACTTTGATAATTGATATTTTCATGAAAATGAGGAGATCGTCAGATTGCAGAGGAGGTGAGAAATCACAATAACTGCACAATCACTTACAATTATCAGCAAAACTGAAAGTCACGGCTATGAAATGCTACTCCAGGGTTGCAAGACTTAAGACCACAGAATTAAATGTTTTGTTTATCTGCCGAAGCGCGCGCAGATGAATCTAATTCTGTGCTTAAGACTTGTTGTGTTATACATTATCAACACATAATGACACATTCACACATCGTATGAGCAGTGAAAATGCTTCTGTTAATCGTTGGAACATGTCGTGGAGGAGCTGTATTTTATTTGCGCTCTTCTGATTACAATTGGTTGAAATATATTCATGGAATGATGCGTAAATATGTCTTAAGTGTGATGATCTCCAGTCTATCAGCAATGTGACAGACCTTAGAAATGAAGAACGTGGCGGTTCAATTTGTCGCTACCACAGAAGCATTGATGAAATTGTTTCTTTTCACAAGCAAATTTGAGAATTATCAAATCTCAACAGATGTAGTCACCACGAAGCATTTTTGGCCACTGAAAAAAAATTTTCGGTTTGGTTCTGCTATGTTTCCTCAGGCTTGGAGAGACCTTCCATGTCGTACATTCGATATGGTTGGCCTGGCCCCGCCATGTGCTATAGGTTGGAGGTTAGGGGCCAAAACCTTTCTTCATGCAGCCACATGGTTCCTCTCTGATGACTCCATACATAGCAAGCTCAATTTGGTTTCGTAGGTTTCCTATTTTCACTATTTGTTATTTTTAAGTTAGCTTCTCGTCAAGTCCATGGCGAATTCTCATTTTAGATCATAGATTGTAAAAATAAAATCGTTTATAAGTATTAATTTATTTCCCTTCCCGTCTTAAGTTGAGTCCCTATTCTGTACTGGAGTAGGTTACTCTATGTAGCTAGTATCAATTTGTATTAATTCGTTCATGACTTTTAATTACCTGATTATTTACAGGATTCTCCACTAGGGTAGTTGTTTAACTTTGGTATCTTCCGTTTCCTGGATCCTTCGAATTATTTTGACCGTGTTGTGTCTTTAGTCGACTGATGCTGTAGTTTCAAGAAATGCAAGCATACCTAGTAGCAAACAATTGGTCCGGTGACCCAATGTGCAGAAACATGTTACATGATGGTTGCATGTGATGAGATTTGAGACATTGTTTCACTTGATCAACATAATGTAAAGGAATTGATGAGTCATCAACGTCTGGGACCTTTAAGTGTGAAATATTCAATATCAAAAGAATCTGCTTGAATCTATTTAAATCTAGAATTCTAGTCACATCGAGACCTCATAATGGCAGTCATGAAGATTTTACAATGTATCGTTGGACTGCAGTGTCAAAGTGACGTGATTCAGGACAACTCGTCTTTTCGCCCCGGCGTAAATTTGACATTTCGCGCGTAAATGCGTAAATTGAGAACATAGAGCGTAAATTTATCATAGGTTGGGGCGTAGATTTCGTTTTCAGATTGACGAACTTTGTGTATCAATAACCTACAACTAACCTACATAGATGGGAACTATGTTTGAACCGGCTGTCATGCATAATCAAGATCAAATCAAATTTTGCGCTCTTACTTTTTGTGTTGTCTATGTCTTGAGTTTCAGATATAGGTGCGATAGTTATGGCTCAAATATAAGATACTATAATAAGATATTTGCTTATTGCTCAAATATATTTGCTTATTGCTGTCACATCTTATGTGAAAGCATTCGAAAAGTTTTGGAAAATATAGTTTATCTTTTGGTTTATTAGGTCATTTAAAAACCGCTCTAATCATCTTCTGCAATTATTTAATTTTCGAAAACAAGTCAATTTGCTTTCAAAAGTATCATATCACTGGAAGAAACTATATCAAGCATTTACACGTTCTTTCGATACCAAACACACGATAAAGAGTACGAAGTAGTGACATCGGTAATGGAGGTGGAGTATCACAAGTTCCTCAGACATATACCAACAAGATGGCTTCAGTGTGTAGATGTTATTCGAAGGATTGTTGAACAGTTTCCAGCATTGGTAGTTTTTTCAACGACTTCCTACTGGAAAATCCAAATCATTCATCAGCCCAAAAGATCAAAGGAAAACTTGGCAACCCTTTTACCTTGTGTATTCTTCAGTTTCTTACTTACGCCTTGAAATTGCTTCAAGAATTCGAAAAAACTTTCCAGTCTTCTGGCTGCCATGTTCACCAGTTATGGAAGAGCTTGAATTCGACGCTTCATAGAGGGCTGCTCAATTTCGTTAAGCAGGACACGATTGTTTAAAAAAACCAGCGCTTACGTGTTTTGCCAGATTCAATGTTGATTATCGGAGAGAGCACACGAGTCACGATTGGCTTACTGAATGAACATCAGAGAAACATCTGTGATCAAGTACGGGAATTCTTCATTTGCACAACGGAGAGCTCTTGCACTACCTGCCATTCAGCAATGCCACCCTTCAAGGTCTACGGTTCTTGTTGCCGTCCTCGAAATCTTCTTCTCGTTTGGAGAAATGGGTGATAAAAATAGCGAAGGAAATGCCGTCAGTCGTGTCTTCTGCTGAATTGGACCGATAGATGATACATCATCCGTCAATGATTTCTGGAAAACATCTCTCCAGAATATTCAGTGTCCCATACTGTCAAAATTGGTGCGAGCGTGTCTGATATTGCCGCACGGCAATGCTGAGGGAGAACGTCTATTCAGCATGATCGGCGATATTCTTGTAAAGAAGAGGCAAAATTTGGACCAGCGGAGCGTGCGTGCATTGACTTTTATTAAGTCAGACATGATAGCTCAGGAGAAAACATGCTATGACTACTGCATCACCCCAAAGTTGATCACGTACGTCGAAAATGCAAAACAAGCTTATAAACAGCGATTACAAGAGGAAAAAGAGGTCAATGCTCGTAAAGCTGAAGAGGAACGATTAAACCGCCAACGCTCTCTTATGAAAGAAGAATGTGAAAAGTCAACCAGATTGAGTGAGATTAACAATTCCATCCAATCGACTGATGATGCTGTGGCGGCTTCAGAAGAAAGATTAAAATGAGCACACGAAATCGAGAAATAAGCTTAGAAAATGAAAAAAATGCTCTCGCGACACAAAGGACTGAATTAGAAAAAAAGAAAGCTATTCTGGCAGAGCAACAACGGTGAGTATAACTAATGATGATATCGGTTGAAAGTGATGGCTCTGAATGAAATATTCTCTGAATTTCTGGATTGAGAAGCGGATTGCGGAAAAGGTGCTAAAGGAAAGCGTCTGGAATAAATTCGTGATCCCCAAGAAGAAGAAAAAAGTATAGGTGAAAGTTTTTGTGACTTTTTGAACGAACTTGTTGTTATTGCTACTCCCGCATTCTTCCCTCATGGACGATTACCCTACAAGCGACAAACAATTCTTCTTTCAGCGATAAGCTATATCATGTCACATCATTTTCTGTAATTTTTCTATTTTTTCTTGTTGTATTTTGAACTTTGGTTTTTTAGATTATATATATTTTCTTAATGGACACCGTAATTAGATGCAGTTATGCGACAGTGTCACATCATTTGTTTTTTTGCAGTCAGATTTGGTATACTTCCGCAAAAAATCATTTTATATTAGCTCTGTCATGAGTTAAACTCAATTGTTTGAATTAGTTGTCCTTTCTACTTCATGTACGTCATTGTTCAGATACGAAACTTAAGCATAATTTTGTTTCCTAACAGATTGAAGATATACGGGGTCCTTTAGAAGTTCTTATATTTTGGGATGCAGACATTGCTTTCATATTAATGGCATATTTAGGACTTTTTGCAATGATATACCTCACCTTATGATATAAAAAATCGGATAATCTTTAGATTTTGATGAATTTGAACTTGTTCCGACCTATTCTTATCTTAGTTTTTTTATTTGAAATTGACTTCATCTTTGGGATACAGAATATTTTGAAATTTGAATTTCTTCATCTCATTAGATAATTCTTAAGTTTGACTTTGAAATTCTTCAATCAATGGTTTTTTTTAATTACAGTATATTTTGTCCATTCAGTTAGACTGATGGATAGAAAAATATTCTATCAGAGTTCCTCACTCCGTCCCAGCAATGACCCACGAACATATGGGAAGTCAATGAAGAAATATAGCAGACTGTTGGAAGACCGGTTTCGATTTTTCATAATCTCTCTCTCTTTTTTTGTCAATCGGTATTCATATTGTAATTTTGATTTAATATACGTATATTTGTACTATGAATGTCGTTTTGACTACTTTTCTACTACAGGGTGGGCGCTGGGAGGCTGAAAGATTTTCAAGCTCTTCAATAGTCATTTGTCGATTTATTTACAGGCCAAGTCTGTCTTCTTCGGAAACTATGCGTTCGGGAGTTTACATTATTTGCAATTGTAGCATCAATTTGTTATATGCTTTGCGTATTATTGCAACTGAATGTAATTCGATATAATTGATTGATGTATTTACATGAAATTCAGTAATATCAAGAAATCAATCCAGATCATTTCATTAAGTCATGAAATCAATTTGATTGCTTTCACGCATTTCTGTAGTAGAACAATAAGGCAATGGAGTGCTTGACGTACAATTGTGCATGCTGAACTCTGTTCTAACTTTCGGACTGTCTGAATCATTATTCAACATTGATTGCGATCAAGGCTGCGATGTCAAGTTACGATATTGAAAAAAGAGTGAAGCTTGTTCAATTTTATTATTCAAATGGAAGATCAATCGTTCAAACCCAAAGAGATTATCGAACACATTTTAATGTAAGAGATGCTCCAAGTGAGAATATGATTCGAAATCTCATGAGGCGATTTGAGGAAAGTGGGTCAGTGGCAGATCTTACAAAACGGGGACCTGAGCCTACTGTTCGAACAGAATCCAACAGCATCTACACGTCGTCGATCAATTCAACTTGGCATCAGAAGAACAACATTCCGCGCAATACTGAAGGAAGACTTAGGAATGTTTCCTTACAAAATTCAAGCAGTTCAGTCTCTTCTCCCAACAGATTATCAGTCTCGCTTGAATTATGCCATGCGATTTGAACAGTTGGCAAGGGACAATGCTTATTTCTTGAGCCATCTCATTATGAGCGACGAAGCTCACTTTTATCTGAATGGCTTTGTCAATAAACAGAATGCGAGATTTTGGGGTTCTGACAACCCAAGAAACACAATTCAACGCCGTCTACATTCACCAAAATGCCCTGTTTGGTGTGGAATTATGACTGAAAGAATAATCGGGCCATACTTTTTTGAGGATGAGGAGGGACATCCAGAGAGAGAGAGTGACTGGTGCACTTTATCGTACAATGATAGAGAACTTTTTGCTGCCGGAAGTTGCAGGCAACCAACAGGTCTGGTTCCAGCAAGACGGAGCGACCGCGCACACCGCCGGTTTGACGATGGCCCTTTTGCGTGACATTTTCAATGACCGATTGTTATCCAGAAATGCTGACTTCCCGTGGCCTCCCCGGTCACCAGATTTGACTGCCCCGATTATTTCGTATGGGGGTATTTGAAAGAGAGAGTGTACGTCAACAATCCGCAAACAATTGCGGAGTTGAAGGAAAATATCCGTGCAGAAGTGCGTCAAATTGAACCAGATGTGCTAAATTCTGTGATGGAAAATGCTCTACATAGAGCTATTATCTGTAAACAAGAAAATGGTGGTCATTTGAAGGACATTATCTTTCATACCTAGACATCATAAACTCCTGATATTGTACTTTGATGACAATATAGCTGGATGAAAAAATAATTTGTTTTTCCTTTTATCATTACAATGTTTAATCCTTCAGCCTTCCAGCGCCCACCCTGTATAAGGATCTTTTTCTTCTGTGGTAGGGTAAGAACGTCAATTGAAAACGCCAGTTTTTCAGCGAATTTCAGATTTTCCCTCGTGGGCGTAAATTTGAAGGGTGGGCGTAAAAATTTCGAAAATCTCTGGCCGGGACACTGTTCCCGGGTATCATTCGATTCAGCGTGGTTCAGTCTGCCTTAGAGGACCGTCTTCTCAATGGGATTCTAACTTTCAAAAATGTTCATTGACCGCCTCCTCGAAAAATGTTTCTGAGTTTAAAAGTCACGGTTTCAGAAAACCAATCAACAATCTTTGCTTGCTATCATTTCATTGGAGATTGGCATGAATGGCATCTGAGGTCTAAGTGGCACAGGGCTTGAGCAAAGTCTGTTTATGTCAGTGCAAGCTCATGTTTGGAGAACTAGTTTTCATTTGGCTTTGGTCTGTTTTTGCTGCGATAGCCATCTTCAGTGGATTCTGAGCATTTTACATTATGAGCTTTCGAACTATTTTAGGAAGCATGCAGGCTCACAAGACATTGCTTTTAAATTTTTGTCAATTATGTTCGTAATAACTTGCAGTTCATATTTCGTAGTTAATTTATTTACATCGTCAGAAAGTTAATGCTTGTGTACGCTTTCAGAATTGATGATACCGTAATCCAGTCTTGTGATTTTTCACATTTATGCAAATGTCTGAATTCGGTAGACACAGACAACCTTCAAAGGCAGATGAATAAATTTGGTCCTTCCGCGGACCTCGTCTTTTATAATATCATTAACGTCTGCTGGACGCCATAATATTTGTGATGCAGTCAATCAATGGTGAATGAACTATTCCAGAAGGAATCACAAATCTTTTGAAGAATTATACATCTATTGCGAATATGCGTTCAACAGCAGGTGTTTCTTGAAGGATTGCACTTTTGACCGATAACTGTGATTTTAAACAGAAATTGAATAAGATGTCACTAACTACCAGATAGCCATCAAAGTACAGATTATTGATGTGATCATGCCCTTTATGTGACGCTTTCATAGTAATCGCTGATTTTAAGGCTGTGTGGTTCAAAATGTCGAGACCTCATCAGGTTTCTTAAAATAAGGTCATTCTAAAACGAGGATGATTTGTGATAGATAACTTATACAACGTAAAATTGTTTGAGGATATCGAAGTATTTAATTCAAACATTTAATGGATCTATAGGATAATCACTCACAACTCATTTTCAATGCAGTAGAACTGATTGTGATATCATTATTATGTGCTCGGGCATATTTCCACAATATGGGGTTAACAGAAAATCTCGATTAGATTCTGTCTTCAAATGAGGCCTTCGCTTAGAAAGATTACCCGATTTTTGTATTCACTACTGCACTACTATGAAATCATTGTCATGTGATGGAACTTTGTAGTTCTGCAAGATGTCGCAAACAGGAAGTGATTCTTTTTTGTTCAGCAAAACAAGTCGCCTCACTTCTATGATTTATTGACCTTCAATAAAAAAAAGAAAAATTCAGAATTATGTAACAGCCTCTACGCCTTTCGAGTATTCGCTCTTTCTCAGGGGGAAATTCACTAAAGCCAATTAAAAAATTTATTCGTTAAGAAAGGCATTGGAAACTTAAAACCCCTGGAAAATAGGCAAATTTCCCTGATTTGCCTAATATTTTGGACAACTGACTATGATACGCATTTAATTTTGAAAAAGACAAAAGCTGTTTTAAATTCATTATACAGTCCGTTTCATAAAAAGTGGATCATCCTAAAATTTGACTAAATAAAACATAAGTATGATACAGAAAGCATTTTTCATGTTATTTCATGTCCCTAATATATTTAAATGTCCTTATATAATCTGATAAGCTATGATACAGTAACGGTTCTTAAGAAGCTAATATTTTGTGGCCCTACCCTTATTGTCAATGACATTACCAATTCGTCTAGGCATTGAATCGATGATATCGTTGATTTTTGACTGATCTAACTTTCTCCACTCTCTTTTTAACAGTGACGTAAGTTGTGATACGCCATCTGTAGGTAGTAGTGAACGACGAGCGTTACGTTTTAGAATACTCCATACATTTTCTATGGGATTCAGATCAGGAGAACGAGCTGGCCAAGATAATGTCCTAAGCCCTAATTGAGACTTGCATATGTTGACTCTACTACTCCTGTGACACGTAGCATTATCATCCATAAATAACCAAGTCGATGGATCACCAAGTTGATCTGTCATTTGGCCAATGTTCATTCGTAAAACATTCACATAGCGTTCAGAATTTATGGTTCCTTGCTGTATGTGAAGTTCAGAGCGGCCATTGGTCCAAATGCCAGCCCAAATCAGTAGAGTCGCACCACCTTGTACCCGGGGACGATGTAAATGTCTCGGAATTTCCTGATCAGATTTTATCCATAATCTCAATCGACCATCACTATCCTTCAGACGGACTGATGCCTCATCAGACCAGACAACCCGATCCCATTGATTTCGCCAGTGACAATGACTCATTGCCCATCTGAGACGTCTTTTTGTATGCTGATCTGATAATTCGATCTGAGAGGGCCTCTTACAGCTCTTGAAATTCGACTCAATAAGTCTTCTACGAATAGTGGACTTAGAAATAGACGAGTCTAGTGCAGCCATCTCAGTTAACGAGAGACTTGGATCAACTTTAACAAATCTCAAAATTAGGCGGTCTCTACGTTTGGATGTTTTGCGTGGACGGCCAGAGCCCTCTTTACGACAGAGTCGAAAATCATCATTATGCCATCGATGCACATTTGTGCAAGGGACATTTAGTCGCTTGCTTGTAGCTCGCAAAGAAAACCCTAGTTCTAGCAAGGCTGACACTTTGCCTTTTGTGAATGCGATCTCGTTATTGTTCATTTTTGCTTTGTATTGTTTTCAACCGGTAAGAGATAGATTTCTAGCTAAAAGCAATCAGGAGTGCTGCCAACACCACCGCAACGAAGTCAGGAAGCTATGGAACATGAAGTCCAGTTAATCACATGTAGCAGTTACATTATTGTTGATGAATAATGGTGCTATACTGGCTCTGATTGACCGATTTTCTTTACTTTTGTTTTGCTTGATAGCTTTTGGCATGTCGAACAACATATTACATAACAAAGGAAACAAATGTAATTTTACAAGAGTGAGGTATGATTTTGTGTAACATTGCTAAATGAAGATCAAATTATCTACTACTTTTTTTATCTATAACAGGAAAACAACTCAATATTCATGCTTGAAATTTCCAACAATGATATTAGTAAGCACAACTGACATATCTTCCAAATTTCAGAGAAATTCGTTCAAGTTTGGCGGAGTTAGACAAAGTTGAAGTTAAGGCGATGTTTAAGGGTGATCCATTTTTTATGAAACAATCTGTAGTTTACTAGGATCAGACTTGTTGGTGGATCAAATATCACTCCACCCATTTTTAGTTTTTTCATGCTGTTTTCATTAATATTCATTTTGGTTGGAAAATCAAGTATTGCCCACTGTGCAGTATCGTGATTGCTATTTCTCACCATGATGAATGCTATGAGCTCATGAAGATATCTTATGTCATATTTTTTTTGAAAGTTACACATTTTATCAGGGACATCTATGATTAATATAGGATATCTAAGGGACGTTCAACTCCCATACCATGTACTGGACTGGAGGCCAGTGACTTTGGTTGATTTGACTAATGACGATAGTGTGTATTTGGACAAAACCATTGAACAAGTGGTAAACAATTTACTTCATTATTGTAAAATAATGAATCAGAATCCAACTGAATTGATTGTTGTACATACTAATTAATACGCCCGGCCTAGTCCTGCAGAGAGATTGTCGGAAGAATCTGTGCACTGTACATGTACACATACAAGCATGTCATCAAATAAATTGTGTTCTATTTTCATTGATTTTCCCACTGTCTTATTTTAAAACCTCCTCCTGTGTAATAATTTGGACCACTGGTGGACTTTATTCGAGAATTCAAGAGCAGTGGAGTGATATGACATGTGTGATTTATTTCCGGGCTTGAATTACTCAACTTTCATTAAACGGAAATTGATAGCTTTTTTTATCACAATGATGCGTGAATGTTTTCCTATTCACCGACGAAATTTATGCGGATTTCGTAATCAGCTGTTCCTGAATATGGTAGGACTTTAAATTCGTGGAAAGTCACCAATCACCGTTTGGTTTGCTTTTTATTCAAAATGATATTCGCATTTTATGAATCACTGACATCATAATCAAATTCCTAGGTATGGATATCCAAGCGATTCTTTCTAAAATTTTAGCACTTTGATTTGTTATACCAATGAAATTATTATTAATCTTTGACGTTTCAATTTGTTTTTTGTTCGTTTCTGATTGTATCATCGGCAGATTTTCCTTAGATTTTAACCGTGTCTTTTACCTTTGCAACAATGAATAAGGCATGGACATACTGCTGCAGTGACTGTAGTAGCAAGTAAAATCATCACTGATCATTTAGTCCATGACTCCATTGAGCAAAGTAAATAGATAATCAAAAATTTTCCATGAGTCTACAATTCTCCAAAGAAACACTGCTGAATCAATTTTCGCAAGCAAATCTGTTTGCAATAAACCTGCTAATTGCACAATGAAGAAACATGCATAAAATGTTCAGATTCCACAACAAAAACCATTGATGCTACGTGCCGTAGATGAACATTTTCAATCACTGACAGTTGCTTATTCTTGTGGGAGTTTTGTAATTCTTTAGTCTCTTCTTGACTGGATCCAGAATCTTCTTTCAACAGATTCCTTGTATGAAAGCGCGCATTAGAGTATTGGATAATTGTTTTAACAATTATCATTGGATTTTGTTATTGGATAACAACATTTTCACGGTTTTATCCAGATATGCACAAAATGCTGTCATTAATCAAATCTACCAAAGTCACTGGCCTGCAGTCCAGTACATGCTCTAGGAGTTGTACGTCCCTTTGATATCTTATATCAATCATAGATGTCCCTGATTTTATATATACAGTATTTCTTTTTTACTTGAGAATGGCTATGGAATCCAGCCGAAATAATTGTTGCTATCTAATAGAAATAAGACCATCGAATGCTTGATTTTTCCAACCAAAATGAGTAATTCCATCAATCGAGGCATATTTTCAAACTCAGTTTTCATGCTTTTAAAATCCTCTTCTTCGATTAGACGTGCTGATATACAGAGGGAAGGGCGCTGTTAATTGTTAGACTTCAATTTGCAATTCCGCTATCGCTATCCACCAATTGCTTTTCATCTTGCTTCTTTAGTACAATTCTCCTGCTCTTAATTTGAGCGTTACCTTAACGTCTCATCTTTTCTACCTGTGTTACCTCCCTTCCTTGTGTGCATGGTGCATATTCAAGAAGGCTGCATGCACCTACGTATTGTCATTCATTTCATAATCAACAATCCAATCGATTAACTGTCGAAAAACAATTAGCGCCCACCTATGAGAATGACACTTTATGTCTTATCTCGGTAGCTCACGATTATCACGAAATTTTAACATTGAAAGAAAAGTTGCGTTTTGCATTACTTTGCATTTTTGGTTAAGGTAACTGATGTGCTTAAGCAATCTAATTCTGTGGATAGAAATTGTGTTTCGTCAGTGAGATTGATAATGTTACCACTTCAAAACGAGCTCTTTTGGGCACATGATCGAATTCGTCCAGGACTGCCTGTCATCGTCGCCCATCAGCTATAAGCAGATGCACAGAAATGCTGAGAAATTAAGTTTTGATGACGAATCTTTTTCCAATGACTATTCCATGTGAAGATGAAACTGAGGATGTTGTCCCCTTTCCCATGGGATTCCCATTTCCACTAGCATGCCTCAATCTTGGATACAATAACTTTCAAGATTTTTCAAATCGTCCACTCTATATAGTTGCCGTTCGGTGGCATTGGATTTTCTCTGTGCCACTTTCTAGTTGCAATTGAAGATCCTTGACTGCACTGTATTGGAGAAATCCTGACGAAGGATATTGTGTAGCGAAATTTCAATCACACGAGGATTCATAATGAAAAAAAATCCCCTACTAAGTTACAGGATGTTGTAAATGCAAAATTCCAATCATGCACATTGTCGGTGAAATCGGTGCAGCTGTTTTCAAGTGAGAGGCTAGAATTGAAAGCACATGCGTGCAGTTCTAATGCGGCTTGTTTAATGTGCGATGGGTTTGATATTGACTTAATGTGATGACTGAATTGCATTGCCTAAGTGAAATTAATCCGAAAAGGCTGCACCGAAGCACCTGAGTCATCAGCTGAGCACCAGCAGACATCCATACTTTAACCTATCCATTAATTAAGCTTGCTATCTCGATCTCAATTATGCATCCGAAAAACAAAATCCAGATATCTCTGAATGACATGGTTTCTCAATTCGTGTGAGCAGTTTTCAGCACCAACGACTTAATTATCAATCAGTTTACGTTTTTGCAGGCTCTAACAAAATATAAAGAATGAATCAAATGTCAATTATGAATGGTCTGCAAATGTTGATTTCAAGCTGTTGTCTCTATCTGGTCACTTCTATTTTTTGTTTGTGTTACAAGCAGATTTAATAACGAATTTTTCGATTTTTTAGAAAGTCTGAGGTGATTGAAGCAATAGTCTGAGCAAGTGAATAACATATTCTAATTCCATAGCAAGTGGTCTAAGTAACTGCAGAGTAAATGAAAATTTGTTACTATCATTTTGTATTCGAATTATGATCTGCTTCAGAAAAAATGCTTTTTGATTGATCATGCGCACACCGGTTGATTACTTTTACTGTGTTCATATTGCTCTGAGAGATAAGCGGCAATAATTTTTTGACTCAGTTTAAATGTAATATGTACATATTGCAATCTGTTTATTCAATTTGAATAATTCGGTGAAACTCGACTTGAATTACAAAATGTATTCCAAAATGAATTCCAGATTCAATGCATTGTATTTTGAAGTTCCATTTTGAAAACTTTGACCTGATTGGGAAAAATATCCTCAACTTTTGCCGCTAATTTTCGTACTCCATTTTCTTCAGCCGCGTACACAGCACTTCTATTGAGTGATTCCGCGGGTTTTATTGTTTGTCAAATATGATTTTACACAAACATCATTCATATTTCGTTTGTGACGTATTCAAGTTGCTGTATGATAATTTTGCAGCTCATTCCGGCTTGAAGTAAGGTGTAAATGACAATCATACTTCAAGTCCCGTGGAACTATCATTGTTTATGTTCTGCCCAGATCAATGTGAAAGGCGAGCGATACGTATTTGCTTCATAACAGAGTATTTGTTGACAATGATGAAGGCTAGCATGATCTAATCACTAATTATAACCATCTCAGTCTACTTTGCTGCAATTTACCTTCATGTTCATTGCAATTTTATGATTTCATTTCACATTGATACAAAACATTAATGTCATCGATGCTGTAATGAATTCAGCTTTCGTCTGAGGAAGATGACAGTCACTCCATAATTTTTCTTCCAGAGACCTCATAAAACGCCTTCTTGTATCCGACCGGACGAAGCGGCTGGGTAATATGAAGGTGAGTTTTCCTTGTATAAACTTTCCACTAATGAAATTATTTGAATTGTTAAGCTGATATTAGAGATGTCTCAAGCAGGAATTGTCGGTATAGACGTTCACAAGTTCATTATCTTTTCACAGGGAGGTGTGAGTGACATCCAAAAACATCGATGGTTCAAGCACTTCGACTGGGACGATGTTCAACAACGCAAAATCAAAGTGAGGATCTTTAGTGTCGTATTTTCTTTGATGATGACCGTTTTTAACCTTTCTTTACTAAGACTGAACAGTTGCGAGCATATTCATCGGAACTCCTTAAATCAAGCTTAATTTCCTATATAGCACAATGTTATGCAGTCGGATTTTTAATTAGTCGCTAACATGAGCTCATATGGCTTCGCGAGGATAGAGCATTTGATTGAAGTGAAGGGAGGTGATAGTGATGTGCTGAGATAGTGATGTTTCTAGGATATTAGATGAAGCAGTGCCGTAAAAAAATGTGTCATTTTGTATAGCTAGTGGCACGTAGAAACTCATGTCGCATGTTATTCCTTTGTTCTCAGTACTCAGTTCAAAATTTGTGTTGTTTCTGTGCTTCAGTTTACTTACTGGCATGAAAACGTGCATTGAAGTGAGTTTTCGAATGAAAACCTTAATTAGATGCAAGTGTCTTGAATTAGCTTTCGTTATAGCACATAGCTACAAATACTTGAGATACTGTGAGGAAATTTGTTGGAAAGTTTGAAAATTCAAGGTGTTCCAATTAATAAGCTCGCTGCTGTAGGTTGAAGTGATTAATCCATTCGACCCGAATTCAGGAAGCAAGAACATTGAAAAAATATAAATAAATGTTGAAAAAGTGATGTATTCAACGCAACCAGTAGCTTTCGCAAATAATTTGTTTGAAAGGCCTGAAACCTGAAAACCATCGTCTGCGATTCATAAGCAAAAACGGCTGGAGAAGTGAAATGTATTAGAATGTCTTTATTCTTGACTTTTTTCTTTGCTGTTAAATGAGCACTCTAGCTAATTTTATCCAAAGTTTTGACCTCTACCAAAATTCGATGAAGTTCGAAGCTGATGTCTTAGAAGACTTTACTTATATAATGCCTTCTGTAATCTAAAACAAATACATCAACTTTATAAGGTCAAGACAACTGAGACTGGTCCCTAATTGCACGCGAAGTTAAGAGGGTGACAGCCAAAAACATCGATGGTTGATCTTGATCTTCATGATTGAATCTGTTGATTTTAATATTCAACATGTCATATACATCTCAATGCATCTCATTTCATTGAAAGAGCTGGAATTCAATTATACGCGCATGTATTTGAATTTACAAGACATATTTCTCTGAGTTTTAGATCACCTAGTTATTACTTGTACCGTAGTCATTAGCTCTTCTTTCACATGTTGTAAAATAACAAATTCTCTCTTTATATAGTTTTACTATGGCAGTGTGAAAATAGCAGAAAAAAGTGGAAATAACTTAAATACACAGGATACATGAAATAGACAAGAATATTTCAGCCATTTTAACTGTCTTCTTATTTTTACTTATCCTCTTATTGTAGAAAATAGGTAAAAATTATCTTCTTCCTGAAGATAGCTAACGAATGTTAACAGAAATTAATTGTAAAAAAATATCGGAAAAGAAAATAAAACCAATCAATATTGGCTCTTTCTAACTTCATTCAACGTGTGAAAGTACTTATGAACCGCTTATTGTGTCTTACTTATTGTGTGACATTTCAGTTTTTTCACCGTAAATGTGTACTTTGTAATTCTCGACGAATTTTCTTCCTTAGACATGTAGAAAGGAGGCAGTTTCTAGTGTTTGTGGATACGAATTATTTCCTTCATGCAAATACTTTTTTATCAACTGGCTTTTACCATCGTTTTCTGTGTTACTGAAAAGAATTAAATAGTAGCATCATTGTACCGAATTATTGAGTGATAGACATGGAGATGATAACTAAAAGTCACCGTCAATAGTTGTCTTCTAAGTTGTATAAGCGCAAATAGCAGGAGGGTCTAACTTGTATCGTCTTCTACGTTGCAGCCCCCTATCGTGCCGAAGGTGACCCACGCCGGTGACACGCGCAATTACGACTCATACGATGAGCAAGATTGGAAGAAGGTGCCAGTGGCCCATCCAAAAGCTCAGGAGCAGTTCAAAGACTTCTGAACTGTAACTGTTTTAGAGCTACGGCCGATAACTCGCGTCTGACCACGTCCGCTGGTCGACCGTCGATCGGACGCACTTTGTGAGCGCTTCCAAGGAGAGAATCTCTTTCACTCTCAAGTCTGCTGACTAACTGAATGTAATCGGGGGAGGAGTGATGTCGTTGGGACCACTGTAGCATTGACTTCATCCCCGGACATAAGTCATGCAGAGTTTTTCCTCCTTCACCGGACCATGTTGGTTGCTGAGTCCGTCTTTATAATCAATAGAGTTCTCAGACAGTTTCGTAATTCATAATTTCGACTCAGAGTGTGTGTTGTGGAGCGAGTGGATCCTTCACGAATTTCGTCTTCCTCTTGCTTAAAATGGGGACTTGCATGTATTTTTGCATGTGATCTTGAATCAATTTTCTACTCTTTTTA
Source organism: Prostheceraeus crozeri (assembly GCA_907163375.1). Lineage (NCBI taxonomy): Eukaryota > Metazoa > Platyhelminthes > Polycladida > Euryleptidae > Prostheceraeus > Prostheceraeus crozeri. The sequence continues at coordinate 170,915 of CAJQUW010000682.1, read as the reverse complement.
AACGAAGGCGCGCAGCCGAAGGTAAATCCACTCGGGGAAGCAGAAAACTGGCTTTAGTTTAGATACCGACGTCACAACGACAATGCCATTGGCAGGAAAAGCAATGTCTCGATGTGATTCTATCGTTTTCATGCGTTTGCTGTATGGAATCGCAACAAGATATCCAGTCAATTTCATATTTGAATTATTGGGGACTTAGATCATCGGCATTATTTATTCTATTCATCTTCTGATACGGACACGAAAGCAAAAGGGTATTTAATTCGCATACAAAAAGCATTTCACTGCAGAAAGGTGAAATTCGGGCAATATCTTCGGTTTGCTATTCATTATACAGAGAGCTAGCTTAATTGTTTTGACTTGTGGCGGGCACATCAAGGAATTAAATGCACCAAAGATCCTAATGATTTGCATTTCACTAATGATGTCGATTGTACTTTCGTTTGCGATTCCTGAACAGCTAATGCGTGACGATTGAAATGAACTGGATTTTCCTCTCTCGTGGTAGCATCCCACTGACGTTGTCGTCTCAAAACAAAACCATTTATCTCCTTCCTCAAGTAGAGTTATCGTTTCCTACTGCTACATTTGAAAACTGATTCAAAGTCACATTCAAATAGGTGCAATTCTTTTAGAACTCTTCCACTTCGTTCTTACTTTATATAATTCAGGTATTCTAACAAGTAATCAACAAGTTCTCTGACTTTCTCGTTTATGTTACCGTTCCAGATACATACCGTTTTATCCTATCTTTCAGATTCCTCGGTGCCAATTAGCGTGAGGAATGATTTTCTGTCATTCGGTCTTAATTGTTTTTCACTTCTTTTTTTCTCTTTTCTCACGTCATACTCCTCCCGCCCGCTGACTGCAACGTTTGACGGTGGATTTAGTAGCCGTCAAATACGTCCATTTGTTTGAAATATCTGTGGATTATTTGTCCATCTGAATGCTCGATTTCTTTATTATCTGAGAGACATCATTTTTCTTTACTTGATCGATGCTATCGAGTCCTTATGAGTGTATTCTTGTTGAAAATCGCTGCAATTGTGGGTCGCTGTATTGTACAATGCGTGCCATATGTAAATATTATCGACGAACGTCAGTATATCCTGCTGGAGAAATGATATGTGACTTTGTAAATAAGATTGTAAAGTATCATTCTCAATTCTGACTATTAAACACATTTTTGAATTACAACGGCTTCGTTCTCTCTTTCTATGATGGCATAAAACTCAACTTATCTCTGTCCGACGTATCAAAAATTTATTTCACTCCAAATTATGAATGCATATCAAAATTGGAGATGAAGACTATCACAGCTGCTACAAAAGTTTCTTATAATCACAAAACGGGATAGCGTCAAGATAGGATACAGGTCATGAAGGAACAGCACAAATGAGATCAGTCAATTCATTGGTACCAACGTTGACATGATAACAAAACAATTTTGTCTCAAAGATGTTCGGCAAAATTGAACTTTTAGTCTTTGAGTCATAACACGGTACAATGGAGTATAAAGGGTGATTCTCAGCTTGACATTTGTAAAACAATGATCGGAAGGCCACTTCCACCAACGGAAAGTTTCTACAATTACATTAGAATGGGCATATCAATTTACGCGCTCGCTTAAATAGGCGATCGATGAAATTTAAAGATTCAGTGTCTAATATGCCGAATAAGCATGTACAATACATCAGAACACTTAGAATACAAACCATAGATCGTCATGATTTAGTATGTTACGTAGGATCTTCAACATGTACAACCTTTTTGAACAAATCTTAAAAATATTTCGAAAATGATCAACCCAAATAAGATTATCATTCCAGACGACACCCAAGATCTTCGACTCTTTGACAACAAGGAAAGGAAAAGGAAAGTAGACTTCAAAATTTCGTTTCTTAATGCATAGTGCTTTCGTTTTAGAAGCATTCAGCTTCAACTTATTTAGCAAGGACCACTCTTTGATGCAATTATATTCAGACAACATAAGTTCGATGGATTCAGAAATAGACTCTTTAAAAATGGGACAAACTTCACAAATGTCATCAGCGTACATAGAAACAATCGTATTTTTAGACAAGGGCCTGATGTCTTTACAATAAACCTGATGCATGCAATACCGTATATAATAGTCCTGATGAGAAATTTGTGAAATTTGTATTTTCACATAAAGGTCAACTGCCTCTTTATTATTATCACCAATTCTATCCGTCTACAAGTCAGAGGATAAATTTTGTGAATCAAATTGCTTATAATTGATAACACATATATCATCAATGTATCTTGATATAGGTTATAGTAAGCGTGCTAATGACATTTCTTAGTTTTTATCAAATTTTGCATGATAACATATTCGCAGTGTAAGAGGAATAGGTCAGTTAGGAACTGATTAGAAATAATTGACTCTTATTATAGACCTACCGTTTAATTCTTAATTGGTACAAGGTCCACTTCCACAAAATGAAGCTGTCAATTGACTTTCCCTCTAAAAATTGAATAGTAACACACAAATGATGCTGCTGAGATGTACGCTCCTTTTATTTTAATTTTGGATAATCGATATGCAAAATTCACCCCCACGCAACTTTGACTATTAGACATGGTGGCCTACTCAAAGTTGCATGGGGTGAAATTTTGATAGAAGACAAAATTAATAGCCTATTTCGGTCATAGCTGAAGTGGTCATCGTCAGAAATATCTATTTAGTATTTACTCTCTAAATTCCTCCACGAGATTCAATTTCAAAAGAACGATAGTAGAATGAAGGCTACAGAAAAGAGAATAATTTCTTTGCAGCAGTAGCCTATTTCTTCATTTAGGATTGCATGCAATCTATATCTTCGTGTTCTATGCTCTTGCAATTTGAATCTCATGCAGGAATTTAGAAAGCAGCCGAAATAGATTTCTGACTATCGCTACTTCAGATCACAACAAGAAAATTATTTATGGAAGACTGATGCAATTAAAGCATATCAATCCATGACGTTTTTTTGTCATACTAGTTCATGTCCTACATCATTAGCTTCTATCCAAGAAATATGCTGATGACCAAGTTGCTAAGGTATTTGGGTGCATGCCAATTCAGCTAACTCAAACATGGCTTAAGCAATGACTCAAAAAAACCAAAGGATTATGAAATATCACGTTCTGTTCACAATTTTGCAGTCGCTATGAGATGAAACTATAGCATGTGGTCATTCCTTCAAGCGAGCGAGTAATTAATAATTACAGGGTTGTGCATTAAAATTGCATCACGTGATCAAAGACTTTGAAATCAATTTCTATGTAAGCTTGTGTATCAGTGGCAGATTGATTATTGCTTTGCACCGATTTCTAGGCTGTGGATGACTTCTATTGTCATAAAATGCAAGTCTTCATCTATTATAAATGTTTGAGTTCAAACTTTCAAATTTGAATGAACATACATCGGTTCTGCTTGTTTGCCACTATTCAGTGCATACTAAGAATTCTACAATGACTGACACGCCAAATGAAGTCAGGGCAAAGATTATAGCCTTGTGAGAACATGCAGACAAAAGCACAAGACAGATAGCGGATGATCTGGGCCTCGTACAATCGACCGTATCCAGGATTATTAAGCGATACCGAGAAACAGGCTCACATCAGAGTGACCGAGAACTGTGTCATCGTCCACGAAAGACTAACGAGCGTGACGACAGAGCTCTTCTGAGTATCTCAGTCAAAAAGCCGCACGCCTCTTCATTGGAAATCGCTAATGAGTTGAGAGAACACTTTGATATCGATATTGACTCATCGACAGTTCGACGTCGTCTATTGGAAAACGATTGTTCAATAGTTCTTTTAAAGCCAACACGCAGCTGGAAGCGCGTTCAAAACTCAATGGCAAGCCATCTGACTACTCAGAAAAGTAAGCTCCTCTTTGAGAGATGGCTTTGAAAGATCTTTGAAAAAATATTGAGATTAGATTCCTTTACTGAGGGACCAATGTGAGATCGACCATTGTAGACCTAAAGGAAATCAGTTGGTCTTTTCCAAATCCAATTTTGTCCATTACGTAACACTCAAAGACTATGTAACTTCTCCACTGTCTTTGCGTAATACCCAAGAATAGATGTCACCCATTGTCTGTTGTCCATTATCCTTTGTCTCTGGTTATATAATCTATGAGCATGTGCAGTTGATTCGAGCAGATACCACGAAAGATTGCATTCAAGCAGCGAAGGACACATTCCTACAACGTCAGGGAAATTAAATAAGTAAAGTCTAAACAATTTCCGTTAAAAAATTACGTATGCATGTAGACTAGTAATTATTTTTGCCATATATGCTTAAATTCTACCATGTCCTGACTCAGTGGATTCGCTTTAGAGCTTCATAATTTGCGTCAGACACACATAGTAAGGATATATTGAGCATTTCTTACTCAGAATATCATTGAAAACATTTGGGATGCAATTTGCACCACAAGCACTTACTTATGGTTGGATATGAACGGGAATACTCAAAAATTGTTCATATTTAGTTCAAGACTTCTCTTAGTCAGTTTTATCAGAGCCGAGTTTCAAGAAACTAAAACTGAGTCCGCTCAAACTTTTCTCATAGAATGAAATACCAATCCATTCGAAAAAAGGATTATTCGATTTTAAATATATCGAAACACGACCAGAGACTTGATTGTTCGTGTTCTATAATAATTCTCCCGGCTTTTGTCGGTGTGAAGAGGCGGAAGAGCTTCTTCGGATGGCTCTGCCTTGATTGCGAGGTGTTCCGCGTGGTTAAATATACCCTCCGCAATAATGGATAATTCATCATTATAGTCATGCATTGGCAGCGATATGCTCATAGACATCGGATTACATTATTATCCTAATAATGTAATCCGATGTCTATGGATATACTAAGGCTTACCTTGCATGCCCTTGCAAGCAATTCCGAGAAGGATCACTAACTTTGCTCACCTAAAATCAGTTAGCAGGTTGCAAAGCAATTCCCGCTTCAAGTAGGCCACAGCTCAGTAAAAAATGGCATTCAATCTTCAGCTGACAAATCGCTAAAATAAGATAAATTTCGCCTTTTATATCAATATTACCAAACAAATAGGGTATATATGCGCGTATAAATGCATAGGCCCGAGGCCCTACCTAAGTTTTGATTATATAAGTAAGTAAGTAAGTAAGTAATGCGTTTATTGAAAGTAAATAGAAGTCAAATATACAAATACAGTGAAATAACAAATCAGCAGGAACTTACATATAAAATGATCACTCTCTGTAACATAAAGGCTTTGACAAATATATACGGCAATAATGGAGAAGTCAGATTTCAGCAGCGTTATCAATCATACAACACCAGATAAAAAGTGAATTCTGACGTCTAGACGTTAAAAAATGAGGTAAACAATAATGTCCAGTACAAGGCATTTTTGGAGGCACATGTTCATGTAAAGGATGATCTGGAGATCTACACTTAGTAAGAAATTTACAAACTTTGAAAATTGAAAGAATTGAAAGAAATTTACAATTAAAAATTACAAACTTTTATGCTTATCGAAATCAGGGATGATTGAGCATTTACATTCTTGGCCACAAATTACACGAAGAGCGCGTTTTCGAAATTTCTTGAGTCTGTGGCATATTTCAGTTGACAGATCACAAAACAAAGGAGCTGCATGCATGAAAAGTGAAACGATACAATTGTGGAATACTTCTGGCAACTTTTCTTTGGAAACATATGGTTTTAGAGTGCGTATCACATACAAACGACGGGTTTCAGACAGTAAAATGTTATCAAAATGCTTGTTCCACTTTCAGTCATCTGTGAATGTTACACCAAGAATAGAAATTGTGTTAGCAAGCTCAACATCTGTGTAAGCAAATGAGGGAGCATCCTTTTTGCGACGAAAAAACATCTGTTTGCAATTCCTTGAGTTCAGAAATAGTTTGTTCACATACGACCACGATGACACAGTTGACATATGATCTGGATTCGGCTGATGTTTCGCACAGGATTCAACAAGGGTGAGGTCATCAGCATACTTGACAAGCTTTCCATTCTGATTTTTTATTGTCAGAGTACCGATAAAGATAGAAAAAAAGATATGGCCCGAAAATAGAACGAGGCACACCGGACTTTACAAAAGACAAGAGCCCGATACTGCCATTCATGCACAATCGTTGGCATCGATTTGACAAAAATGAAGAAAGTCACAAGATGAAGCCCTTATAGTTTTGATCAATAAAGATTTTGATCAATTTATTATGGTGGATTTTATCGAAGGCTTTGGAAAAGTCGAGACATGTAAGCCTGACACAAAGATTTTCCGGATCTTCCATATAGGCCGTACTGCAGTCATGTATAGCTATAAGGGCACTACTCATTGAGCCGAGAGGCCGAAAGGCATGCTGTTCGCTACCAAACGATTGAATAAACGTAGACTTCATGGATAGCAATACAATTCGTTCAAATAGCTTTGAAATCATCGGCAACAATGAAATCGGACGAAAGCCTGAATTGGATGGATTTCTTATTTTAGGGATAGGAATTACATAGGCATTTTTCCAGTAAGTCGGAAAGGTTCGTGAATTCACTGAAGCTGTGTAAATATCTGCTAGGGGATCACATATAAAATCAGCACTTTCTCGCAACAGAAATGCACAAATGCCGTCGTAACCGGTAGCCTGTTTCAGCTTTAATGTGACGAGATGTCGATGGACTACTGATGAGTCTATATGCGGATTCCACTATTCATCAGAAATGTCTTGTAATTCAATATCCGGAAAATCGTTAAAATCTGAATTCAAAAAATCGCTCAACCCAGAAATGAATGAGTCACCATTCTGTCCGACATCCGGATGCGGTAAACTTCTCTGTTGGCCTTGAATTTCACGAACAACATTCCAAATATTTTTATCACGCTTTTGAATTGTCACTCCATCTCCTTTTCGCCTTCAAGATTTCGATCTTTATTTTATCTTTAAGGTTATTGTAGACTGTCCAATTCCTAGTATGATAAGCCATCCATTTATCTTCGATCATCACCTTCAGCACAGGAGAAATCCATGCTTTGTCACATCGTGTCATAACTATTTCGCGCCTGGGAATAATGCTCAAAGCGTCAAAAACACTTCATAAAACGCTTGACACTTTTTGTTAACATCGACTGCATTATAGACATCTCGAAATGATGTTGAATTCAACCGACGGAGAAAATTATCTATATTATTTCGTCGATAATCATACACAGTTTTCATCGTCATACACTGTTTAACAGGCATAGAGGACTGAAGAAAAACAACTGAATGATCTGATGTCGAGAGTGGTGGTCCAATGTCTGCATTGAATGGATCAACTGTTCGAAGATCCATATTTGATCCAAAACAGAATTCCCACGGCTTGGTTTATTCACTAGATTAATGCAAACAAAGTTTGATCGAAAGATGCTCGTATTTAGATCATTGAAGTCACCCATTATAATGAAATTTGTCTCAGGATAAGAATCCAAGATAGAGTCATATCTTTGAATCAGCCTATCGTGAATTTCGCAATGAGTGCTTGCAGGCAATTGTGGAGGCACGTATAAACACCATACAGATAAGTTCAAATCCGGTAAACGAACATAGAAACATTCAATTCCAATTATGCTTGGTTGCAGAAATCTAATAGGTTTCAGCGACTCATGAACGTACATGCAGACGCCTCCACCAGGACGTGAAGAGCGATCTGAACGAAAAATGACGTAATTTGAAATTGAGACACAATTATCCGGGATATCACTGTTGAACCATGTCTCAGTAACACCTACTATTGCCGGGGAAAGATTGTTCATCACGACGCAAAGTTCATCATGTTTGTAGAACAAAGATCTGGCGTTCGCTAAAAGGATTGATGAGCATTTAGGGCTTGTTGAAATCAACTTTGAAAATTTCTCAAGTTTTCACGAGGTACAACATCGCCCCTGTATATCACAACGTCCAAACCTTCACCTTTCTGCTTTCGTAGCTCCTGTCGCAATCTGAAATTATCAGCTTGTTGTTTCTTAGTCCAATCGTTATTGATGAACACCCTTCGAAATTTCTCTGATCGCTTCAACTTCCGTAAATTTTGAAGAAGCAGTTTCTTTGACTGACGATTGTTGATTCGAACCCTCAGAGGCCGATGTATCCCGGATACAATCGTACCAAGTCTGTTAGTCTCGGTAACTTCGATATCATGCACTCCGATCACATTCCCAATTTCTTTCACCAATAGCACGTCGTGCTGCTTGCGAATTGCCAGAGTCCCATCAGATTTTTTTTTGATAATCCATAAATGATCAAATTATCCCTTCTGCGAAATAAAAGAAGCCTTGTATGACTATACTTCTTCGGTCTTCCATTATTTGGAATATATCGATGCTGCATGCAACCTAATTTTAATTTCATTGCTAAGAGCAGTAAAAGTAGCATGGTAGCAGTGTAAATCGAAAAATTTGTATTGTATGACTAGATCTATTTACAGTGTAGCCTATGCATACGTGTATTTCACTAAAAAATGGTGTGTTTCATTATAAATAATTAAAGTGATATAAAATGATATCATTTTATAAAATTCGCAAAATGATGTCATTTTATATCATTTTTAAAATAAAGTGATATCATTGCCGATCATGGGAAATAGGATATGTGTACCTGTCAGACGAGAAAATGCTTGAAAATCAATCATTTCACTAAATACAATAGAAAACCAATTAAACACAATGTAGGCAAGTATTGCAATAGCAAACTACATTCCCAAAAACATCACAAATAGCTACACACACAATAATCACTTGATATCAATTATAGTTTGGAGACATAGACGTACATGCAATCATATTTGAGCACAGTTCAAAATACGCTTAAAAATAGGGCTTTAAAAGCTTGCTTAGCAAAGTATGAAGCTCACGTTCGAAGTGTGATTTTAAGCAACCCGCAGTGGCCTTGTGGTAGAGTGCTCGCTCTGAGTCCGGGAGACATGGGTTCAAACTTAGATCGAGACAAACCTAAGACACTCTTGCTATACACTGCACCAGGATTAGAACTGGCTTGGTTTTTGGAGGCCGGGCCGGCGTAATCAAAACCGGTCGGAATTGAATCGGTGTCTATAACCTACTAATTAAGACTAGAATCTGCTCAAATCAAACCGTTAGACATCATTAGATTTCTTGATTTCTATGCAGCATGCGGTAGGCTTACCGATACTCCGAATTAGCAAAAGTTCTCGATGAAGCGCAACGACGCTGATTTTCATCAATTTCTATCCAACCACTATCAGGTAATTCGACAAACATTCGTTGATAACATATTTTTACGCACATGAAAAGATTGAGCATCAATACCGTACGCGTATTAACATATTGAAGGCATGGAATAATTTTACGATAGATAGGCTAGCGAGTACACGATTCTTGCAAAATTCATTATGCGTTTCCGGAATCTTTATGTGAGATCGAGTACAGCTTAAAAATAGAACTAAAACTGCATAAGTAAATAAATAATTGTCTATGGATTGGTAACGTACTAAATCAGCATCGAAGTTACCATTACGAAGAACTAAACATAAGCTACAATCAGAATCCTCGAGCAAAAACAGCTGCGAATTCAGTAATGAATTGTCTGATTACCAAAACTCATTGTACTTCCAAATAGCTCTTAAAATTATTCCCTACAAAATGGGAAAACAACAAAAATTAATAAATTTTTCTCATGTGCTGCACCTGTTATTCCAAGATAGTATACCTAAACTTCTCTATCATCGCCAACTTTCAGGGACCTTGCACGGCTCTGTCAGCTGCTTTGAGTAGTGATTTGAAGAATAATTCTCAAGATACGGCTCACAATGTTTGCGGCATAAAAATATCTTGCATGCTCTCGCATAATATCTTGCATAATCTTGCATGCTACCTACGATGTTGCAGTGATATTTCGACTGACTAGACATTAGACAACTAATTTTATTATGAATGTCGTCAATTGTCGACATAAGCTTAATTCAAACGACAGTGTAAATAGAATCTTTAAATATAGAGTTGTATCCTCGGTTGAAAAATGGGCGCCAACTTGAATAGCTGCCATTTCATCCAAAATCAGGAATCATCAGCAGGCCTACTTCACATCTCTCAACATCGACATAACTCCCTATTAAAAGTTGAAGCCATTCTCGGGTAAATTTGAGATTCTGCAATTAGCAAGTTAGTGGAATTTCGACGGGCATTCATTAAGTATCACTCTAAACACACTACTGGCAAATCACCTAAGTTGGTGCACCTGCAATAATTAATAACTCCTGCTTTTTGCAAACACAATGTAAGTAGAATAATTAAATATTGAGCTGAATCCTCAGTTGTAAAATGGAAACAGACCTGAATAGCTGCTTATTCATCCAATGATGAGAGTTGAGAGATGTATACAAGGCCTGCTGATGATTCCTGATATTGGATGAAATGGCAGCTATTAGGTCTGTTACCATTTTTCAACCGATGATGCAACTCAATATTTAGATATTCTATTTACATTGTGTTTGCAAAAGCAGCATTAATTAATTATTGCAGACGATTTGCCAGTAGTGTGTTTAAAGCGATATTTAATGAATGCCCGATGAAATTTCACTAACTTGATAAGTGCAAAATCTAGAATGACTCGCCGGCCGACCGGCGTAATGAGTAATCGGCCGGCAAGTCTTCAACATTTTTTGCTGACTTCTAGATGCTTATTACATTATTGCATTCATGTGTACAATCAGTGAATATCAAATCCATCTGAACACCAAAAAGAAACGTATGAAAACTTGGAATATGTCATTTATTAAAGCAAATATCTATCAACCTGCATAGTAAATCTTATGTCGATGTCATTATTGAATATAGGCATACTTAAAAATGTTTTGGACTTCTATCAGCCTTGCTGTCTTTACACCATCTTCTACTAATGAGAATATAACCGCCGCACAAAAATGATCATTCAGTGATTCGAACATCAGGAAATTTGAAATTACTTGTGATGAAGCAGACTTACTCTATTATTAGATGAAGATTCTTAATGAACTGGATGTCTTTAGACGTAGGAATCAAGTGATTAGGTGGCCTTCCTCGTCCCCTGCAGTTTCTTATCCAGTCTAAAGAGAGTCTGTAATCAGACATTGACGTAGACGTTATTAAAGTTAACAGTTCATCTCCACATGGGGTTCCTATCGTCAACGATTAATATGCCGTGCTAATCTGTCAGACGGAGCATTCCCTGGAATACTTCCGCAGAGAATGGCTGAGAAGACACATTCTGGCTCAAGAGTATCTGTTAGATCGTCTGTGCCAGCTGCAGGAGGCGTCGGTCGGGTAAGGACAGCAACTATATAGGACTAAGATTGAGTCCATCTCCCACAATACCCTCTTTCTCTCTCCATTTCTCTCTCTCTCTCTCTCTCTCTCACTCATCTATCTCTCTCAAAGAATTTACGAGGACCGAGGAAGTCTCTCGAAACTCCGGAGTCTCCTAGAATTGTGTGCTTTTGATCGGTGGCACAGTGTGCGAAGATAGGGGGCAAGCTTCCTTATCTCTTCTCTCTCTCTCTCCACCGCAATTTAAGCATGTTACACGAGCTCTGAAATTTTATAATGCACTTTGTAGTCGTGTTTTGCCAATCTGACTTTTACACTTTTTAGCTTGCCATGCGCTTTTTCTGTCCATCAATTCTGTCAGTCCTTTGTATATATCATAATCAAATATCATAACGGGTCGAATCGAAGGGGTACTTCAAGATTTTGTTGCGATAAAAGGACATGGGAATGGTCTTCATTGATTTCGGAACGTGTGATATCATCATTATTCTTCATGCTCGTTGGCCTATATATCTTTAGTGTCAATTACTTCTCGATATTGGATAATTTGAAACTCGTTTGGGACATCCTGCCGCTGGCAGGAAGAGTTCTTGTTGGTATCAGACCTTTGCGTAGTAGATTGGTGGACGGAGAAAGATTAGTTGTGGTATTAGTAGAACTCGTCATTGTAACGTATTGCACCAAGTATATTTACCAAATTGCAATATACAAGCAGGGACAAATCTATAGACAACAACAGTCCGATTGCTAATCAACCACTATCTCGATAACGCTAAACCATGCTATAATGAAGTCATGGCAATAGAATTAAACTTGAATGATATGTAACGTAGTTATCTAACAGTACAGTGATGATCTATGATTTCCTTATACAACATTTAGTTTACGTTCTATGGTACATTCCCCAATAAAATGTCATAAATTCTGAGCGTTTAATCATCAAACAATATATTTCATATCTATGACATTAAATGAAATGTTACTAGTAATATTTCATTTAATGCTCACTAAAAGTTAAATTCAACATGCAATTATAACAATGAAAGAAAATTTACGTTGTCATTGTAACAATTAGTCAAAAGTTATGATTATCTTATTCTTCTCCCCATCTATTTCGACTCTCATCTTCTTTTTCGGTGGATTAATTTCGATTCTTTCGCTTCTTTCGGTGTTCACAATTAACGTTTTTGTTGATTCACTTTCACCGTGTAATACAGTTGACATTCTTTTTTCGAATACTGCTGAATCCACATAAGCGGAAGTTGCAGCCGTGGTAATGCGACCAGTCTTCTTTGAAATAACTGCCGGGGCAATGTTGGCTTCGGTCAAGCGAGTTTGTGCAGTTCTGCGCAGACTTGTATTGGTATAAAACTCTGATGGGTTCAACGATTTTAGAAGCCTTTTTGTCACATCCCTAATACTATGTACACCTATAGGTGAGGCTTTGTACCAAACATTCGTAGCTGGATTATCGATTATTGCAAGATAGAATGCAGAATGTCCATTTTTTCCATTTGACTCAGGTCGATGTGAGATGTACCTTTTATAGATTTCAATGGGACATTTTTTTTTATTTTCTCTTGCACATACTCTAGTACATTTGGGATCCATTCTGCAATTTTTCAGACCAAACGTTTTGTTTTTTGAAAAATGTTCTGAGTACTCCAAGTACTCATTTCCGTCATTATCACACAACAATTTGATTTGTGAGGATTCTCCATACACAAGATTTCTGTGCTCTTCGCCCGCTCGTAAACTAAAATGCAGACCGATGAAATAGATCAATGTGTTGATCAACTGACGTGGATTAGCCCAACCGAAACTTCCATTGTTCCATAATAACTCTTCGTCATTGATCGTAATAATACTAGCTCTCTTCTTTTGTTGCACCAATCCAAGACGCGCAGCTTTTTTCATTTGTGCGTCTAGTACTTTCCGAGATTCGGTAAAGTCTTTATCTTTGAAAATTGATATTTGCCAGTTCATTGTATCATTGAAGTGATACTGAATAGCTGCACATATTTCCTTTTGTGTCTGTGGAGGATACATAGATCTGTCTTTGTCTGTCTTACACATGTCACAGAAAAAATACTGAAGGCAATGGTTTAGATCAGAAGGTGTAAATTCTTCAATATCTTTCAACACTTTAGGTACATCATCAAGACGAATTTTCCATTGGTTGAACCAATTTTGGAACATTGACATTGCCCACTTGGATTTACTAATCGTACTTTTTGATTTTGCTTCGATCAAACTTTTACTCATTTCTTCTCTTGTAGTAGCAGCAAATCGGACATTTTGAACTATTGATGAAGTTGAAAGATTTTCACCATAGAAATTAACAATACCATAGAAAGTCCTAGAAAGGAAATTGCATGAAAATTATGGCACACGCCGGGGGAACTTAGTTGGGGCAAAAAGCAAATTGTGCGAGCTTGTTTCCAAGTTTTCTGATTGGCATTCATACTTATCAGGCCAATTGTCGATGTAGATTGTTGCCCCTTGTCCAAAGATCATGTGCACAAAAGCAATAGTGAATTTACAAAATACTGCGGCGACAGGATGACAAAGAATGAAATCCTTTAAAACGTTATGTACGGTCATCATTTTGAAATATCGCTCCTATAATTTATCAAGCGCATAATCAGACATATATGCAACTTGTAATGTCGATTTACAGAACATGGATTACTCCAGCTTGAAATCAGAGGCCAATAAATCTTCGGGTATTCATTTTATTTTAAAAGGCTCCCTGTTCATTATATTTGAATAATTTTCAAAATCTTTGCATGCATTCGACCATCAGCTTCCAAAATATCATCATACTATATCACATAAGTCATTCAATGATTAATTGAAGAATTCCAGTGACATTCTGTTTATCCGAGAAATGATAGTCGGTGAAGAAGCTTTCAGTGTTTTTTTTCCAGAAATGCGCTAGGTTTCTTAACCGCTTGACGGACAGGTTACTCAATAATTAGACATTTTATCTGTGAATTCTTGAGATGTTCTTACAACCAGTACACCGGCCACTTTCAATTATGACTCCGTGAACCAAATTTTAATTCGCATTTCAGTGTTGATAGATAGTATAATAGCTGTCAATGACTGCTACAAATAGACAGTATATTAATCCATGGAATAATAGGCTATTTCACATGATACAATACCACCATCTCACTTCAAATTCTCTTCATGAAGATCCTGTAATTTGTTGTCAACAACTTCCAAAACCAACTTGGAAAATAGTTCGACTATGATATAATGTTTAAGATCGAATCTGATGTACAAACCATAGATTTTTCCATGTGCCATCACTGTACATAAGCAAGATATCAAACTTCCATTCTAGTATACTATTATCTACTTCTATGATTTTCACTATTCATGATGGATGATACCGAGTTCTATGATGATAGAATTCTAAATGTTGCATTGGTATTTATTTATATATTGTCATTGATATCATTTAAATTTTGAAAAACTCTATACATGAACTCCTAGAAATATTAATACGAGAAATTTCTAGGATAAAACTCAATGTTGCATTGATCCATAAATAATAAAACCTCTAAGCAAGCCATAGATAGCTTATAGAACGTAAACTAAATTATAGTAATGACCACGTATCGGATTTCAATGGTATCAAAATTTACTCGTCCTTCGGACTCGTAAATTCTGACCATTGAAATCCTCTACTCTGGTCATTATCATACACATAACTTGTAACGTAGCTATCTTACAATTGCAGTTTAGACAGCTGAACCGCAATATGCTATGAGGCTGAGGGCCGTTAGGCCCGAAGCCATAGCTTACTTATTGCGGTTCAGATGTCTAAATTGTAATATCATTGTGTTTCGGTTTTCTATGTAACTGAACCGCAATATACCCACGAAGCATATTGCTGTTCAACATCATAGAATTCTAATTCTATCCTGAACTGCAATATGCCAAACCGGCATATAGTGGTTCAATATTTTAACTAAGGAAGATATACGAACCTAAACACAATGCACACCGTGCCATTGATAAATCCATTATACAACATTACCCCTCTAAAAAAAAGAAAACAGCAAGCTAACTTGTATCAATTCCGTATCGCACAGTTCTTTTACGTTCCTTTCTAGGATATCTTTTATTGCTCTGTTCTTGGTTATTCTGACAGTTGATTTTAGTTATTGATGATATACTCGTGGGTGATATTTTCTCCCTGCCGCTTCTTTCAGTTGGCTGGCCCCTCTTCAGATGATAGTAATTTCTTTCTATGACATTCTCTAAATGTTCTAATCGAAAAGACCAATTGGACAATCTTTTTGTGATTTTGTATGGTCCGTCATATCTTGGAAATTGTATTCCTTTTTTACTGGAAATATCTTCGCCATCACCACGTCCCCTTCCTTGAAATTGTTTGCAACTTTTTGTTCTTTATTGGAAAGACTATTATGTTTCCTTCTTTGTTCTTCCACATAGCGTGCATGCTTCCTCAATTTTTCTATATTAGTGAAATATCCATGTACATTTATAAGTTCCGATTAGATCCGTGATAACTGATATGGGGCAATCAACTAGAGAATAGCTTCAAACTCTACGTATAGTGGAGGGCTTTTGTTTTAGTACACATTCAATTCGCTGAAGACGCTAGTTGAAGAGGCAAATTGAAGCACCATGACCATTGCTCAACAAATATAAATGCAGGAGCTTTGTTAACCGGCCAACCAGGAAAATTCAACAATTTGAAGGCGGCGATTCACTGGGAACATGACTCAATAATTACATCGAATATTATTCCGAAACATAGAAATTGATACATGAGGGTACAAAAAATTGAGCCAGACTCGTGTCATGATGGTTGATATTGATGCTATTGCTCAAATTCTGTTGCCATGCCAAGTTTCTCTTCAATGTATAACATTTCATGTGATAAACTACATATGTAGTCTGGTAGGCGGATTCATATGAAATTGCATTCAAATTTGTTTAAATTAACAAAGTCAGATGTAAATGATCATGGCAAATGTTAGTCACGTGAGTCAATTGGATATGAAATTTTGTTGAAATTGCAGCTAAACTTCCAGATTTATATTGAAATGAAAATCGCAGAACTACACATGTAGTCTGGTGGGCTGATGAGGGTTTAATACTCCGAGAAGCTATTTGAACATAAAGAGTTTACAAAAAATCTCATAGAAAGCCTCAAAATTAATGACTGCAGACAACATGTCAAGGTTCTTTCTAAAAATTCGATGTTGCGATATGCAAGTGTTCTCCAAATTTTTGTCTGTAATTTTCTTGCACGATGAGTTTTTCACATATTCCAATCGAAAGAGTAGGTTCCAAAAAGCAAGGATGCAAAAATTGCATGTTTAACAATGCGTGGAAAACTCTCTCGAGGAAGATATTTTTTGTAGAAGTCATGTAGATTTCAAAACTTCTAAGGGTGCTAAGGGTGCTTCTAAGGCCGCATCACAGCTAATTTTGAAAATGTTTACTGGGCCGCGGGTTGGTCACCCCTGACCTATACAGTTCAGTGCCATTGTCTTCACGAAGTCAAATAATTGTCGCATTGCGCCGTTTTGTTCTTGGTCGACACATCTTGCTCCGTCCTGTGAAAAAGCCAATACATCTTACACCGCTTGCAAAAAATGAAGCATCTTGCGCAATATCTTGTGCGCTTTTGGCAAGATGACTTACGTAATCTATCTTGAGGAAAATGAAGTGTTTTCCTGTGGAAGAATAGCAAGATATCTCACAGTAAAATATTCGTATCCTGTTGAAATGAAGGGATAATATATGACACCGAAAATTGTTTGGACGATGCGGATTGCTGATCGAAGCATGTCCTTTGTGTTAAGTTGTAATTTGTAAGTAACACATATTAATCCCGCCAAAACGTACGACAGTTTGTAACACAAGGGGCACAATTGAAATTTCTTATCACATATTTTTATGTACTTAAATTTAAATACCTTGATATGATGGATGACGGTTTCAAAAGCACACATTTGAAATTCATTTACATGCTTTATCAAGAATTATGTCAAAACTCCCTTGAAATATAGGGCAGTTATTTAATAAAAAAAGGCATTATTAAAAATCTTAAGACTCAGTAAACAAGGCAAACAGAAATTGCGACCTTTAAACTAAAGAAAATGAGAGGCAGGAATAAAATTACCGAAGAAATTTCGGTCTCACTGAGTCTGTGTGTTATTATCCCTATGATGTCGTTGTCGATGCTTCCCAATAGATGACGATGACTGTCTGTGATTTACAACCCTTTCGAATAAATGTCTCGATGTGTGCAGATGACACAACCACGATAAAATGACTTGCGAGCTGGGAATCGAACCGAGTCATCGAAATGATTACAAAAGGCTCAACAACTACCACTGGCCGCGAAGCACTAAATTCATGATTGTGCCAGGAAGAGGTATAGATATAGTACGGTGCAGATATAGTACTCTCTCCTGACGGCCCTATACTGGTCGAGAAATGGGACATCTATGGGTCGTCGTGGGCGGTGCTTTTTTTCAGGATTGGCAAGATGGCAGCACCGTAAGAGCCGGCCTAGACCCAACAAAACTCTTACAGAACAAGTGACTGGACAGAATGGATAAATGCTGGCCCTGTTGGCCATAGTAATGCTAGTAGCCGGGCGATTCCGCTGAAATTGGCCCTTGACAGCCATAGGCCAATGCTGGCCCATAAAGCCCAATAGATCCCAATTTTGGCCCATATACGAAACATACTACACAAGTGGAAGAAGAAGTCAACATCAAGAATATTCCATCGACATAGTTTCTTAATTCAAAAGTTGGAAAGTCATAGCGTGTACTACACGACCCTCCTCAGTTGTTTTATAACAATTGCTATAAGCTTCCAGACGACTTCGGAGAATCGGTTGAGCAGACCATTCTGAATTTTCAAGGTCCTATCAGTTCTATCTCGTGAAAGCCAGAAACATTGAGCAGCTTTATCGATTCTCCGAGGTTCCATGAAAGTGGGTGCTACTGCAATTGGGTTTCAGATGAATTTGTATGCATCTTTAACATAATATTCCAGCCTACCTCCGCAATTTTCCATTACTGCTATAATTACATGCATATTCTTCACTGTGGAGTCCGTTTCTAAGGTGCTAAATCATTGAGTGAGTATAGAAGATAGAGAGTCGACTCAACACAGTATCTGCATACAGCGAAAATGTTTTATCAAAAGATTCAATTTTTCGCGCAGATTACGTTCCTGTGGTTCAAAAAACAATTATTCACTTTTTAAGAAGCTAAATTTTTGCAAATTATTCCTATGGTTATATACTATTGTTACGGGTTATTATTTTTTAATATTCCCAAAACATATGATTGAAAAATGTAAATGAAAAATGTGGATAAATTATATTGTGAAAATAAATAAATGGTGCAAACAGTCCTTACAAGGACAGATGGTACGTTCACAGTTATAAGACAGTCACAGCACCAACAGAGTCTCCAGATTCTTCCAGGACCACAAGCCGTGGTGATCACGTCCGCAGCAGTTCGATGATAGTTCGCACATAGAAGATAGGCTGAAACACCGTCAACGGCTCTCGCCGACAACTTCGCTTGGAGAGACCAGAATGCGTGAGCGGGCGTTGTTCATGCCGCGTTAAATACGTCTGTGAAGATTCGCTCACGATCAGCTACCAATTGTTTGGTCATCCATTGTCTGATGACATGACATATCTGTTGTCAGTCATGTACCGTAGATAGCTGACAAGCTGGACTTTTGTATGACATTGGAACTTGAAAT
Source organism: Prostheceraeus crozeri (assembly GCA_907163375.1). Classification (NCBI taxonomy): domain Eukaryota; kingdom Metazoa; phylum Platyhelminthes; order Polycladida; family Euryleptidae; genus Prostheceraeus; species Prostheceraeus crozeri. The sequence continues at coordinate 151,798 of CAJQUW010000682.1, read as the reverse complement.
GCATGCCGCGGAAAAGTTATTGCTCTAACAATGGAATGGAGATTGCTCTCACAAAACAATGAAATGCATAATAAATGCATAATAAAGCAAGAAGACAAACTGCCTAGCACACAACACTATTGACGTGAACACAGTATATAAGCCGCATGAAGCAATTGGATATCAAAAGGAATGAACAGCAAATATCTTAATTAATCGGAAATTAAGCTGATTATCAAGGGAACTTCATGAACGGCATTATCATGCAAGTCTTCATGAAAAAGTCGAGATATTATTGTGCCTTCTTGGCTGAAATTTCAAGCTCTTAATTCCATTTTCATCGGTATGATTTTATGATTCATTTCTTGAAACTGAGTAGCAATGTATACCAATCATTTACATCTTTCAAAGTTGTTATCATCCTCTTTCATTATGTTATTTTGATCTAGTGACAGGTACAGTCCGGCAGCCAGAACGAGTTTCTGCAGGGAACGTGGCCGAAAGTGAGACTTTCACAGAATGATGCACACCCTATGCCTACTACGAATCGGCACGTCTGCCGAGCTCTAGTGAGTTCCTCTTCTTGTCAGGCAAGATCAAAGAAAAACACATATAAATCCAATAGGACGCAGATTGCAGTTTTTGGCTAAAATGAAATTTTGTATGTTTTCTCTGACTAAGCAAAAAGTACTAAGCCCAGAGTCATAATTTTTGGTATGGAATGTCTTCAGGTCATTTCCTATGATGTGCATGTGCTTTTATCATGAATCTAATCTGCAATGTATGTGAGAATGTGGTTGAATGTGGATAAAGTAGCTCAAAATGCTTGTGTTTGCTGACATTAAGAGGCCCGCCAAATCTTAATGCGTTTAGCTATATAGACACGGGTGCATGAAAATGAAAGGAAATGACCTGAAGACATTCCATACCAAAAATTATGACTCTGGGCTTAGTACTTTTCGCTTAGTCAGAGAAAACATACAAAATTTCATTTTAGCCAAAAACTGCAATCTGCGTCCTATTGGATTTGCATGTGTTTTTCTTTGATCTTGTCTGACAGGAATCGGAACTCACTAGAACTCGGCAGACGTGCCGATTCGTAGTAGGCATAGGGTGTACATCATTCTGCGAAAGTCTCACTTTCGGCCTCGTTTCCTGCAGAAACTCGTTCTGGCTGCCGGGCTAGTAGCTACGTGACATGATCACGCTAAAGAAAATGCTGCTATTAAGAAGGTTGAGCATGAAAGTAATAGCAACCTATCGAATTGCTAATTTGACAAACATTAATGCTCCAAGGTTGTCATGACACGGAGGATCTGTAAAAGATCATTATTCCTTGTGTATTGCTATCATGATCTGCCAATTCCGTGGTGATTTGTCCAAAAGTGTAAAAATTTGCATATCTCACATTTGGTAACAGTACCCATTTGCGTTCAACTCGAGTTCATTTAATAGAATCGAAATTGTATACACATTGGGAATTCAATTAATGCTGATTTGCTACTCTTCCTAATATACTTGCTGTATGGGCTTAATGCTTCCTAGACCGCTAGCTATCAATTAGTAATCAGCCCTTGAAGAAGTCCATTCTACTGAACATTAGAACAGTCAGCATCATCCTGTAGCATTAATATTCAGTGCATTATGATATTTTATAGATAAGAAACATAGAGATTTTCCAAAACCTGTGGTATTTCTAAAAAACTGTCCGTCCATTCACGATCCATTGCAGCTGTCTGACACAATGTCAGTGGAGCACAAAGTTTTTAAAATCCAGTGAAGTCTGAATATTTGCGACATCTATGATGAGTACAAGGATATCTGCGGTGATTCCAATATCAAAGATAAAATGAACTGCTAATAAAATTATAATCATCATACAAATATAAGGAACTTGATAAGGAATATAATAAGAATTATTTATTCTTTCTTCGAGCCAGAATAATCAAGCATCAATTATGTGGGCCTCCTTCCTTTTTCGACATCAGTTGCGCTGCTACAATTAACATGCAATGGTTTGAAGAACATGATCCGATACTTGTAGAATGTCGTTTATTTATACTCTATATTACGCAAGTGATAAATTAATGAAAATCAACTTTCAAAGTGATTGCGAAATGAACGACATGTCCGTGGCAGTTAGACCAATCTTTGCAACAGTAATAAAGCTCCATTAAATTAATTAGGTAACTCGTCATGGAGCAGCCTCTTTACTGATATCTGATGGAATCGCAATTCATCCGTCAATTGACTGCAGATCATGCTTAATGTCATCTTTTAGAAGATATTATTGAAACAATGCCTCATTTCATGTTGCGTAACAGACCTGATTTGATCATTTTGATGCCTTATGGCGCATGATTGCACTCGTCGACCGACATAATTCACCGTTTGCAGAAACGATGGACCAGCTATCGTCCTGGGGGTGTTACCGCCATAGATATCTCTGGTCATCTACTGACGCATGGAAAATGGAACGTCAATGAAGTTCGACACAAGACTTTGGTAACTTGATTTTAGCAAAACATGCTGTATTGATTTATAAGCCTTATGAAATATTATAGGCCTAATTATTTGTAAGAAAGTGTGTGTGTGTTTCACTAAAAATTGAAATGTATGCCCTTTGCTTCTCTAACAACGCGGTGAACATTAGCCAGGTAAATTGCAGATTAGATTTTTGAAGAATAGGTGCATATCTCAGATGTTTAATCATTCTGTAATATAGCTTGCATGAAACATGTAAAATTAACATTCTGTATATATGACAAAAATGTGACAATGAGTTAGCTCACATTAATGTAAAAAAATACGATATGCATAACAGCGCCGTTAGCTTTCCATACTTGTAAGACTTCTCCGCATCTATCAAAACAGGCGTAACATGAAAAAGTTTGACAAAGTATTAGAGAAATATATGGACAGTGCATTTGGAGACAGTAAATCTGCTGTATGCACAGAATTAGATTCATCTGCGCGTGTCTTCGGTTTCCTAGAAAGGAAGAATCATATCTGACCTTAATATCGAAATCGCACATCAGTGCTACTTTTTTAAATAGTGATCGGAAGGGTCAACATTATGGAGAAAACTTGTGCGCAATGATCTGAATTCTTCGAATCTGAAGGAATTTTGGCAATCGAAGCACTTTGCTGAAACTCACATTAATCCGCAAGCCACGCACGACTTTTTTTCCTATCTCTGTAAGGTATTAGGAATTCCTTTTTGCCCACTTAATAAGTTCCTCGATGTGCCGTCGATTTCGTATTAATCACACTTCTAGCAAACCGAAGCAGATAAACAAAATATTTGATTCTGTGGCTGTATACTTTTGCGCAAGAAATCTTGCGTATCTGCTACAATCAGGGTTGGAACATTCACACATTTTTTTTCAACCACAATCACAATTACTATGTAATTGTACAATTAAAATTTTACAATTACAACTACTTTGAAATCGAAATCTTCAATTACAATTACAATTACACGACTTCTATTCAATTACAATTACATCATAATTGTAAATTGCCTATTGTAAATTCAATTACAATTACTTCAAAAATTGTAATCAATTATGCAATTGCAATTACTACAATTGTTCCAACCCTGGCTGCAATGTTCTTGCAAATCTGTAGCACACCTTGCCTGCAAGTTTTGTCGGCAGATTTACAAGTCCAACCCTTTCGCGACTAAAGTGAAATTGATTGCATTGTCCGAAGTCACCATGACGTGCTATGCACGCACAATTTAAATGGTCTCTATTGAGGTCTTCCCAATCATGGTGACTTTGAACAATTCATGTATGACGTGCTCTGCACGCATTGGTCGCGAAAGGGCTAAGACATCTTTCCGAAGAAATTCAGCGAGAAAAACAGCGACCTGTTTTCGCGATTTGTATTATAAATGAAAAGGTAAATCTTATAAGCCTTTTGCCCTTCACAACTGCAGCCAGGTTCCGTTCCCTCCCAAATCATGCCTTGCCTATTTAACCTAGGTTTGTAACACGTATTTACAAGCTGCAAAAATGCGTTGCTAAAATCCTTTATTTTCAAGCATGTGCCTCTGCGGTGTAGGATATACGAGTACTGGGTGAGCAGAAAAACGTTATTTGCTTTTAATGGGATATCTATTATAAGTTACACTAAAATGCAAAAACAAGCGGCTATAAACATGGGCAAAGCTGCTACAAGTAGTGCATACAACACCGACTCAAATTGAGGACCTTCCTGCTGAATGCAGCGAGAGCAGCGCCGAACAAATTAGTCATAGACCTTCCGACAATTGTCAAATGTAGAAGTAGTCATTTCCTCTCGAATGTAAGCGTCAGTTACCTCGTATTTCTTGACTGTCGCGCATACACTCGGTCTCCTAGCACTCACCAGAGGAAGAAGTCGCAGACAGTAAGGTCTGGAGAACGGGGTGGCCATTCAACGGGTCCTCTTTGACCCGTCAGATTTTCGTCGACGATTCTTCGAGATTCGTTGCTGTAGTGGAGAGGGGCTCCGTCCTGTTGATAGTAACTGTTCTGGTTTTTGTTTCTTCGTAAGAATAGAATAACATATTGCTTCAGAACATTGCAGTACCGGTCGCTGTTCATCGTTTGCTCACTGATGTCGTAACTCAGCACTCCAGTATGGTCTATCATGGCCCATACAATGACGGATCTTCGGTCATGAACCTTTTCGACGAAAACGTTAGAGTTCTCACTGCTCCAATGGTGCAGATAATACTTATTCACCGTCCCGTTCACATGGAAGACAGTTTCGTTGAAAAACAGTATTCGAACATGGAACTGACGATGATGGTCACGTTGTGGAGAAATCCATTGACAAAATTCGAGACGTCGGTCATGATTGTCATCAGAGAGCTTTTGGACGAAGGTTGGCTTTTAGGGATGACAGTTTTTCTTGTGAAGACAACAAACGACGCTAATTTGAGAAACGCCCAACGTGTAATACGACACGTAGAAACGTTCGGGTCGTCTTCAATCATCGGTTTGATGGAAGAAAAAATATCGTCATCTGTAGACGTCACCGGGCGACCACATCTTAACACTTGTTGATATCCCCATGCGTTAGGAATTTCTTAATCCAGCGATGGACTGTCAGCGGAGGTGGGGCTTCCTCATGAAATTCATCCTTCTAGCTTTTCCTTGCTTCAGACTCGTTGTTGAAAGTAACTGCCCATGCAACAAGTTTCGCCTAGTGATTAAAGTCCTTTGCTGTGTAATTGTGCTTAGGTATGTTTTATAGAAGTAAGCATTATTAAAACTTTGTCAATCATTTAATTGACATTTGTGAAATTCAACGAAGAATGTAGAATCAGAATAGAAGAACAAAAAATGAAACTAACTTACACGTCCTTTTCATACATTCAGTGCATGCTTTTTTTGCTAGTCATCGCAATAAACAGTTTAAATAAGTTAACATTTGAATGGGATAATTAGCGATTTTGAAATAATTTCATATTAAATCAGAAAAGCGAGAAAAGAAGACGATTTAGTACTATCTTAGCAAAACATTCAAGATGTAGATGCATGTAAGTCAGATATTTTAGCAGTCCTTAAATTTTACCTGAACCTTGACTTTTACTAGAGCATCTAGCACTGAAAAAAAACAAACATATTTCCATTGAGAGAAGACCAAAAACCAATTTTTGGCTGAAATACAAAATGCATACAGTAGCATTTCGCACAACAGCAATAAGATTTCGCATTAAAACCAACTTTTGTTTTTTGTCTTTCCTTAACTACGGGAATTGAGCATTTTGCCTATTTTTCAGTTCAAGAAATCTCTCGCTTGCAAAGCAAAATCTTGGTTAGTGACGAAGAAACCTACAATTTTCATGAGGAAATGTCAAAGACGCACACAGCATATGCTACTAAAGTTGCTGATAAAAAAGGATTTTAAAAAATTGAACATTTTTCTCGAATGGACTCAACAATCCGGAATCGAAGCCAAGATAAAAAGTTTAGGACCTCGAAACCCTGCTTGATATGCAATAAACTTCTCTTGACGAACTCCTGGCATATATTTTACTATTACATGTAAACTGTAATAACTGTTAATGCATATAATGTTGTTACTTTTTTCCAAGTTGTGGACTGGGTTGGCTCTATACAATAACACGTTCCAATGACAGTTTGTGAACCACCCGGTCTGTGCACTTAAAAAATTCAAATATATTTGGCAGTACATGTTGATGCACAACTTATAAATATATTGTTCTGCTCCTTCTGAGTTTCTTGCGCTTCAAAAGTAAACGAATGACGTCATCATCAACAATGAAGGCACACATGAGCTGCTCATGACGTCATATTTTGATGATAAGTATCACCATAGCTGCATGGGTCAAGACTGGGACAGCGAGCGCTTTTCACGGTCGCAATCGGATCAGTGGCCGATTATCGCTGACACCGCTCCCTTCGGCAAATAAACGCGCGTCGGTGACGAACACGATTGTCTAATCCGCACACTGTTAGTTGGCGTCATTACCGCGCCAGACAGAGTGCGATCTACTTCTCCCGTAATAGTTTCTAAGCAACTCAAGTCGCGTCTATTTCAAGAGAGACATCCTCATTTCCGATCTTTTCTGTAATGCCGACTGAACTGTCTCCGCAGGAACGAGAGGCCATCGGTCTCTATCGAGAAACATGGTGCGCTATCGAAATGGATAAGAAACAAGACTGGGAGCATCCACAGATGCGACATTTCAAGAAGCATTTGAAGAGTCAAGTATTCCAATCTTCAGAACCTCGAACTGAAACTCGATGTGAGTGGGCTCCGAAGAAGCCATTACACAGAGAAAAAAGACATTTCAAGTGATTTGCAGCACGGAATCTTCCAAAACAGCTTCACCCGTAAGTACAGCATGCGTGTTTGGGAGATTTGAATTGATGTATGAAGTACTACTGTCGGAAATTCATTGTATTGTAAGAGAGGACTGCAATCCCGCATGAAGTTGTAAATTCCGAGATCCTGGAGTTCCACTTTAATTTAGAAGCAATTTACCAATATAGCAATAGCATATTTTGCAATATACCACCTGTATTTATAATCATTGACTTCGAATTGTTTTGCTGATGTGCACCATTTTCGAAACTTTTGAAAGTTGAACCTTGACCCTCAGGCGACCTTCCACAAGCAATGCTGAAAATTTTGTACTTTCTTTTCACGACACACTCTCCTGATGCATTAAGTAAATAATGTACATTTCAAACCTAATTATTTACTTTTATTTCTTAAAAATATGTCAATATGTCAGCAACCCCATGTCAAGTCTAACTCGAGACACTACTAATCATACGATGTTGTCTAAAGTAAGCGGTTCTGACAGAATCTTTTATTATAAAATGATAGCACGTCACCCAAGCTAACTAACTAGTGGCAAAGCAAAAGAAATATACTTGAAGAAAGTGCATAAGTGCTAGACTCAGAGTTTTAAGAAAATTGTCTCAACTATCTTCATTTTACGATAATTATCTAAGAAGTTAAAATTAACTTTCGAACTTTTTTGCGAGTGAAATTTGAATGGATTTGCAAGTAGTCCAGTAAATATTACAGTTGATGCACTAAAATTCATAGCAATAGTGCATGTATTCTTATCATAGGTACAAAGAAATTAACAGAAAGTTATAGAAGCACTTTTCTCCAAACACCAAGAACGGTGTGACTGAATTTGCAAAATTGTTGTTACTAATATGGTGTCAGCCTACGTGACTTGATTATTGTCCTACTCGACCAACACTTTGCTCTGTGGCCAATAAAGCATTTACATGTACAATTCTTTTCAAATAGCATGACAGAGCAGGGTAAAATTAAAAACCTTCATCTCCTAAATTATCTCTTACCCAAACATCATTAGAGGATACAAATGCAGTTAGGTTTTACAAATTATTTTGAAGTTTAGATATATGAAATAAACATAAAAATGTTCATAGAACATTGAAAGATATTTCGATAAATTTCTCTTTTTTCCGCGTGAATTGATCTGTGCATGAGTTGTGCTTCCAGGACACTGATATTCTGCTGTCTCGATCGCGTGATGATATTTCGGTTTTAGTGTTGTTTGTAATGCAGATCTTTAAATGTTTGAATATCGATGATGTTTCTTTTGTAAAACGTTCAATGCATGGAGTAAGCATACTGTATAGTAGGTAGAGTGTGGACTCAAAAAAATGTCTGATTACTTCTTAGGAAGCTAAACTGCTAAAGTACAAGAAGCTCTGCATAAGTAATATGAAGCTTACATCAGAGGGAATGAACATTTGAACATTTATTAACAGGTATCTTAATTAAGCGGAAATTAAGGTGATTATCAAGGAAATTTCATGAACCGCATTATAATGCAAATCTTCATGGAAAAGTTGAAATCTTATTGTGCTTCTTGACTGAGATTTCAAGTTTTTCAATTTTCATCGGCAAAATCTTATGATTCACTAAATTTATGTTTCATTTCTTGAATCTGAATAGCAATGTGGATCCATCATTTACATGTTTTAAAATTAATTATGATTATTGTCTTTGATAATGATGTCTTTCTCTTTCAGTGACTTTCAGTGTTTGTGATTAAGAAAATGCTCTTATTAATAAGGCTGAGCATTAAAGTTAATTGTTAATTTATTAAACAATGCCGCTCCAAGGTTGTCATGACACGTAAGGATTTGTAAAATGCCATTATTCCATTTGTATTGCTGTCATGATCAGTCAATTCCATGGTGATTTCTCCAAAAGTGTAAAAGTTTGCATATCTCACATTTGGCACTGGGTCTCAACTCGAGTTCATTTAATAGAATCGAAGCTGTATACACATTGGGATTTACTTAACACTGAGTTGCTACTATCTACTATCATTCCAGACTGTCTATTATACTCAAGTGAATGAATGATCACACATTACGTAAAATAAAATAAAGTTTCAAAAGATATTATGAAAGTAATGTAACATAGAGATGCTAAATGCGTTACGCACCAAATAGTTCCTGAGTAGAATCCTGACAGTAATCAGTTTATGAATAAGACCTATTCAGTAAGCTTAGTGTATACATAAATCACTAAAGGTGGGATGTCTTCCCTGTGCACGATGGTGATTGGTGACAGCAATGCAAGTAAAACAGTCAATTGGTTACTTTTCCAATTACAACACAAATCAATCAATTACTTGCAATTACCGCCTGACACCAATTAATTAACTGTAATTAATCGATGGCACCAATTAATTATTTGCAACTATTCGATGACGGGAATCAATTAATTGCAACTTTTTGATAGCAGCAATCAATTAAATTTGACTAATCTATTGCAATTAATTACAACGCAATTAATTTTTGATAACCCCTGTTTCAGGTAATGACAATGATGGTAGATAGTAATAAATACATTGGAAATGCAATATCGCTATGTGGGCTTGATATGCGAATAAACGTTTAGCAATTCCTATTACAATGCTGACGTTATTCACGCTAATTCATCAGCTTGTGTTAAGTAAGTGTATAGTAAATTCAACAACCTTGTAAGACAATGCTATGCTATTAGGGGATTTACTAGAGAGTAACCGGTATTGCAAACCATAATTGTAAGCACATGTAATTGGTCGAACAACTGCAATCAAATGGTAAAAAGTAATGCAATAATTTTATTTCTCCGAAGCTGCGCGAAATATCAAAACTACGTTTTACGAGACTGTTATATGAGACTGTTATACGAAATATCAAAACTGCGTGCGGAAGATGTTTGTCTGATGAGAGCGACCTCATTGATACCCAAATTTCAAAGCGATTAAATGAATCCTAAATCTGAGTCATTCACATTAAAAGGAAACTTGGGAACTTTCAGAGGCAGTGCTGTTGATCCTTTGCAGAATAATCTCAATAATTCAATTGATCATACATATAGATGTTCTTCATATTCTTCAGCATTACATGTCAATTTTGCAGGCCTGTCAGGTTAAAATTCATTAGGCTGCATTTTATAATCAGTACTTTGTGATGTAGTGGTTGCCGGCATATTATGACCTAAGGCCTATACATGTATACACATAGTGCAAATAAAACCCATTATAGGCCTACTGATGAAGATTAACGCAGATGTTGTTTGATTTTCAACAAGGTTTAAATCTTAAAAGAATATGATTATACTTGTATGCTATATTGACGGTCAAATCATGAGAAATTATGCGATTTTTTATTGCAGTGGTGAATTTTGCAGCACTACAGTTCTACCTAAATAACTGATGGTATTTGGTCGCTGATGGAATGATTTCAAGCGTAGTGTGGTCTACTGAGTAGCTTCACTGATATAAATTTGTAGACAATAATAAAGGGAGCAGAAAAATCGAAGAAAATTGCATTCAAGTTCTATTATCATCTGACTATCTTACACTTTCCCTCCACAAATATAGAATCATGACTGTGTGATAGGCCGTATTTTCAGTGCTAGTTTGCAGAATCTTCTATAGAATGTATCCTATTCCATCACTGCAATTTTCATCTAATGCAAATATTGCAGTTGATTACAGGACACTGATTGTTAATGACTTTTGATAGTCGTACACTAAACGCTGCTAGGTTCAAGATTATGAAACCAGAATTCATAATCAGTCATAATCACCATCTATCAAGTTCAATCCTTTCATTTAAGTAGCTTTTACAAGAAGGTCCTGGTTATGTTAAATGACAAGTAACACGACTCTGAAAGTTGATCGAACTTTGAATGTGAAAGACGCGATTAATAAATTGAATGAACAGAATTCAGGGGTCTTTTTAAGAAAAATTTACAGCTGCACAAAAATTAGCATTTCGACTATGGCTTCCGGCTGCTTCCCGTGCACAAGGATTTTTCTGAGAACAAGATTCGCAAATTTTTTCAGTCATAACTAGACCTGAGATGATTTTTTTTCATTTCATTTAGAAAATCATTAATTGTTGGGTAATACATAATGGAACAAGCAAATTTTTAATTAATTGCAAAGCATCTGTTTGTCATATATTTAATGACAATTTTGCTGATTTTCTTACTCTATACTTTTCTCAAGACAGTAGGACATAATGCATTTTCTTGAAAGAGTACTTGTGAACTTAAACCGTACGAAACTAGCTAGATAAATCTGTAAATGCTATTTGCATGAAAACGCTCGGTACTTAAAGGCGCGTTTACACGTGAAACTTTATTGCTGCCACCTAGAATCAGATTGCAGAGGCCGTTTACACATGACATTAAAAAGTTGCTGACACTCGAGGAAAACTTGCCACTGACACTTTATCGATCCATGATGAGTCAGAAAATTGCAGTAGCGTTTACACTTGACACTTTTAGTCAACACTTATTCTTCATGATGTCATCGAGAAAGCGCACAGCTGCATAATTTACTGCATAGATCTTGACGAAAAAAAGCAAAGCGTGAACGGCGAATATGGGTTCGTGCATGGATTTGAATCGAGAACAGCTTAGCTTTTGCAATGCACTTATGCCAATGTTGATGTCAACATAACAACCAATCAATCAATGATTCATTTTTTTCATTTTTTTCCCCACCTGTTGATGCACGGTTGCCAAGTGGCCTAACACCGATACACGACTGCAAAGTCGACGATTAAATTCACACGCATGTCTATGGTGAGGAATTTCTGGTCAAACAATGCTGAATACTCCCACAAGCAGGTGGAGTTTGTCGTATAATGACAATCAGGAAAATCAATTCTGTTCTAGTAAAATGAAACTGAAATCAATGTTAACTGTAGCACAATAGTGTGCAGAAGCAAAAACAGAAAATACATATGTATGAGCTATACATATTATAGCACATCATTAGTAATTTCGTGACAGGCGATCATGAAAAAAGCAAGAACAAATCCAGCCTCCAAAAAGTCAGGTTGCTGTGTTCCGATCACGGTCGTGTCACACGTGATTGTCAGCAAAAGTGTCAGCTAAAAGCTGCGCCTCGTTCAACTTTACCGACACTTGTGGCTGACACTTTCAGAAAATGTCAGGAGCCGTTTACACGTGCAATATTTTCACTGACACTCGGTTGCAGCAATTTCTAAAAATGTCAACAATCTAGTGTCAAACGAGAGTGTCAGTAGCGCTTACACGCGCAAGTTAGGTGACAGCAATGAAGTGTCAGCAATAAAGTTTCATGTGTAAACGCACCTTAAGTTTTGCTGTTTTTGCTTATTTTCCTAATCATTGCAAATCTTTGGGTTTCGGAAGTCGTCCTTCTTCTTTCGAATCATTATTGATTGTCTTGCACGATTTACCGTAAGAGTATATAGAAAACACTTCCAAATTGTTTTATGTCTTCAAGTTTAATAGAGAAAATTGGCTAAAAATATGTAGAGGCAAGATCATAAATAAAGGCCAAATTGGGGTCTTTACCATAGTTTTTAGAGCACCGAAGCAACGACAGCGTCGCGAAACGTCTGCTCCTGCATGTGCATATTTTTAGCCGATTTCTTTTATTAAACGGATATATATATATATTATATGATTTTTACTTCCAATTCAGGAACATATAGCGCTCTCGGTTTGTTGTAAAAATGTAATGCTGATTTGACTAAAGCAAAATGCATTTAGATTAGACTCAGCGACGTCTTGTCAAAACCCCTTGTGAAGACTTCCCTGGCCATCAAAAACCTTTCTGTTCTAGCCTTGCAGTATGATGGTCCGAGTCAATACACGGGGCGGGTACTAAGTCACTCAGCTGCCCTCGCTATCCGTCGTCGAATTAATTTCCATGGTGTATTATTTGACAAAATGTAATATGCGATCTCTGAGGTCACCAGTTTTTTAAAGCACATCAAGTCATCACGTATGCTCTGCTCAAGGGCAACATCCGTCCCATGATGACCACAGTCCACGTCATAAGTTAATGAATTTGCAATCTAGCAATAGATGATTATTTATATCGCAACATGTTGGTTCATCGCATCAATAACTCCACACTGGAAACCATTTGGATGATGAGGCACCGTCCATAATCATCTGAGTTTGATATTATGACACGAATTCAGTGATGTTGAGTAATACTGCAGGATGCGGTTTCATTGTCAACTTAGGAAACAATAACAGAAGAGTATTTGTTGCTTGGCAGCATCAGAGAGAGCATCTAAGCGATCTTGATCAAGTCTTTGTCAGTTTTTCTATTGTGTTAACAATTTCCCCTGCAGATTTGATTGTGTTTTCAACATCTGATGCCATTGACCGATAAATTTCCAGTTTATTCCTCTTTGTTTTGTTGATATGATATTTAGACATTCATCTCTTTTCTGTTTCAGATCAACTGGACCGCGAATACAACTTACACAAATGAACACCAGAAGTGCAATTCAGGACTATTATGCACTATTAAAATATAAATCTCACTACATGTTTTCAAAATATTTTGTTTTGAATTTTTCCTAATTTTACATTTAAGTAAAAGAATAAAACAAAATGATGAACTTATGTGAATTGTTTACATCAAGCTTATCTGAAAATCCGAGACTGATGATTCACGTAATTTGTGACAAAATGACATTTTGTTTTATTTGCACTGCACAAATTCACCATCTTACGAATTTGCAAAATATCTGAAAACGAATCGGAGATATACGTGTAAAATGTGTGAGAAAAGTCTATGTAACAGACATTGAAAACATAACGACACAAAATTAATATCAACAAGATCAACAAAGCAGTGAGAATCAAATATCACTACGAAAGCGAGATTCAGAAAATAAAAGAAGGTCTTCGAGAAAGAAATGATCTATAATCGATAAAGACGCATGAAGAAGACATAAAGAACAATGACTTGGACATAATTAGAATGAATTAAAAGAAGAAATAATTGCGATCCGTTTGCGGCAGAAATAAATGCACTAGAAAGATGGAAGCAAACAAGAATGAAGATAAAGAAAGTGAGGACACCTACTAACGTCGAAATTACGAACATCACGAGCATTCAAATGATCAGTATATACAGAGCAAATGACGATAGATACACAAACTACGCAGAGCGCAATAACTACGGGAACAATCGATATTTTTTATGAAGTGAAAGAGAAGATGAAAGTACTGTCGAAAATTCATGTCAGAAAGCATACATGATCACAGAATTAGCCGATTATGAACATGAATGGATCAAATGAAAGTAAATTTAGAAATTGCATTCTTTTACAGTAGGAGACAAATTATTAGTCACCCCCTCGATTTTTCGTCATTTTTATTGAAAACTATTAAATAAATGCCTGAGATGCATTCAATGCACACTATTTCGTGTATTAACTCTCTTTTTAGCTTATTGAAAGAGACATCCATCAAAAGAACGTAAAATTTATCCACAATGCTACGAATCTATTCATTTGAACATCAGACAGAAAATCATGAAAATGCACAAAAAATCAGTATTTCGTGTGACCACCTTTTGCTTTGATCACTGCCTCGACACGATCAGGCATGGAGGCTATGAGTTTCCTGCAGGTCTCCTGCATCGATTCATCCCTTATCCAGGCTTTGATGATCGCTGAGATGAGGTCCTGCTTCGTCGTCAGAGTCTGTGTCCGGATGCGTCGTTTCATTATGGCCCAAAGAGTCTCAATCGAGTTACAGTCCGGACTGTTACCTGGCCAATCCAAAACTGGGATGCTGTTGCGTCGTAAGCAGTCCATTGACTTTCTAGCCTGATGTCAAGGTGCCCCGTCTTGCATAAACACGAAATCTCCTTCGGGAAGCCAGTCTTGAAGAGAAGGCAACAAGCGAGATGTCAAGACATGGACGTATTGGTCGGCGTTCATGTTCCCTTCGACGATGTGCAGTCGTCCAGGTCCTTTCATGGAAATCACTGACCACACCATAACCTTCGTGGGATGCTTCACAGTACCCCAAGTTGGAGTTGGTCCTTCGCACAAAGCCCAGACGCGCGGTGTTGTTGACGATTGGCATTGGAATGTTGACTCATCCGAAAAGCAGACCTTTGCCCAGTCATCTGCGGTCCAGTTTCGGTATTTCCTCGCCCACTGGAGTCTTTTCACTCTCATTTTGTGAGTGAGGGTTGGCTTCGGAACGGGCCTCCAGCTAGCTATTCCACCTTCCTTCAGTCTTCGGATGACGGTCTTGTAGGAGACAGTTGACAATCCAGATTCTGCAAGGCCCTGGGACAGTCTTACTGCGGACTTGCTAGGGCGTGGCGGCAGATGAGGCGGTCTGTGTGAGGTGTCGTGATTCTTTTCCTTCCACAGTGACCGCTACGAGAACTTGTTGTCCTTCCCGCTTTCTTCACTCGCTGCACACTCCGACGTGAGACCTCAACTTGCTCAGCAATTTCGGATACCGTGTGGCGACCTCCCTTCACGAGAGCCAAAATCGCAGCTTTCTTTGAGGCGGAAATGTCTGTCGTCTTGCCCATAAGTCACAATGTCGAAGAAGCACTGAACGAGAAATGACTGGTTTTTCAATTCAACGCTAAAGCTATGCCGATGACCTTTATTACAAATTTTGAATCTGGTTAAATCCAGTTGCAGGAATTGAATTGAATTTCAAATTTTGGTCGTTGATTCACTCTGCCATAGATATTGATAAAAAATGTCACAACTCAACGATTTCGTTCAGAAATGAAATATTTTACAATAGCATGTGCATTTCTTAAACAGACTGTGCATAGAAATCGTTGAAAGTTCATGATTATTCATGATAGTCGGGCAGCCAGAACGAGTTTCTGCAGGGAACGAGGCCGAAAATGAGACTTTCACAGAATGATGTACACCCTATAACTACTAACAATCGGCACGTCTGCCGAGTTCTAGTGAGTTCCTCTTCTTGTCAGACAGGATCAAAGAAAAACACATGTAAATCCAATGGGACGCAGATTGCAGTTTTTAGCTGAAATGAAATTTTGTATGTTTTCTCTGATTAAACGAAAAGTATTAAGCCCAGAGTCATAATTTTTGACATGTAATGTCTTCAGGTCATTTCTTATCATGTTCATGCACTCCTGTCTATAAAGCTAAACACATTTAAATTTGGCGAGCCTCCTAATGCCGGCAAGCACAAACATTTTGAGCAACTTTATCCACATTCAACCACATCCTCACATACATTGCCAATCAGATGCATGATAAAAGCACATGCATATCATAGGAAATGACCTGAAGACATTCCATGTCAAAAATTATGACTCTTGGCTTAGTACTTTTCGTTTAATCAGAGAAAACATGCAAAATTTCATTTTAGCCAAAAACTGCAATCTGCGTCCCATTGGATTTACATGTGTTTTTCTTTGATCCTGTCTGACAAGAAGAGGAACTCACTAGAACTCGGCAGACACGCAGATTCGTAGTAGGCATAGGGTGTACATCATTCTGTGAAAGTCTCATTTTCGGCCTCGTTCCCTGCAGAAACTCGTTCTGGCTGCCGGACTATGAGGACTCATTGCAATCAATCTATTGGCATAGAACATTTCAATCTGCAAATGTAATGAGTTAGGCCTATATTTAGAAACGTTTCTATTTATAAACATTTCTATCCAGCATTAGATGAGTTACTAGAAACTAGAAATGCCTAAAAGATATTCGAGATAATATGAAAAGCAATTTTGTCGATCATACATTCATATCCAGAATCAAAAGACGGGGTTGGCTCGAACAATCCAATTATTGTTGGGGGGTGACTAATATTTGTCTCCTACTGTACATGACACCGAGGAAGCTGATGCTATATATTTTAGTGAAACAAGCACATGTTAATGATCAACGAGTGTGAGAACAGTGCATGCTACAGTTTTCATACGACAGTTAGGCCTAACTAAAAAATCAGTTGAAGCGAAGATATTAAAGGTGTCCAATGTATTTAGGAAAAGAAGTTGAAGAAATTTTCAATCTAGGCATAGAAAGTTTGGTAAGAGAAAGTGATTTTTGCAAATCCTAAAATTACATAGCAATTAAGTATTGGACTGAGTTGGAGAATTTATTCCTGATTACTTGTTGTTATGTAGATAATCACGAATCAAAATATCAAGTCCGAAATTTATATGAAAATGTTAAGAAATAGGCCTTCATAATCCAGTTTGACACGGAAAACATCACATTGATCAGAAATTTGAATAAGCAAATTGAAAATTAAAACCAATACAACTTCCGGCGACCATTGTAGTCAAAACCGGCCTCAACTAAGCCACCGTCTCTGTAACCTATAATTTGATAATATATCTTGAACGCGTATGAATAAGGTTGAGGAGCAATACTTAACTTATTTATGATATGGAAAATTGTACACTAGATAGGCTAGAGAAAACATGATTCTTGCTAAATTCATTTATGCTACAGTATGCAACTTTAGTTGAGATTGAGTAGACTTACGGCTTAAAACTAAATGTGTAAGTAAATGACTTTCTATGGATCACTGACGTCAAGCCAGCTTTGAAAACTTCAAGGTACTCATTACACGAACAACCAAACATAAGCTGCAATCAGAATTCTCGAGAAAAGCGGCCGTGAATTTAATAATGAATAGACTTTACCTAAACTTATTAATGTGCTTTCAAATAGATGTGTCTATAAACATTATTCCCTAATAGACGGAAAAGTGACAAAAATGAATCAATTTTCATCATGCGTTGCAACGGTTATTCCAAGTACTTAAACATCTTCATCATCTCCAACTATCAGTAATTGTACGGTTGTCAGCCGCTTTGAATAGTATAATAAAGTTGATATATAAGTTGAAGAATAATTTTCAAGAAGCGGTTAGCAATGTTTGCATCATAAAAGATATGTTGTCATTCTCCTACAATGTTGCAATGATTTTCCAACTGACTAGACAATTAATTCTATAATAAATACCGACAATCGTTGACATAAACCTATTGTCGACGATTGACTAGGCCTAATTAGAATAACCGGCCGGCCGGTCTTCAAAATTTTTGGCCAGTTCCAACCCTGTCGCGTTATCTTGCATCCCTACGAATTTTGCAGCCAGCTATGTAGCCTATTCTCCAATGCAAATAAACTTTTGAAATGCATTGAAGCCAGAAGTTAATAAAGGAAAACAGTCGTCTCATCAACGTGATTATCCTAACAAATTGTTAAATTCATGTAAACAAGAAGAAAGCAAATTTGATTTCAATTAAGTAAGACTGATTTCATGGTGTGATCTGTGATATATAACATGGGTGCGTGTCTTATATTTGTCAATGCAAACATGTATAATTACTTTCCATGCAATTTAAGTTGCAGTGAAAGAGCAGCACTTAGTTCCTTGAGTTTTCTATTGTTTCTATTTCACGTCATTTCAATAACAATGGAAGATTTTAGGCAGAATATTGCCGATTTGCGTCGAAAGCGCGCGCATCAATGATAAACTAGCATTAGCTTTTTGTATTCAAAAGTTGATAAAAACCTCACGAAGCAATTGATGTAGCACGAGTGCGAAAACTATTTTGCTCACCTCAGAATTCAAAAGTCCACTGGCTTTAGAACGAAAATCACTCATCATATCACACTGCTCTGTGGGAACGTCGCTCGTTAATATCAAGTGATTACCTTCTGAGTCAGCGATTTTGTGGCTAATATTGTGCTCAATTTTGAAACAAAATAATCATAAGATGTGGAAGTCGCCTTTAGTTATTTGGAAATGTGTCTAAAATCCAAAAGCGGTGGGTGGCGAGCAGGTTGCTATAACTAATTGATAGATGCTTGCTTGCTAATTTGAGCTGATTTTTCTCCAACCGACGAAATAATGAATAGGCCTATTGTAGCAGCAAAATAACAGTAAGTAGTTATGTTTGTATATTACCCTCACATGAAAATACATTGTATACTGAGTCTGATCTGTTAAATAGGAATTATTTTTCTAAATTCATGAAAGTTTGAATTAAAGAGGTATTTTATCTTCCATAAATGTCATAGCAGATACTATGAAATGATTCAAATATTTGTAATTGTTGTAAATTCCTGAATATGCAAATTGATATAAACAGATTCTCTAGCTTCACATCATTTTAAAGTTAGTCTGCGCTTGCTTGTTATATAGATAGACCATGCATGTGGGCAATGGCAAGGAGGTAGGGGTGAAAATACAGCCTCTACAGTAGGGGCGAATAGAGACAGTCAAAGTCAAAAGTAAATGTCTAGATAAAGCGCAGATTCGGGAATTGTCGTCGGCGAACTTCGCAAGCGATTATGCTGCAACTATGACTGAACTGTGGCATGATATAGCTGACATCCACCAGCTTTTCGCAAGATTTCGTTCCCGCATGGCTGTGGTCATCAACACCGACTGAAGGATAGCATCCTACAAAAGCCCCTCAAAACTGACAGCTCTCCAAACACAAATCAACCGAAGAAGATATTTTATGCGTTCAAGACCCATTCTGTAAAATGAATTCTGTTAGATGAACTGAAATCGATCCACACGTCACAAGAACTGGTAAATGCCTCTAAGCTAGAAGAAGGCACTGTAGCATGTAACTTTGCAAAGTTCTGCTTGAAGTACTCTGGTCTTGCCCCTATTCCTCTTTTGAGATTATTCAATCCAGCCTCCGAGAGATCTCACAAGAGCGTTTTTCAACAACCAAAATGCAAAAAAACCAAAATGGTCCGTACGCTACCTTGGTACCAGTTTCTGGAGCAAAATTCCTCCCAAGACGCGAGTCTACAACCACAAGTCAGAATACGCCATCCTGGCAATCAGAGATTTTATTAAAAAATCTTCCGGAATTACATAGTGTATCTTTGAGTGTCGGATGGTCTAACCAAGTTTATGTTTCTTGACTTGTTCCTTGACTTTTTCTAATGTCGATATTTTATTCACTTTTTCTATCTGTGTGTTTGTCACTGTAGTCACATGCATGCATTCATGTAGTGAAATAAATTATTCTCTCTCTTTCTCTCTCTGTTAAAAAGTCCCTGTGTGGAGCGATTCTTGAAAAGCTGCAAAGAAGAGCATTCTAAATCACATATGACAACAAAGGCGAAAATGAATTTCATCGTGAATGAGAAGAAGAGAATTTCTGAACGATGAATTTCTGATGACAGATTAAGTCTCAAAAAGCACATAGAAGTATCTTGCAACTTATATTACGCATTAACGGATATAACGAGAATATCATAAGATCTTCGAACATGAAGCTCCAACGACGAAAGAAAACCAGAAGACGAAACAATCAATGGGTCAATAAGGATGCTTTACATTTCCCTTTCCCATACCCTACAGACAATACTGGTTCAAGAATAAACAAATTTTTATAAGCACAAACTCAACGTTCGATCGACTGGACGCAACAAAACACTTCGTAACAACTAAAAGGAATGAAAGAAATATGAAACCATGTTCTCTAACGAACTGTCCAATGATTAGCAAACAATTGTGAAATCAAAAATAATGTTGTTTATAAGGTAAGCTGTAAGAAACGTGACAAATTTTATATAGGCAGCACTATACCATCAATTCATGTCCGCTTTAAAGAACACCTCTCAGCTCCAACATCATCTATTCTTAAATATATTCGAAATTGTCAAGTAGAACGCACCAACATTGCTGTAGACATTCTGACCCACGACAACGATAATACTGATTTGAGAATATGTGAGGCATTCTTCATATAAGCTCAATCCATCTATCAATAGTAGAACTGAACTTGACAGCTATCGTGAATTCTTTTTTTACTAACTGCTTCCCTTAACCTACTCTACTAACGTACAAGTAGCTCATCATTCATCACATCATCTTTCATGCCAGGTCAATTCTCCTTTTGCTACCGGTAAAGAACCCAGTAGTCCTACAATCTGTTCATATCTACATTGTATTATGCCATATATCTTCTCATTGAAAATATCATTTTCAAACTAATCATTTAAACTCCCTCCTAACATCAATAGATTCTCTTGTCTGAAGATGGTTGCCGTATAGCAGTCGAAAAATTTTGTACGCATTTGCAATCATAGAGAAAGTATATATAAGCTTAGGTAGAGTGTCGACTCAAAAAAGTATCTGTATACAGTGAAAATGTTTATGTCAAAAGATTCAGTTTTATGCGGAGATTACGTTCCCGTGGTCCAAAAAATTATTTGAGTAGTTTTCAGAAAGTCAAAATTTTGTCAATTTATAAACTACCGAGATGACTCAACCTTGTAAGTAGTGTAAAACAAGTTGGATATCAAAAGGAATGAATATTTGCTAATAAGCATCCTAACTAAGCGGAATTTAAGCTGATTATCAAGGGAATTTCATGATCCGTTTTATAATGGAAGTCTTCATGAAAAAGTCGACATCTTATTGTGCTTTCTTGGCTGAAATTTCATATTTCTAATTCATGAAAGCAGTAGCAGAGGTCATTGAGTTGCCAATTTAACAAATATTACCTCTCCAAGGCTGTCATGACACGGATAATCTGTAAAATAATATCATTTCCTTCTGCTTTGCTATCCTGATCGGTCAATTCCGTTGTAATTTCTTCAAAACTGCATAAATGTGTATATCTCACATTTTGAAACAATTCCGACTGTATCTCCTTTGCGTTCATAAAATCGAAAGTGTAGCTATACACATTGGGAATTTAATAAATGCGGAGTTACCACTCTACCTTAAACATACTTACTCTATGGTATGCAGTAAAACTTTTTATATCAAAAGATTCAGTTTTTGCGGAGATTACGTTCCTGCGGTCCAAAAAATTATTTGAGCAGTTTTTAAATAGCTAAAATTATGCAAATTCATATACTACCGAGAAGAAGCCGCTTTATAAGTAGTGGAAAACAAGTCGGATATCAAAAGGAATGAATATTTGCTAAATAAGCATCCTAACTAAACGGAATTTAAGCTGATTATCAAGGGAATTTCATGATCCGTTTTATAATGGAAGTCTTCATGAAAAAGTCGACATCTTATTGTGCTTTCTTGGCTGAAATTTCAAATTTTTAATTCAATTTTCATCGGCATGATTTTATGATTCATTAAATTTATGTTTCATTTATTGAATCTGAGTAGTGATGTAGATCCATTTACATAATTTAGAGCTAATTGAAATCATTGTCTTTGATTAAAATGTTTTGTTCTACCTGTGGCAGGTTCCTTGTAATATGATGATCACGCTTAAATACACTCTTGAGGTTGAGCATGAAAGTAGCAACCCATCGAATTGCTAATTTAGCAGACGCAACCTCTCCAAGGCCGTCATGACACGCAGGATTTGTAAAATAATATCATTCCTTTTGCATTACTATCATGATCAGTCAATTCTGTGGTAGTTTCTTCAAAACTTGCATATCTTACATTTGGCAGCAATACCCAGTTGTATTCACTTCGAGTTCATTTACTAAAATCGAAAGAGTATACACATTAGGGCCAATAAATGCCGATATACCACTCTACCGAACATACTTAGGCCTACTTTATGTTTGCAATAATTAATAAAATAATTTCTCTGTCTCTTTCCAACTATAAATCTAATGTGTTTTCATTTGAAGGTCTTATGCAAACATAATTCTCTCACTGCTAATTAGCTACAAACCTTCACTATTTCGTCGGTTGGCGAAAAATCAGCCCAAATTAGTAAACAAACATCTATCAATTAGTTATAGCATCTTACACGCCACTATTTTAGACGCATACGGAGGCTTTCACATCTTGCAATACGTTTGCCACATAATTGAGCAAAAAAAATTTGGCCACTAGATAGCTAACTCACCAGATAATCACTTGATGTTAGCGAGTGACGCTACCACACGGGTGCAACAGACCTGAAATTCACTCCAAGGTTGGTAGGCTATGTAAAAGTTAATTTTTGAATTTGCATTCATACAATATTTTTCTATGCTATTACTGCAATTCTCCTTTCTTACTAGCATGATCTTGCTACCTGCTTGTACGTTAACAACTGTGGCCGTACATTTGGATATTTTATACGCAACAAAGCATATATGCATGTTTAAGGAATACCTGTGGGGCTTAGCAGCCTATAAGTTAAGATTCTAACCAGTAAGTAGGCCTATTTGATGATCAAGGATGATGATATTATGATGATAATAAATTATGAAATCACGGCGGCGACTGTCTGAGTTAGATTCTCCTTGGTGTGACGATGGTACAAATAATAAATTCGAAAAATGGAAAAGACGATCATAATCTGCCCTGCATGCAA
Organism: Prostheceraeus crozeri; assembly: GCA_907163375.1. Taxonomy (NCBI): domain Eukaryota; kingdom Metazoa; phylum Platyhelminthes; order Polycladida; family Euryleptidae; genus Prostheceraeus; species Prostheceraeus crozeri. The sequence goes on along the minus strand of CAJQUW010000682.1, from coordinate 128,718 downwards.
GCCTTTGGCGCTTATCGTATTGCTTCCAAACTGAAAGTCAATTAATCATGCTGTGTAATCTAACTAAGTGCTTTTACTTAAAAGATTTAGCTAGAACAAAATATTTTACCCCTGTAGCCAATTTTCAAATTCGGTATTTGTGGAACTTTGCATTCAAACGTACTCTATCTTCGCAATCTGTATGATCTTTTTCTTTTAGTAAGACGAACGAAAGCGTTTTGCTCAAACGAACGATGCAGGTAATAGAAGTGAACTCTCTAATATTCTTGAGTCAGGAGGTCTCATAAGAAAACGACTGAACACTTATTCTGCAATGGGTCCACCAGACGCGATCGAGGCTGTGCCAAGAGTCTTCCATTTCTCCGCTGTCTGTGTAGCCTATTGGTCTAATTTTACGTTACTCCCGACAGATTTTCTTTTACATTTGTAGTTAATTTGAGCATCAAATCAATCGGTAAGTCCATTCTCAGTCTATAGTAGCAGGCTATGGCTTCTGAAAGTAGCTTGACTTTTTCAGCTGTGTTCCACTTGATTAGTCATATCTTCTATCTACAGTCATATCTTCTATTTACATACATGCATACTTAGCCACTCTGCCCCGACACTTTGACCAAACTATTCTATGGGTTTGCACATTGCAGGCAAGTAGTTAAAATATTCATTAATTGCTTCAAAATTTATCCTCGATTATTGTCATCATCAGCAGTGAAATCAGCACTAATATTTCATATGAAAAATAACAAAGTATTTTTACAATAAATTTATTGAAGTCAAAGTAATAAATAAATAGAAAATAGTAAACAGGTTATTCATCGTCGTCTTCAAAGACGACGCCACGAGCTGTCTTTCGCTTCCTGCTGGACGGATTGATTGCACTCATACCAGTGCGAGTTGGTTTTTTCGCTGCCGTTCGACGTGGAGCCTCCTCCTGGCCTGGACGCGTCTGTTGATGTTTCAATTCTGAAATCAGAGCCCGAGATTCTTCAAGCAAAGTCTGATTCTTCTCCATTGCCGCTGCCATGCGATCAAGGAAATCAGTTACAGGTTTAGGTGCTGCCAGCTGGGCAAGAATGAGTATGACCGCTGATGTAGTGGTAGCAGGACCAAAACGCAATTTCAGATGGTCTCCATCACTCTCAGATACTTCCACGTTTCGCCGATCAACTGCATTTCTGAAAGCAAAATATTGCGTTCATCAATCGATTATTCGAGAAAAAGATGAGAATTAATTATTTCAGTTTCATTTGTCGAAAGTGGACTTATTCATTGATTGAAATTTGCATCAGTCAAGCGAAAACATGGCTCCCATACTGCAAACTGCATCTAACTGTTGATAAGCCTATGGCTATTACATTCAGCAAAACAAGAACTATTGTAGTGAATGCTATGCGGCATTATTTCATTGATGCCCACCCTCCCAGAACCGGCAACAATCGTCGTTGTTGCCGGCTTCTGAATTAAAGACCACTGTCTATGTATGTAGCCAGAAACTTCCACCGACTTCTACATGTGTGTGAATCATAGCACGCAATCACTACAATAGTAATCATGCCTAGCTTTTTCAAGCATCAATGATCCTTACAGCCTCGGCTGTACGACTCATTGATGCTTTCAAAATCTAGGCATGATTGATATATTACATAATATAGGAATAGTATCCACTTTTAGAGGACATAAATGCATAGATTCCGAGGACACGTTAGTGTCCGAGGAATTTTGCATTTATGTCCTCTAAAAGTGGATATTATTGGTATTCTAACCCAAAAAAGATGAAATCTATATCAATGCTTCATAGTACTGATAGTGCTTCATAAATTACTCATACTCATAGTACATAACTCCTAGATATGTGTACATTATTTTTCTAAATCTTAGTTTGCGCCTAGACATCCATAAAGGGATCCTTGACATCCATGTTTATTTAATAAGAAGTCCATGGGTCATTTCATAGTCTTTGAATGATAGCCTCAAGAAGTCTATGACTACAGTTCCTAGATCTCCTTCACTAGCATAATCTGACAATATTGCAAAGGTTGACTACCTTCAAAATTCAAAAAATCCATGGATGATAGTTTTGTAGACCGTAACTTGATCACTTTTCTCGAATCACTCATACAAGAAGCACGCACGGTAGACAGCAGACTTAACTATGCTCAATTTATCAAAAATCAAAGGCAACCAAATCAGTGGTTTAAGCTCAGAAAACTTGAATTTTCTTGAAATTCTAACAAACGATGACACTAATAATTATGTGTATGATCAGTTTACGGGCTTAACAGATTCGCAGACTGCGGAGATAATTGAGTCGACAGCAGATTTTGACGACACTTCTTATCCCGATATGAGTGATGAAATTATGAGGGAAATTTCAAAAACAGAGGAGGATGCGAAAAACAAGCGCACAAGTGACCAGACGAAGCAGTACGTTAGCAAGTTTAAATAATTTCTTCGTGATGAAAAGCTACCAACAAACATTGAAGAAATGCCAGTGAAATATCTGTCACAATACCTTCGCTTCTGGTACAGTAAATTGTCTCGACAAGACGGGAATTTCTACAGCCCATCTACGCTAATATGTATGCGGGCGGGAATTCACCGTTACTTGAGCGCAGACATAGGACGACAGGTCAATATTTTGAAAGACGTTGAATTTAATCAAGCAAATAACATGATAAAATGCATGATTGCCAAATATCTTAAGTCGAAGAAAACGATCAACAATCAAAACAGTGCGCGAGCAATTGATTCAACTGATTTGTTGAAGCTTGGTGACTATTTTTCAAGAAAAAATCCTCAAGTTTTGCAACACGAGGTAATTTTTCTAATCATTTACCACTTAGCCTATCGAGGAAGAGAGTGGATGAGGAATCTCCAAAAGGAATCTCTTGTCTTCTCAGTGGATAGCGACAATCGTGAATTCATTGAGTGTAATGAAACTCTGAAAAAAATGTGAGATCAACACTCAATAAAAGGAATTACGAGAATATTAAAGACATTGTGATGTATGCAAAACCAGAGAAGAAAGATGAATGTCCTGTTGAAGCCATCCGACTGTATTTGAGCAAGATCCCCGATAATTGCACATGCTTATTCCCGAAGCCGCTGCAGAAATCAAAAATGGAGAGTGGCGGTTGGGAGAATAATGCTACATGGTACTCGGATACACAAGTCGTGGGGAAGCATTTGTTGAATGATGCAATGAAAATTATTTCAAGGGAAGCAGACCTAAGCTCAATTTACACCAATCATTGTGTGCGTGCAACAGTCGTTTCGGAGATGTTCTCAAAAGGGTACACAACGGACCAGATTCAAACGGTTACTGGTCATAAAAGGAATGATTTGGTGCAGCGCTATATTAAACGTGTAACACCAACAAAGAAAATGAAGCTATCACATGATTTAAGTAGCAGTATTCACCGATCCGAAACCCAACAAAGGGATATTTGTATTGAGGACAACAGTGGATCGACATCATCCCAGGTTTTTTCGACTCATTATTCTGTTTCTGAAACAAGGACAACTGTATCAAGCGAGTCTGGAACTGTTCGGCGCCCGACCTCAATTCTGAGAAAGAATGGGTTTGTGCTAGAATTTTATTTGGATTAGAATGTACAGCACTTGTAATATGAGTAATTTCTATGATTGCACAGTTTGCTTATGCCAACTACGGCATTAGTGTCCGCTGATTGATGTAGAAATCGACAGGAATTTCATCATTTTTGGGTTAGAATTATCTATCCCACTGAACGTGGGAAGACATCAAATTTCTGTGATAGTTTGAAATGTCTAGGTGTCTAAATTGACACTCATCTACATTTTAAGAGCTTAATTTGGCCGGTATGACAAAACTTTTTGGCAAATTCCTTAATTTTTTCATAATTTGGTTGATTGCTTCATGATAGTCAATATCACTGTATATCCTTTGGACTTCCACAGGCAACATTGCGCAAGATACAGAAGACTTAAAACGCTCATCTAATTATGCTGACTTGTCGTAGCCATATCACATCGCGATGGACTGGTCACGATGACGAGTCGTTTTCTAATTTAACGAAAAGCAGTTAAATTAAACGAGGGCAAGAATTTTAAATCTTTTGGAGTTTGTGCAATATCTTGCTCACGACTTTCAAGTAGCTTCCTATATCGCCAATCGAAAGGAAAAGCAAGTTGTACTGCTCATTCATAATCTCTGCATTGACTGTGTAGTATGATATAGCAGTAGTAGTATCATTAGCATGCGCAATGATTTCACAACATTTTCGTCGAAATTTTAGCAAATACATGTAAAGCACGTGAGCGCTTTCAATTCAAGATAATGGAAGACATTCTGAAAATCAGGCGATTTGGTTCGGCAGAGTTCTTCAGTTCTTTAATCGTCAGAGGCGTACAACGCCACGTAAAAGTTTCAATGACGACCTCACTTCCTGCACAACTTCGTGTTATCTCCCACACTATTCTACTTCTTTATATAGGCCTATGCAATCAATAGACTGGTTTTTATGGGTCTTTTATCTATAGAGATACGATGTATTCTTACTTGATGATACTGAGCACACCATTTTCAGAGGCCAATTTCAATTTATTCTGGTGTTCTACTAGGTCATCCCGTGCTAATTTCTTCATCCAGACAAGACATCCATCAGAAACCTCGACAAACAACGTCGGTTGAATTGGATTTGAGCCTTTGTAACAATGCAAAACCAGCTGCTTTCCTTCCAATTTCATCCGTCGTGTCAGTCCATCCAGGCCATTCAAAGCGTCCGTCATTCCTGTAAGGAAGCAACATGATTCAGGCTCAAGCCTTTCTTCCATAGATTTTTCATTTACAGTTCCTCATTACAAGCTAAACAACTTTTACTACGACCGACCGTGTTTCCCCGAAATAAAGCAGGATGGTACTTCTATTCTCTCCCCTCCCCCACATTTTCCAATGTTTCCAAATTCATCGAATTTCGTCAAACTTACTTACACTGGATTTAGAAAAGGCTCGATCTGTCACTGAGTGATAGCACAGCACCACTGAGAAGTCTTACTTGACCCCTGGGATGAGGGATTGGTCTCCTGGATACTCAGTTACAATACAAGATACAGCTATGGTGTGGTCATGAACTTCGTGGGATATGTTGTCTGCACTGCGGCTGCAGTGAACGTCAAAGTAAGTGCTGTGAATTTTCTACAAATCAGTGGAATTTGACACACAACACTTTTGCGACGGTAGTGAGACTGCACTCTGGAGAAAGAGAAGATCGCTGACGATGCAAATCATACAACAAAAATGTGGGAGGGGGGGAAAGAATAGACGTACCAAGCAGGATTACTATCCATTTCCATTCCGAAATTCAGATAATATTTTTATTCCTGTGGCTATTCGGGGGATGCCCTGGATTGTTGTCAAAAATGATGAAACAAAGGAACAATTAAGACATTTGTGGTTAAACAGATATTACAAAATACGAATACATTTATCATTGCTATTACTCGTACTAATAAATTACAATAAAATGTGGTTTTTTGACGCTCCAAGACATCTGCTATATTTACATTACATTAATACGTAATATTCAGAAACTCATAAACAGCAATTTATTCAAAAATGATCATTCAAAATGAGACATTCATCATCCCCTGGAATGTCTCGTGAGTGGCTGCTTTCCAAAATTCCTTCTGAGATCTTTCATAACTCAAATTTCTGCTGAAATTTTTGCTCCATGTTGAACAAAGGAGGTCTCAAAGAATGAGAAGTTTCTATCAAGGTATCCTGCTAACAGCGCATTTTGCAATACGACACATCTGTGATTTAATTCCATAAATTTGTCACCCAGTCACGATCTTTCATTGCTCGGCTGTGAGTTTGAGCTACAAAAGAACACAAGAATAGTTTTGTCTCGTCATTTTATTACTTGACTGAAGAAAAGGCGCTTTGAAAATGATGACACACACCGCATGAAAGTAGCTTCAATCAATAGAAAAGGAGTGTTTGTTTCTATTGTCTGTCTTATTGCCGATCACAACTTGGGAGTATTTTACGGCTAGGTCTTATACTGAAATTATTCTGAAAATCATACTAGGTTTCAACGGGGAAGCACGGCACATAATTTTTCTGTGTTCGCTCCTTTCCAAGAAACTTTTCAGTATTAAATTCTCTTGCATGGAAATGCACCTGCGCTTTCACTGAAAAAGCATGCATGCATGTATAAAATGACGACTACCTAACAGTACACGATATTTGCTATCAAGTATCGCACTACTTCTGCAGCTAAAGGTCACGCTTTCATATTTGGATAAAAACCTTAATACATTATGTATCCTTGGCCTTTAAATGAGGAATTTGCGTTGCTCTAATCAAAGTGAAGTACTATATGCAAACCAGCAATGGAACCTTGCTGTTTGGGTCATCAATATCTGCTCCAGATCATTGAATCAAAAGGCACAAAATGGTGACCGGTTTCCTTACGAAAAAATGAATCAAAAGGAAAGTTGATTGGGAGCGCCAAAGTATGCCAAATCCCTTCACGAAGGGCGACAATTTCAACGTCATGTGTAGATCATGATCTTCATGAGGGTGCCTTGGGACTTCATGAAGAAGCCTTTGAAGTTCGCGAGGGCACCTCGGATCTTCATGAGGGCATTTTGAAGCTTCATGAATGCGCTCAGGAAGCCTTGGAGTGTCATGACGATGCCTTAGAGCTCCATGAGGGCACACTAGAGAACTTCAAGAGAGCGCCTTGAGACTTCATGAAGACACATGTGAGCTTCATGAGGGCATTTTAGAGATTCGTGACGCCGCCTCATAGCTCCATGAGGGCGTCTTGTGACTTCATGAAGATGCCTTTGAGCAGCATGTGAACGCCGTATAGTCTCGAAAGGGCAACTTGGAATTTCATGGAGACCCCTTAGAGCTCCTCGAGGGTGCCTTGGATCTTTATGAGGGGCTTCGGACTTCATGAAGACGCCTTAAAGCTTCATGGAGACAGCTTGGAGCACCATGAGGACACAAAGGACTAAACGAGGCCGCCTAAGAGCTTCATGAGGGCACTTTAGATCATTATCAGGGCACCATAGAGATCTTCATGAGGACAGCTTAGAGCTTGAGGAGAGCGTCTGTGAGGCGGATGAAAACAACTTTGCTTAGATTGTGTTGGGACGATGGGAAGCCGCACGAATTCCTTCAAATTGAGGAAATTTCCAGGTCTGCTTTTGTCCCGTTGTGTGTCCCGTTTTTCACTAATGAAATTCACATGTTGTGCACGTTGATTATGAGGCGGAATGCGAAAGGGTGACATAGTAGAGACATATGATTACGACAGATTTTGCAAGAAGTAAAGCTAAAACCTTATGCTGAGTGACGATTATAATGATTGACCATTTTATTCTTATAGATCGTTTACATATCGATTATTAGAAGTATTGGTTGAGCTGCCGCATGCCACAGCAGACACATATAATCGATTATACTATTTCTAATCATCTTGATAAGAATCATAATTCGTGCTAATGATGAAAGGTTTTTTACAAAAAGTAGCTATATCTTGTGATGGAAAGCATTATCGAAGCAATAAGATAAATATGATCTCTGTCTTGTAGAATAGAATGATGTCCTCATACTTGAGCACTTTAAGCACAAAATTCCTCGGCAGCGATCTGGCACAATTTTTCTGATTATCAACCACAGGGCAAAGCCAGGATAAAGAAGCGCAGAGCAGCCTGCTGTGTAATCTTTCAGCTGGATCGGCCAATCCAGATATTTAAACCTAGGTTGTTTCCAATCCGTACTGACCAGCCCTTGTAGGACGAAACGCAGCGTCTGCGGCTGCCAAGGAATTATAAGCTTAAACTGTTGAGGCATGAGGGCTTATTTATGCCCAGGAGAACTGGCACACTTTAATGATCTTCATGTTAATTACTAAAAAATCAAGAACTCTTTCCCAGTCAAGCTCACTGGAGTATTACCAAGGCTTCATGTGTTGGAAATAACTAGGTATTTTTGTGTTGAGAATGTGTCACTGAAGAAACTTGAGATTTTAGGCCTACTTCAATAAAAGTCTTCTTTGACTTGGTAGTTAGGCAATATATTGAAGAATAATAATTATTGACAACCATTGTCAGACAATATAAAAACGTCATATGTATGAGTAGTCAATTAATTCAATTATTATTTAGTAGTCACATTACGAATTCATAATGTAATTCTCAAAAACGTAGAAAACGTCTTCGTAAAAACGTCTTAAGTGGCAAATTTGAAACCGATTCAATTCGAACAGATACTGCACCTATAAGTAGTGATTTACATTAGATATGCCCTTTTGATAAAAGTTAAGTTAGTTATTATATCATTATACACAGGTATTTTGAAATAGATATCAAAACCAATATCAAAATATTGGTTATCATTGCAGATGAAAACAAGTGCAAAAAGTAATATTTTCATAGAATACCCTAGGTAGTAGCTTTTAAAATAGGTTCATTCGCTTTCATACCCTACTGCTTACATGCGAATCCAAGCATCAGGGTTAAATGAAACATGTATGGCTAGAAACAATTAAATCTACATAAATGCATTCTTCAAAGGATACATAATAATTGCAGTTGAGGTAAGCTGTATAATGTATGTAGTCAATTATTAGGTTCAATCCACACAGTTTCTTGGGTATCCATTATTATTGAATACACGCTGCAAAAGCCTCAGTTCATTCTCCAGATAATCTCCACTGCAGATTTCTGTAGGTCTCCTCACTAGACAGCTCACCACACCTGATTTGACATGCTGTGGATGATAGTATGTTGATGAAATGTATTCTTCTACAGCACATTCTCATAAGCCTAGTCGTTTCCTCTGAAGTGATAGCTTCGCGAAGAAGGACGTCAGGGTCGACTGTTTCAATGATTTTTGTCTCCCTCTGATAGACTGGTAATAACTAGCGTCTTTACAAAAGGAAAATGACCAGCTTCATCTCTCCTTAGCTCCAGTCCTCCCAAAATAATGTCGAAAGCTTGGCAAATACAGCAAGCGATGTGACTGATCATTTAAAGGTGGGTTATCAGTTTGCGAATAAAGCAATACAGCATTTACTTTGTTTGTAGATGAGGATTTTTGAAAAATGTCAGATAGAAAGGGTTGTCAGTAAGTTAAGGGTCCGAAAGTCAGGAGCTTGAGTGTACTACATTCTCTATTCACCATATATAAGCACTTAAGCTGACAGCGCGAATAAATGAAAATGAGGATTTCAAGGACACGGTTAGCTGCGATGCGCTGTAATGCGAATGGTAAATCTAGATGCCAAACGTGGCTGTGCACTAAATCATCATACAACCACGTGTAAAAGGAATCAAAAGCAGGGTGTTGATTCATCAAATCAAACGTTTCTGAAGAAAGGTAAAACAAAAAGTCATGATACATAATTGATCTTCTATCAGCACAAATTCACAATGAATCAATGCAATAATGCACCAAACATGCAATTTCAATATTCTGTGAAACATAAATCCTGGATCGCACTATACTGCACTGGCAAAGAAAACCGGTCGTCGTCCGGCGACTGCTTCGATGGATAAATAATTAATTTAGAAACCGCCCGTCGGCCGCGCACCTTGGAAAAATTAACAATTACTAGAGGGCCGATTTTTTCAAAAACCTATTTGTCAAACAGATACTATTTCCTGCATTTCAACAATCTCGAAAACAATAGCTATACTTAAAACACTTGATGTACCACAATGGGTACGAAACTTGTCTAGTAATGCAATGTACTAATAGTTATTTATTCACTTTTTTTGGGGCCTCAGTCCGTATGCTATCCCTATTGCCTCTCGGTAGTTGTTTCGTTCTTCTGCGTCCTCGTCTTCAGAGATCGAGGTGTATATAGAATCAATACTATACCTTTTCCCAGTTAGCAAAATGTTCACTCAATGTCATCCTAAGTAGGAGTTATTTAAAGAATGACACTAGGCTCCCGAGGGACGTTTCGTGATGACAAATTTTACTTGATTTATGATGTTCAATGAAATTGACACACTTCACATTTAAATTCGATCTTAATAGCAGCTAACTAGTCTAAAGAAAAGTTGTAGGTCACTTACAGGGCACTTATGGTAGTTGTTGATCCAAGTACTGTAGTAGAACAGAGTGATGAAGAAAAAATTGACCACTTTCTAGGGTTTCAAGCACTAGCCTACGAAGAGAATTAATTTGGAAACCGGCCACCGGCCGGCCGCCTCGGAAAAATAAATACTTAGCCGGTTTTTTCGCCAGTACTGGATGTCCTGAATCGCAACTTGAATGTGCTCTGATCTTCTGTAACTCAAATCTATGTGCGCGTGGCAACTGTCTGGCCTCTGCCTGATCTATCCATGAGAGAGGTCTCATATCCCTGGATTCGGTTATTAAAGGCCATTTCTCGGAACCAGAGCAACTGTGGGATTCGCATTTCGTTGAAGCTCATGTGCTCTAATACAATAACATCAATATTTACCTGCTATACCTAACTTGCTTGACATTGGATACAACAATATCATTAGTTGATCACGAGTTCAGACTTCACTTCTTATAATGAGTTGCTAATTCTTTCCCAAAGCAGGTCTATGAAATTAATTTAAAGGCTCTGGTGTAGCGCTTCTGTTTTCTAAGAGATAAAATCAACACTTCTGAGCTTTGCATTACTATATATGAGATCTAGTCTTTAATCTAAAATCAAAGAAAAATTGAATGCTTAAGCTTTGAAGAAAAAAGCAAGTGCGACCTTAACCGTGACATTGTGAGGAGTAGACACAATGGAAATAAACTGATGAGATTCGAAGTTAAAATCATGTTATCAAAATGCCCTGCTGAAAGTTGGGCCAAGCTAATTCTTTCTCAAAAACTGATATTTATAAAATCACAAATATCATTATTCTAATTAAATCCATCGTTATCGATAGCAGAAAAGTTGATAGATGTTGTCGTTCGTTTGATTTTTACCGGAAGATTGTACAGAGCATTGATCTGCTACTAACATCCATTTGTACTCAAAATATTTAGGTAAAATTATCTATACAGGCACCTAAATAAATCACAATAAATAATTTATAAGTACGTGTGATCACAATCGGAAATGCTATGAATCCACATTAGCATGCGTAATTCATAAATTTTTAGATTTTTATACGTTTATACTTATCCACCATCCTTTATACTGTATGTTTGCTGTGCATACTGAATGAAAGCGATGATGTAATTTAGGAAAATCATTGAAACTGAATCCAACAAGTCACAATAGGAACAAAACTCTAGTTTCATTTGTCGGTGGTTGTAGTTCTGGAATCAGTCAGCTACATTTCCAATTTCGTTTTTGACATTCCATGTTATTTTTAACAGGTTCTCAACAATTGTTTCTACTTAATACCTTCATCAGTAGCTTGTGTTGCAAAGCTGATTCTTAATATATTAGAAAACATTCAATATAACGAAACAATTCCTTCGATACCGATAGCATTTTCATTAATCTGTACCACTGTATGAACAGAATATCGTCTTTTGCCGTGTATTGACATATGGCAATCAACAAACATGGATTGGACATACACCAAAGCTAAAAAATTAAATCCGTGAGCCAAAAGCAGGCTCATCTGTTCAATTTGCATTTCTTTTACACCTTGACTGACAATTGTAACACCGACAAAAATGCGCAAGAAATAGGGCTATCAAATCTACTGCACGAATATTAATAACATAAATATAAAATAACCCTACTGATCACATGTGTGTTGGAGGCCATTACTTAGAGCGTGAGAACTGACCCACCCTGGGAGGCTCTTATCGCTGATTCTCTCCTGGTGGCAGAAGTTGAGAAGCAGTCCACATATTATCTGGGAGAAGCGCCCTACACAGTAGAAAATCCGAGTTCTCAATAGTGAACAGGAAGATAAGGGTCATACTACAGGGTGTCTACTAGAAATTCGAGGTGGTGTTAGAGCACTATAGAGCACAATTTCAAACAAAATAGAGCACAAATATAATCAAAATTCTGCTACAAAAATGAACGCAACTTTGTTATTGCGTTGCAATATCTAGTACTCGACCTTGCTTACGGCATTTGGCATACATTGATTACTTGATGTCAGTTTTGTAAAACTGACAAAACATCAAAACTGGCCAAATGTCTAATCCATGAAACAAAATTAAAAAATAAATCCTGTAGAAACAAGTGTATAAAACAATTTGCAACAAAAAAATAACAGACGACAAAAAATTTAATACGAAGTCTGACTTTGGAAGAACTAATGGTCATCGTCTAAAAGTCGATAAGTAATGTAAACGCCATGCTTCCAAAATAGGAATTTTTACTTAAAAGTATATGATGAAAGTTGATAAAATATGTTTGAGCACGGGCATCTTCAGAAAGCCTTGATGCCATGAATTGCGATTTGGGAATGACGACTTTTACTCGATGATTTAATGATAATTGCAATTATTTGAGACTGTGTGTATAACGCAACGAAATGACCTAGGGTAATGAGCTCCTAGGGAAAACACAGTGGGTAATCCGAAAGTCATGCGTTTAAGGCTACCAAGCAGACAGCAATGACCTTGCATGAAGGCACCTAAACATTCGTACTCTGTGGAGGACGAATGTTTCGATCTGAAGGTGGGTCTGCACAAAAATTGAGCCAAATATTCTCTGCAATTGTGATGAATTCCCACAAGTTCAAGGCTTCCAGTGTCTCGCTTTGAATGCAGAAAATGAACATGAACAACATGAATAACAAAAACCTGCAATAACTCATACTCAGCAAGTAAATAAAAGGCATAATATTATTACTGATGTTTTTTCAATCATCAGTTTTAACCAGGCGCACTGGAATGCATGACTCGAAAAACGACTATTTTCAAAATAACTGCTTTTGAAGGCTAGACAGAATTTACTACTGAGACTCCTTACCTTCCCCCAACGCGAAATCAGCACGAATATTACTTAACTGTTTCAAAATTAACCTTCATTTCGCTCAGAAATTTACATCGAAAATTAAAAGGCACCATTCTCGTGCAGCTCTGTCATTTTCCATTAATCATGCATGGCGTTACATGATAAATTATCTCGTCTTTATTGTGAAGATTTTTCATGAAACCACTGAGAATTGTTGTTCAGCTGTTCGATGTTTTACTATAGCCATTTGATTGTTCAAAAATATTCGAACACTCCCTTTGTTAGGCCGAAATGTAAATATATTCAAGTAAAATAGAAAATGAGCAGGCACCCAACGTTTCGGTCGTCTTGACCTTTGTCAAGGGTTACACCATATGCGAATTCGCATATCGCATGCATTTTCGCATATGGTGTAACCCTTGACAAAGGTCAAGACGACCGAAACGTTGGGTGCCTGCTCATTTTCTATTTTACTTGAATATATTTACATTTCGGCCTAACAAAGGGAGTGTTCGAATATTTTTGAACAATCAAATGGCTATAGTAAATTACCTCACGTGTGCAGCCGTCAACTTTGTTCGATGTTTTGAAGACTGCTTCTGCAGAGCGTCTGGTCACAACAAATATCTTCACACAAAATCCATGGGTCAACGCAGTGTACAAGCTTGGACAGGCATTTCCTTATGAAGCGCAATTGAGCCATTTTTCTGTCGAGAAACCTACAATGAATGGTAAAAATTTACTTTCCATGCTGCATAGAGTGATGCCGAATGCAACTGAGGATAGGAGCATCTTCATGCAGGATGGAGTGCCAGCGTAGTACTACTGACCGATCGTAAATTGTTTAAATAATTTTCCTAAATCATGGATTGACCGTCATGACAGTCCATCGAATGGCTTCCAATATTACCACATTTTATGCCTTGTGACTTTTTCGTTTGGACACGTTAAGGAAATTGTGTATTGGAGTCATCCTATACATTTGGATGAACTGGTAAACAAAATCTGCACCGTTTTTCACCAGATGGATGAGCGATTGCGTAGAGACATGGTCTTGCGATGCTGACCGAGGAATTAGATTGTGTTCGGGCAAATGGTGAGTAGAAAATAGACTGTCATAGTGGTACTAGTGTTACCAACTGTTTTCTTTTGAATCATAGATAAAACTTGCAGAAAGTCATCATTGAGTCGCTAATTGTCATTTAAAAAAATTGAAATGAACAGTGAGAGAACAGGGAATTTATAAGAAAACGGCGGTGGGGGTTCACTGTGGGATATCCCGCATATTAACCCCTAGTTATCTTATAAACAAAGTTCAAAGTAAAGCATCATCCGCCACAAAAAAAGAAATTTTAATGCATGTCACACAGCATAAATTGACGACTAAAAGCTATCGCACTTCCGCAATATGAAGAAATTGAGTTCTATATTGTTTTCAAATATTACACACTACAGACGGCATGCTAATTAATATGCTTTTTAATCTAAAATGATGTCCAGAACAAGAAAGGAAAAATGCAGAGATGGGAGAGATATTTGATTTAAGCAATTATGATGAGCACTGTACTAACGTTTCTGGATTTTTGGTCTTGCAGTCTCACATGCAGATAGATCTTCATCCGAACTACAGACATCTACAGTTGATGAAATACATGTAGCTAAAATCTCATTGTCTAGAGCTCGTTTACAAAAATTGAAATTTGCAAACACGAATGCAAATAGCACGAAGGCCAGCTGCCGAATTTCCAAGCACATCCATCTACTGATGACTTGCGCAGTGAGTTACTGATTCCTTGCAATAGGGCACACTGCAATGATGACGGCTAAGAAACCAAAAAGTTTGCAGTTCCGATTGAAAAACTTTACGAGTGCTTGTATCTCCGGCAATTATTCAAATCAAACCTTTCTCTCATATCTTATATTTCAAGTATATGCAATCAAATATCTCAGACGCCATGGTATAAACAAACCTAGCATCAACACGAAAGGAAATGCTTATCATTTCTGCAATTGCTTGCGAGTTGCGAGATTTCAATTTTCGTTTGTGTCTTAGCCGAAATTTAACCGCTTTTGCAACAGGTAATCACATAAAATATTAATTCGTCATTCCCTGTGTTCACGAAACCTATTGGTAGATTTATCTTTCATACTTTTCTTCTTCTAGCACGCTTCTTGAAAGACGCATTTTCTAGAGCATCAAAGCGATCAAAACTCAATTCATAATCTACCCCATACGAACATAGTACAATTTTTTCGTCGAGCATTTCCCAACTAAATTCATTTCTTATTTCGGAACTTTGATTACTTGCGCTGAGTCTTGTTTCTTCATGATTATCGAAGGAATCAGTGATTTGCTTGTAGAAGGATCTTCTGATCAAGTGCCCCGCGAATTTTTAGAAAGTACCTGCCACAGTAGGGCGGAAACACGATTAGGATAAAAAAAATTGTCCATCTACATATTATACACCAATCGAGAGCTGAGATGATGAGGAATTTGAATATGTAAGTTAAAAAATCGAATCTCAATGTCCTTTTTGTACAGAGAGCAAAATTCAAAATGGCCGCCAAAATACTATATTTTGATACCTAGTGTTAACAGGAAATGATAATCTGTCTACGTATTTGGCAATTAGAGACCATTTGTATAGTCCGTATTATGCAGTGGATACACGAAAATAAATTCAGACAGCAGAAACAATGATTACGCTTTTTTAATAGTAGTATGTGACGAGTATTAAACTATAATGTAATTATGTGATGTAAAAATCACTCAGTCGCTATCCGAACATGCATGTTTTATTTCATTGTTCTATACATCCACTAATGGTGAATTTGTGATATTTATTCTCTAAGGCCCACAAGTAAATTTTTCAGTTGTATGTAGTGGTATAAACACATAGTATACGTAATTTTCTTATCACATGGCTGAATGTATATTTAGCCTTTGTCTTAGCAAATATTTACATGTACCGGTGTATACATGTGGATGTAATATTGATAGGAGGAATACTTACTTTCCTAAAGTGTATTGACTTCCAGTTATTCATTGCATACATGTACAAATACATAAATGCACATGTAAATGTACTTAGACATGCGAATTAATGTTATTTAAGGAAACTTTGCAAAAAAAGCAAATTGCAATTGATCTTGGCTGACTGAATATAATATTTTGAAGTCTACATTTGCTTAGATAGTGAAATTGATTGCGGCTTGCCTTTTCGCAACGCTTGTTTAAATGATGATATGATGCCCAATTTCATCAATATGTCAATGATATACATCTACATGTACATGTATATGAAAATAGACACAGTTTCTTCGGCGGCTAACAATATAGGCACAGTCGTTTTCTTTATCCTATTTCCTTCTGTTGACGTCCTATCATATTGCCGATTGTGTACATGTAGGCTCCACATTATTAATCATGACATTTAGACACCATCAACCAAGAATGTATGTATACATGTAGCTGCACTGCCTGTGTGCGTGCCAGTTGCTGTAGCAACAAAAAGTAAATGAATACGTAAAACGTAGAATCAAATAGCAGATGATGACTAATGAAAACAGCAGTTGCCGATCAGTTCTTGGACAGAAGATTGATTGATCTCTTTGCGGCAGGATTGCATACAGAACTCGATGCATGCATTAAGGTGCGTGCGCCCGCGGATTTTCATAATTGATTCAATGATTAGGACGGCATCGCAGATAACTTGCTGAATGATCATTTCTTCGTGCGCGCGCTATCATGCCTCGTGAACGTCGATCTCATGAAAGCAGCCGGCTTGAAGTATGTCTCCTTTGTTTCTGTAAGACCAAAACCATGCGCCTCATAACTTCAAATATGCAACGCACTATCGAGAAATACTTTCTCCATGGGTACGACCCATCTGATGTACGTCTTCCAAAAGCATTATGCAACACATGTAGGTTGGTAGTTGGTGAATACGACAAGGACATATTCACCCGTTCAATAAGTCTGTTTGACCATTCGAAGCTTGCGGAATTACCTCCACCTATGTCAACACGATCAAATTCTGAGTGCTCATGTCTTCTGTGTAAGACCGCAGGTATGAAGGGATGGACTGAGTCGAAGGTGGGAAGACCATCGGCTGAACCATATCCGAATGCAACATTGAAGATTTGTGGCAAGTGTCTTACACATTTAGGGAAAGGCCTTCCTCATTAGTGCTCCAAGACCACTAGATTTGATAATCTGAAGCAACTGTTGTCTAAAGACAAAACGTCTGAGCAGCTTGCAGCCTCTGTGCTGAAGTCAAAAGCAATGCAGTCTCCCACAAATTCAGTAAGTCTTTCAATACTTGAAGGTCAACCATTGAAAATTAAAGTTTCTCCAACGTCTACGTTGAGATCTCCACTCCGTAGACTAGATGTCAATGATTTTTCGAATATTCAGTCCGATCTGAATTTGAGTTCCAATGCAACACTGAAGCTAGCTGGTGTCATTCAATCTACTTCAGGTAGTAGGAAGAGTGTTGAATCAAATGCTAAAAGCAAACTGATTGAGTTAAATCACTCGCTTGATTCGTTCTTTGCAGTTTCACGTGAAAGCTTTTTTAGTAAGACTGCTGATGAGTGCAAGCATGTTGACAGACCGTTTGTGCATTGCACCAATTTGGATGGCTTGATTCGAGAAATTATCGAGCACCGTCATTATGGATCGGCAGGGGGGGTTACTTTTCAAATTGGGAGTTGATGGTGGAGGTGGTTTTTTTTAAGATTTGTCTATCTGTTTGCTCGAATGCCTCCAGGGGAGAAAACAGCGTTGAAGGCATTTTCCTTATAGGTATTATCCCAAACATTCAAGAAAATTTCTCGAATCTTCTAAAGATTTGGTATCTGATTCGCTTGGTAGGTCCAGACTCCGTTTCCTCATTGACATCGAATTGTTTCCTCATTGCTACAGATTTGAAATTAGCAAATCTCTTACTCGGTCTTATGTCTCACGGCTCTTCACACCCGTGCACTTGGTGTGACTCAAGCAAATCTTCTCTGAGATTTAAGGGTAATCTTCGAACGCTTGGAAGCTTGAATGATGCTTTCTGCTGGCGATGGTATGACGAGACTGATCAGGACAAGTTCAAAGCAAAACATTTCGGGAATGTTATACATTGTCCAATTCTGAGAGGCGAATCATCAGAACGAGTGATTGATCTTCTTCCTCCTCCTGAGTTACACCTTCTCATAGGACCTTTAAACAAAATGTTTAAAGAATTAGAAAAAGAGTGGCCAGAAGCCATGACTTGGCCACGCACATGCTTTGTTGAGAGAGAAGCCATACATGGAGGCTTGTTCAACGGAAACTCGTGCAAGAAGTTGCTATCCAAAATCGATGCACTACGATCCATGTGCCCGTTGAAAGGCTTCAAATATGTCGAGGCCTTTGAAAAATTTCATAAAGTTGTGGACGCCTGCTACGGCCATGATCTCGATCCAGATTTCCGAATGATTATCCGTGACTTTGAGAAAAGTTACCTCTCTCTCGGTATTTCGATCACTCCAAAGGTCCACACAGTCTTTCACCATATTACAGACTTTTGTGATTCTGTGCACACTGGACTCGGACGATACAGCGAGCAGGCTGTTGAGGCAGTTCATGCTGACTTTGAATCTACTTGGGCCAAATACAATGTCCATGAAGTGAACCCGCGTTATCCGGAGCAGTTGTTGAAGGCAGTTAACGATTACAACGCAAAGCATTTGCGTATCTTCTGATTTTGTGTTATTTTTTCCTTTTTTTCAATGGAATATTGAATAATGATTTGAGCAACGTTTGTTTTTCGTGAATGAATTGTAAAGCGCGTAGAAAACAGCTGCTACAAGCTGTAGTGCGAAATTTTGGGTTGATGTATGAAAAACGTATTCCATAATTTCATATTGGTGCATTTATAAAAGAAACAAAATTGGATAGTAATTTTTGGTGATTTTTACATTACATAATTACATTATAGTTTAATACTCGTCACATACTACTATTAAAAAAGCGTAGTCATTGTTTCTGCTGTCTGAATTTATTTTCGTGTATCCACTGCATAATACGGACTATACAAATGGTCTCTAATTGCCAAATACGTAGACAGATTATCATTTCCTGTTAACATTAGGTATCAAAATATAGTATTTTGGCGGCCATTTTGAATTTTGCTCTCTGTACAAAAAGGACATTGAGATTCGATTTTTTAACTTACATATTCAAATTCCTCATCATCTCAGCTCTCGATTGGTGTATAATATGTAGATGGACAATTTTTTTTATCCTAATCGCGTTTCCGCCCTACCGTGCTGCTCTGAAATTCATGACTATTCATAATTGAAGAGACTTTAAAAAGCTGAATGAGCCCCTTCGTTATCTAAAAGAGGCCCACACAATATCAAGAGGGCACCCTCACGATCTTAATGAGCCGCCCACAATATCTTTTAGGGTCCCTCATGATCTTAGACGGCCCTTAACGATGTCAAAAGATCCCCTTCACAATTTAAAAGGGCACCCTCCTTTCAAGAGGGTCCCTTCACGATATGAAAGGGACTTCTCTCGATCTTAAGAGGCCCCTCACGATCTTAAAGGGCCGCATCACGATTTCAAAAGGCCCGAGGGCCTCATAATCTTGAGTGGCCTTTCACAATCTCAAAGAATCCCTTCACATTTTGGAAGGGCCTCCTCACGATTTCAAAACGTCACGATGTCAAAAGAGACACCTCACGATGTCAAATGGCCCTTCAAAATCTGAAGAGCGCCCCCTCACGATGTCAAAACGGCACCTCCATTTAAAGGTTTTACTCAAAAACTTAATTAAAACTTTTACTTAATTACTTTTAACCTTAAGGGTAAAAGCTTAAAGGTAAAACTTAGCACCTATCTTAAAGGGCCCTTTGACAATCTAAAGGGGCGTCATCACAATTACAAATGGCATTAACAAATACATTTTCCCACTACTTAGTTAAGTCTAAAAGAAACCGGAATTCCGGGTAAAACCGGAAGAGTGGCAGCCCTGATAGAGTCATCACGCGTTGGTAAGAAGACTTTATTAATGAGATCATAACTCCTTTGTAATGGAGAATTATCAAAGTTATAGAGATCGCCTCCAATCATCAAGGTCAAATCAGGCGTGTTTGATGTATATTGGTCTAGTTAGTTCTTCAATGAGGTAATTAGGTATGAATTCTCGTTTGCCATTTGTCTAAATTAGGTGGAATGTGTATAGCAACAAGTACATAATGGATCCCGCCGCTTTTGGAAAATACCACCACTGATTCAGAGGTAACACGAATGTGAAGCTGACGAATATTTAATACTTGTATGCGCGAATGCACCCAAACAGCCACAACACCGCCGATGCGACCGACTCCATCCAGCGGAAAAGGCGGTAACCATCGATGTGGAAAAGCAATGTATCATGCGCATCGTTAAGCCATGATTCAGCTACACTGAGAAAGTCTGGGGGAAAACACGAACAGGATAGTCTCAAATCGTCCAATTTTCCAGGAGAAGCGATTGATCGCGCGTTAATCATGAAAAACACTGGGAGCATTTGGAATTTATCACGTACAAATCGTCACAGTCTTTCCTTCCCTGATGGTAACGTTCAATCCAGCATATCTCCGACACTTCAAATTAGCACGTGATGTTCGTTCATGTTCCAATTGACTTGGAGTGAGATCATGCTTTATGTACACACCACGATAGTCCGTTCAACTTCCTAAGCTAGGAGCACTTTTCAAAACAGTCATCTTATCTTCGGGCGATCGAAGAACAACCTTAATAGGACGATATCCTATGGATGCCTTCACGACCAATTCTGAAAAAGCGTTCAGCGTTAATATCGTCATCAACAGCAATGGTAGCAAATCACGAATGGCACTTTTATCATCGCCCGTTTCACTGGCTGAGTCACTTTCCGATTCCTCAACGCCTAAGATAATGGTGTTGCATCTCCGAGACTCTCTGTTTTCAATCTCGTTCAGTATATCAGCTTCAATGTCCTTCTTGATGGTCGTCAAAGAGGGTCATTATGCGATTACACTCAGTCATCATTTCTTTCTTGATTTCAGAAACCGTCTCAGCTATTAGAAAATCGAACACCTGCGTATCTATTGCAGGACTTGAATTAAAGCTTTCAGATTCAGCAATATTTACAGCATCCTTCAATGCTATGACGATGCGTTGCCGACATTCGTCGAACTTTCACAAGAGAAACAGAATCGGATTCTCCATAGCTCATACTAACTTGATGCGTTAAAAAGTGACGCATTTAGAAATGACGCTCGGTCACGTGCAAAAAAAAGCGGACACGGGGACCTCCACTGAAGCAATGATAACAGCTGATTGTTTGCAGTGGACAATACCCAACTGTTCAAGCACATCAACACCAAACGAAGAATGACCGGGGTAACTAAGATGACGTGATGATGATAGAAGCGACGTAATTCCAACTATGCGACTGAATGCATCAGAACGACAATTGCTGAATATTACTCAATGCTGAGACAATGTAAAAGCGATAATTAGACAAAAAGACTCAAATTTGCCACCAAAACAGAAATCCAATTCAATAGTGATGTCAACAAGATCGTGAGGAATATTTTTGTGTAATGAAACCCCAATATAGACACCAATGCCATAAAAATCGCGAAGAAGAGAATCTCGATCAGAGACAGCAGACGAGACCTAGTGCTACAACGTATGCCATGTTTTTTGCACTGTGACATCCTTGTAGAACACACATTGTGCTCGGGAAGCTGCAATCGATACAGTCTACATTTGCTACTTGCACATGTGACTGGTGAAACAATCTGGCAATTCGTAGATGTTTGTTTCTAAACCACAGGACATTGTAAAGGGAAGTGCATCGCAAAGCAATAAATTCCATAGATAAATGTCACAAAATACGAAAAAAAACAATTCAAAATCAATAGCATGTACATTTTTGAGAGGCAGCATATAGATGGAAAGCATGAATGTTGGTGAGTTGAGTGGCAGCGAATTTTTGTATTGTTCGTAATCAGTAGTTGAGTACCTTAGCAGAAAAAATTTGGAATTGCACTAAGTAACGTGCGGCACACAGCCAAGAAAACAGGATTTATAAGTTTATATAATAGTCCTCCGCTTTAGCAAACTTGCAGCGCGTTGCTTCTTTCCTCCAATTTTGTCAAACTTTCCAGTTTTATAACTGAAATCAAGTCTACGCGCTAAGGAAATCACTTACCTGACGTTGTATTTCATACTTACTCTGGCTAATGAAATCGAGGATTAATACATGTATCTGATGAAAATGGAAAACAAGTAAGTATTGAAGTAGTTGTATTGATGTGAAACGCAATTTAATGCAACACTTCAAGATAAATATCGCTTTGCTAGGGAAAGAGCTTTGTTCTTAAATGCACGAGAAGTTATAGGCTTTTGAGAGTCATGAAATGGATTCAAGGCTAACTTAGCGTATGCCTCGTACATTTCCTGCATGAAATGCCGAATGCCATCTTCGTTCTTTGAGTCGTGGAGAATGATGAATCGCAAACGTCCTGCCGTCACAAAAGCCGATGCCAGCCACTCATTAAACCTATCTACTACTCGTAAATACATGTTATTGGTTGACCACATTTGATCATCCACAATATCTAGTGCAGCATGAGCCACGAATTGATTAAGATGACGATGTTCTTCTCTTTTCATATCCCTCATTTGGCTATTCGATGAATATTCTAGTTCATACAATGGATTATCTTTGAGTCCAACAATAACGAAGTAATATTGACCACTCATTCCGCAAAAATTGACAGAAAATCATATGTTTCTCTTCAGATTGCAAATGTGAGTTGTAGTTAGTGAAAAATACCTGTTATAAACAAAATTGGTTGACCAAACTTTTCTTTGAGGTGGGGGAGTTGCATGCATTTTTCTTATGTATTTTGCCATCAGTTGATGTTTGATTCTATTGCAGTTGAATTTGTGCGTCGATGCCAAAATTCAAGAAAAATTCAACCATATAAATAATGCAATGTATAAGTTATTGATGCATTGACAAGTGATAACTAGCCAGCATTGAATGTTTTTCTTCCCCAACAATCATAGGATTCCGCCAAAAAAGGCAATATTATGACACAAACGAAGTTAACGGAACATTCCGCAACAGCAAAGACAACACAACCAGAAATTATTGTCCTACAAATAATGTAAGCAGCTAGATACCGCACCATAGAGTACCGCGCATTCTCTGACAGTCTGCCCAGAAGTGATTAATTCTGTCATGAATAAATTGAAGGTCGACATCAGAAAAAAAGTGATTCCTTAAACATAATTCTTGCAACCGGAATCTTAATCCTCAGAAGATGGCATCTATTTCTGAAAATCAGATTGATAATAGATTTTATTATAGACATCGAACATTATGTTGTTGTTCGATGTCTATGGATTTTAATATCCAAGCAAATTTGACCTAAATGCATTGTAACTTGCTTGTGGTTCTACGCTAGGAGCTACTGTAGTCTTTATAGCACTTACCATTAACGGGGGCGTCGATCCGGGCGAGTTGTCGTCGGCCTGGTCCTCCCAGCGTACACGCAGTCGCCGAGGTGAAGCGGTGCCTATACTAGGCGGGTGTCTCCACGGGCTTGCCGGTGGGTCGATCTCCTTAACGGTCGGCTTCCGTCGAGGCGAGTCTCCCGATTTGGTTCGGGGTAATTCTCCCGGCTGTCGTCGGGGTGAAGAAACAGCGGCCTCAGAGTCTCGTGGCTCCGGTTTAATTAGCAGCTGTTGTGCACGGGAAACAATCTCCTCCGCTAGAATAGAGATGTCATCGTCGTCAATAAATTCATCACTGCATTCTGCCATGTTGACCGGAATTGCTAGAACAAGCAATCCCGACCAAGATCACAACAAGAAAACTCTGCTCACCTGAACATTGCTAGCAGGTAGTAAAAACAATTCCCGCGAAAAGTACAGGCAATTAAAAAGTAGTGCAGTAAAAGTCAATAAAATTAGTTCACTTAAAGACCCCTACCTTACACTATCCCCTCCTCAACGAAGAAGGTCTCGCTCCTGCGAGCGGTGCCAGTCTACACACGAGGTAGACGTGGGCGGATGATCCGCTCCGCGTATCGCGCAAGTGCGTGGCGCTCCTCCGCAGTGTAGTGCGGGTCTCCCGTGTTCACCACGGACGGCTTGTAATGTATTGGGGTAAAGAAGCATGCCCCTACATTGTTGATACTGTGAAGGCGATCTCTCATGCGCCGGTCGTGACCGAATTTGTCCGCGGGCGCGTCGATGAAGAACATCGGGATGCCGGAGAACTTCCGCTGAAGTTCCTCGTTCAGGGAACGGAACCCGGCCCGGACTTCCTCGATGCTTCTCGCCGAGCGGTCATTTACTCCTACACCCACGACGATTGCGGCAACGTCATTGCGGCGCACATCGCATTGGCGTACAGTGTTTGCAGCTTGCGCTGCTCGGAGACCCGGTCTCGCAATCGAGCGATATGGGGCAGCGGTAAAAGGCAGGCGGGTGAAGTTGGAATCGCCAACCACCAGCGTCATTTTGCGGCTGTCTCGGCTTGCATCCACCGGTTGCCGGGTTCGGGCTGCAGGAGATCTTGACCTCGTCCGTAAGTCTTTCATGGATTCTGCGTCCATTCGCCGCGCTTGGATCCTCCTCATTGCAGGATGGATATCCTTCCGCATCCTATCCCTCACCCTGTCTCGCGAATTGCCGCGGTTGGGTGGTCTTGCCCTGTCTCGCGAACTCTCGCGGTTGGGCCTGAGGACTTGGAGGACATTCTTCGTGATCTCGGATGTCATCCGGTCGATGGTGTCCTGCGCGAGGCTTGAGTTGGTCGACGGCTGGTCGTCTCTCACGCTCCGTGGTGGTCGCAAGATGGAGCGTGGTTTGATCGTTGGCTGCGGGTCTCGCGGTTGCAGCTGGAGAAGCGTTTGACGCCATCTCGGCAACTTGGACAGTAGCTGGGGGTGGTACCGTACCCACCCGGTCCAGCGCTCCTCGGTGGCCTTGATCCGCCTGGACGTCTCTGATTGGCTGCGGAGACTTGTCAGGATCTTTCCAAAAGAGGCCTCGGCGACCGAGTTGATCCATCCCTTCCCGGTTGGATAGGCGACTTTGAGATGCGGGGGCAATCGTGTGTCGTGGAGGCAGTGGTTGACCACACTGTACCTCCAGGACTCCAGCAGATCCTGAGGGATCCTCCCCTCCCCAAAATTGATGGCTCCGACCAACTGCTCCCTCCTCGTCTGACTGGAATGACAGGTGAGAGATGCAGATGTCGGAATCGAAGTCCGAGTCTAGGATAGGGTCGGAGCTTATATCAATTACTTCTCCTAATCCTATCTCGTCTGAATCCGACGGCTGGTCTGAGTCTTGCTCGTCTAGGTAAATCACTTCCTCATTCTCGATTGGGTCTCCAGACGTTGAGGAAGACTCGCTGTCGTCATCACTGTATAAGCAATGCTCGTCGATGTTGACGGTTGGTCTCTCTACTGAGGGAGGGGGAACAGTGTTAGTCTGTCCGACAGTGTAAGGAGAGGAGTCTGGTGTAAATGTTCGGATCTCGGGAACTGGTTGGAAATGCACCTTCCTTGTCTTTTTGTCAGTTGAATTCAATCTGACGTTCCTAGGGCATGGCTTTACTTCGTTGACATGCACAACAAGGGTTCTTCCCGGTCTCGCTGGGTTGCGGATTTCTATGTTGGTCCGGCTTGGCACTCGTGTCACTAAGTATGGTCCATCCCATGGCCTTGAAAGTTTTGCGGACTTACCAGGTCCGGGAGTCCTATTTCTGTACCATACTAGATTCCCGACTTTATAGGTGGGCACTTTCGTAGCGTGGTGATCATATTGGGTCTTCTGGTGTTGCTTAGCTAGGATAAGGTTTTTGCGAGCCCCGTCGGCAGCTGCTTTCAGACTCTCCTGTATCCACGTAGCATAATTCTCAGCTTCTATGTTGGCGCTGGATACCGAATCGAAGAGAATGTCCATCGGGAACCTTAACTCCCTACCTATGGCTAGGCGAGAGGGGGAATACCCCGTGGAGTGATGGACATTCGATCTGTAGACCCACAAACAATAATGGATGGTGTCGTCCCAGTTGCGTCTATCTTGCGCAGCATGAGTGAGCAGCAAATTTTTCAGCGTGCGGTTTAATCTCTCTACCGCCCCGTTAGTAGAGGGTCTGTATGGTGAAGAACGGATCTTTTTAATTGCTAGCACCTTGCAGAAGTGCTGGAATACTGCCGACTCGAATTCTTTGCCCTGGTCAGACAAAATTTCCTTCGGAACACCGTATCTGGTGATCCAGCTGTGGAGAACTGCATTACCCACATGTTTTGCAGTGTGCTGTGGTAAGGGCACAGCCTCTGCCCAACGGGTGAAAATGTCCACCATAACCAGGATGAAACGATTTCCTTTCAGCGTGGTTGGAAGGGGTCCGACGATATCCAGCGCTATGCGGTGGAACGCCTCGCTTGACTCAATGGGTTGTAGTGGGGCTACTGTCTTTGGATTAGGACCACGGCATTGCCCACAGACTCCACAGGTGTCAACCCATTCGCTTATTTGCGTTTTCATCTTTGGCCACCAGAACCGAGATTTAATTTTCTGGTACGTAGTGGCCTTAGCGTTGTGGCCTCCCGTGGGATTGTCATGATACTGGTGAATAGCAATATTTCTCCACTCTGGTGGGAGGAATAGACGCCAGTCGGTGTCGTCAGGCTTTTTGATATGTAAGAGCCCTTCAAAAATTTTGAAATAGTCAAAGTGCTTGATGTAATCTTGCTGAATGCGATATGTGGCGTTTGATGGGGGTTGTCTTCTCTCCGTGATCCAGGCACTTATCTCTGCCGTCGGCAGGTATGCTTGTTGTGCTTGTAGGAGGTCCCCTGCAGTCAATGAGAATGGCCACTGGATTAACGAAATTTGCGCAGCATTCGGTTCGCAAGAGGGGCATTCTCCGTGTCGCCTGTGCGGCCGCCTGGATAGAGCATCGGCATTTGTGTGCTTAGGGTTGGACCGGTATTCAATTGAGAATCGATATTCTTGCAATTTTTGTATCCAGCGTGCCACCTGTCCAGTAGGCTCTTTGAATGACATAAGCCAGGTGAGAGCGCTATGGTCTGTCCTCAGAATGAAATGCTTGCCTAACAGGTAAGGACGGAACTCGTGAACGAAGTAGACCATGGCTAGCATTTCCTTGCGTGTAACGCAGTAATTGCGCTCTGGCTTTGTCAGGCAGCGACTCCCATACGCTACTACTCGCTCGAGACCATCAGGACATTTTTGGGACAGCACAGCTCCGATGGCTTTTTCAGAAGCGTCTGTGTCGAGGATAAAAGATCCTGCGTTCTCTGAGAAATCAGGTAATGTTAATATTGGGGCACTACTGAGCTTGAAGCGGAGTTCTTCGAAAGCGGTTTGGCATTCGGTTGTCCAAACAAATCTTACATTTTTACCAGTGAGGCGATGTAAGTGCCCAGCAGTTTTCGCAAACCCTTGAATAAATCTACGATAATAACTGCAGAGTCCTATGAAACTCCTCAGCTCCTTTTGCGTTTTAGGAACGGGCCAGTTGATTATTCTCTCAATGGTAGAGGGGTCTGTGTGAACTCCCTTGCGAGAGACTACATGTCCAAGGTATTTAACCTTAGATTTGAACCACTGGCATTTCTTAGGATTCAGTTGCAAATTCGCTTCACGGAATCTCTGCAGGACAGCCTGCAGGTTTAGCAAATGATCCTTAAATGTCCTCCCCATGACTATGGTGTCATCGAGGTAAACGAGGCAGGCTGACCATGTCAGACCGGCGAGTACATTATTCATCAGACGCGCAAAAACAGCTGGACCATTCGTCACCCCCATAGGGAGGACGTTAAATTCATATAGGCCGCGGTGGGTGGAGAAAGCAGTTTTCTCTTTGGACTGCTCGTCCAGAGGTACCTGAAAATAACCAGACTTCAAGTCTAGGACTGTGAAATAACGTGATCCACTTAAAGCGTCGATACTCTCGTCTATACGAGGTATGGGATATGCGTCTTTGACAGTTATCTCATTCAGCTTCCTGAAGTCAACGCAACAACGAAGAGATCCGTCTTTCTTTTTCACTACCAGAATGGGAGCTGACCAGGGACTGTAACTGGGTCGAATTACATCATCATTGATGAGGTCATCTAGCATCGTGTCTACCTCAGACCTCTGGTGTGGCGGTACTCGGCGCCCCGGAATTTTGATTGGAGCGTGGGGTCCGGTGTCTATCTGATGATATAATAGAGTTGTGCGACCCAATTTCTTACCTTTCTCTACAAATACGTCTTCATAGGAGCGTAACACTTGGGCGGCCTCCTCTTTCTCCTCCGTGTTGAGGTCTGTCTCGTCCAACTGTGTTATAGCTGCTTCTATATTTGTAGGTGAAGCTTCAAAACTTACTTGGTCTGTTTGATCCGCCGACTCTGCCAAAACCTCGATTGGTTCTATAGTTGCAATTTCGCGACCGGCAGGTAGTCGGACATCAGCATTAGTAATGTTCATTAGCTGAAGCCAGGTTTGGTTGTCTCTGGGCTCGCATACGGCATTTGCCAAGAGGACACCGTCTGGTAACTGATCTCGCTGAGCGGTGAGTAAGTTGAGGGAAGGAATAGGAAATTCTGCGCACTTCCCCAGACGATATGCGACACTCTTGGGAGGAATTACCGTATCTTGTACTAGATGCACACTCACCTGGTATGTTTCGACTCTCCTCAGGATCGGTGTGCTGACTGCTCTATTGAAAAGATAAAACGTGTTACTTACCCAGTCAGCGCATCCTCCATATAACATAATGAAATCCAGTCCGATAATTATGGGACTCCTGAGGCGTTCACAGACTATAAATGTCTGGTTGAAACATTCGCCCGCGACTTCTATGGGTATGTTAACTTCTGCAATAGGTTTGACTTTGGAACAGTCAGGCTGGTCAAACTTTGGCATCTCCTTGCGGGTGTACGAAACGCCTGTTTCTCGGCACGTTTCAACATCAATCACGCTACGATCTGCTCCGGAATCTAACATAGCGGTACGCGTTTTATGATTTAAAAGCAGTTGAATAACGTTACAGTTTGGGGTCTGGATTGTGACATCAGACGGTTTCTCACCGGCTGCGGAATCAGTCCGTCCGTCCGCGGAGTGTTCCAGCCTCAGTGGTTTAAATACCTATTTTCCCGAAATGGACAGTTCCTCATGAAATGTCCTTTCTCTCCACATTTGAAACATTTTACTTCTTCATTAGTTCTCTCCTCTCCAGAAAAAGAGCGTCTTGGAGGGGTAGGAGGTCGTAGTGCCCGTACAGGAGATGGGCTCCTCCGTACTTCAGGCAAATTTGGTGGAGTAGGCGGTCGGATAGGAGACAAGCTCCTGCGAACATCTGCGGATCGATAAGCTGGCATATTTTTCCGGAAGGATGACCCTGACAGTGGAAATGATCCTCCCGTAGGCCGACTTATTTCGACCATCGAGTCCGAATTGAGCAGACGATTCCGTTTTATCAAATCTGCTGCGTGATAGAGATGCTCAATCGAGAGGGGTGGGCTAAACGTGAAATGTCGAGAGAGATCGACATTGCTAGTGCCGGCAAGCATTCTTTGAAGAATAGCCTCCTCCTGTTTCCAGGAAGGTTGAGCCGGAAAGGCAATCCTTACTAATCGCCGTAATTCTCCCTCAAAATCTTGCAAATCTTCAGAATTCCTTTGATACCTGGAATAAAAAAGTTCTTGCGCCCTCGACATATTAATCGGTATAACGTATTTCCTCCTCAGAGACTCGACAAGCATATCAAAACTGTTTAGCACATCATCCGGTCGATGTTGCACGAACTCGAATGGTTTTGTTCCCAACTGGGAACAGAGTCTATGAATTCTCTCCTGTGGAGGATAGGTATCCAAATACATAGATACTCGGCGAAACCATATGTCAAAATCTTCACCAGATTCCCCCTGAAAAATTGGTACATTTGTCATGCTCAATTTTTCGTACTTACCTGTCCGCTCTCTCGGTAGGCTGCTGTCTATCGGTGGCTTTGAGTGTTCCCGGTATTTCATCAGTAGACACTGCACAACTTGCTCAAAAGAACAGTGACCAAGACCTCCAGGAAAAAAAACACACAAACACTCGATAACGTTGTCTCCTAATTTTGCGGCAAAAATAGGGTAAACGCTCGGCCTCTGGATAAGTATTCATAGCGGCACTTATCCGTTGATAGTAAATAAAAAAATTACCTCCGTCAAATACGGGAAATGCGTTGAGTGGAACACGCAACCATGTTGACGTGTCTCTAGCGTGAATCCCACCGCTGCCACCAGTGTAACTTGCTTGTGGTTCTACGCTAGGAGCTACTGTAGTCTTTATAGCACTTACCATTAACGGGGGCGTCGATCCGGGCGAGTTGTCGTCGGCCTGGTCCTCCCAGCGTACACGCAGTCGCCGAGGTGAAGCGGTGCCTATACTAGGCGGGTGTCTCCACGGGCTTGCCGGTGGGTCGATCTCCTTAACGGTCGGCTTCCGTCGAGGCGAGTCTCCCGATTTGGTTCGGGGTAATTCTCCCGGCTGTCGTCGGGGTGAAGAAACAGCGGCCTCAGAGTCTCGTGGCTCCGGTTTAATTAGCAGCTGTTGTGCACGGGAAACAATCTCCTCCGCTAGAATAGAGATGTCATCGTCGTCAATAAATTCATCACTGCATTCTGCCATGTTGACCGGAATTGCTAGAACAAGCAATCCCGACCAAGATCACAACAAGAAAACTCTGCTCACCTGAACATTGCTAGCAGGTAGTAAAAACAATTCCCGCGAAAAGTACAGGCAATTAAAAAGTAGTGCAGTAAAAGTCAATAAAATTAGTTCACTTAAAGACCCCTACCTTACAGCATGATCACCTACAACTGTGAATTGTAGCAGCAGGCTGTAACCATAAATATTTGATCGTTTAGCTGATGATGTGGCTGTCAAGAAATACTCTGAAAACATTGATCAAATAAATATAGGATTGACTAATGTTGGACTGACTGACCATAGGTGTGAAAGTGCATTTGGATGTGCATCCAAAAAAGTTGAAGTTGTATGTTTGTTTTAATGGAAAGATGCTAATCTGCAATTTGAATGTGAAGGTTATCTGCAAGCATGGGTAAAATCATTCGGCAACGTGGAAATTCAGGTTAGAAAAACGTTTTGTAAACGTGTTCAGAAACGTTCAGAAATCTTATCGCACATAAGTTTGCTCCGTCAATGGAAATCTCATACTTGACCAGAAAAACTGTGTTTTCCTTAAACTGTTGTCATCTTCGACATAATTTACATTGAGTAAATACAACTTTTAGAGACAGTGTAATAGAAAATGTTTTTTGTATGTGCCGAGTTTCAAGCTGTACTTACGTCGTGTTGCTGATACCTGACGTTTTTAACCCTTTAAGCCCCAGGGGACACCCGTGTCCCGCAGTTAATGAAGACGATAGTGTTTAAAATACATCTTAGTATAGATTTTTAATGTCACATAACTTAATAACTGAATACGGATGACAGAAATATTCGAGTATAACTGACATTTCTCACATTTTTGTACAACATATTTTACTGTTAAAAAGTGATGTTTCACTTTGGTACATTGATGATCTTACAACAGTGACGGCGTCAGGTCATAACATGTTGGAACATTTTATCTCAGTTACATTTTTTATATTTGATCAAAATTATGTAATAGACGTAATTGGTTCAATGAAGAATCTGATATAGTGTAAAAAATAGACGATTTTATCGAATGGGACACCAGTGTCCCTCTGGGGCGCAAGTGATTCTTAGGGAAAATGTTGACTAAGTTGCGATGATGTTTCTGCTGGCATAAATAGTTACCTGGGAATCCCAGCAATGACAATCAACATTTTCTGCCACGCAGATGAATGGATTTCCCTATCTCAGTCGTCACGCTATAGTCAACGTGAGATAGTGACTTTAGGGAAGTCCACGATCTCCCCACCAAGTATATATTATTCTTATTATCTATGTTTGTAGCTGTCAAGCGTATGGCGTGGTAGGTTAAAAATAGATATCTGGGAATATCAGAGAAATCAGCTTAGATACTCATCTAACAACCAATTACATGTACGGTATATCACAGCTTTCATTATATCAGGATTTCGTTTCCGAAATTCATTACTCGCAATGCCTCGTTCAAAGAAGATCATCTACAGTATAGACAAGCTGTCCAGTGATGAGATTTATGCTATCCTTGACAGAGTGGATAGCGAGGATGAAGACAATATTGACAACATCATGAATGATAGTGACACCGAATTTGCCACCAGCGACAATCCGACAACATCAGAAATAGAAGGATCAAATAGGCCTACTGATCATGCACTGGAAAGAGGATTAGAAGCTGTCATACATGTACACGAAAATGTAGAAAATATCGAGAGCGAGAATGTGATGCGTGAATTCAAATGGAAATGCAGGGGACCATCGATCGAAAGAGGAACTTGTCAATCCGATGCACCATATCAAACTTGATATACAATCAACGATTCCCAAGACAACTGACATTATTACAGTTCAAGGAGGCGATTTCTGATGGCCTCACAAGAAATTTCTCGTCTCGAAAGAGAAATTTTCCTCAAATTCGCAGCAATATTCTCATTAAAAGAAGACCAAGCAATGTAAGTCAAGCAGTGCATTTGCCCACGTTTAACAATGCGAGACGCCGCTGTGTTCAATGTTCAAAACAGTCAATTGAACAACGCACTTTCGTAAAGTGCACTTCTTGTGATGTGTCGTTGTGTCTCTTGAAAGAAAGAAACTGTTTTCTCGATATCCATTCGTAAAAGACGTTATTAGTGTTTTCCAAAAGTTATTATTTAGCTTGGTAACTATATGTTGCTTTGTCATCAACAGAGATTGCAAATAAATTTGTTCAAATTTAATAATATTTCTTCACTTGAGCCCCAGAGGGACACCGGTGTCCCAGTCTGGTGTGGGTATTATATAAATTAATTATGCAATGATGATATAGATATCTTTCTATTGACCAAAAGCAACAAGAATTATGCTATAAAAAGTAGAAAATTATCTCTCAGTTACTTGTGGGGTTTAAAGGGTTAAGACAACATGACGTCGAAGCAGGTTATCAGCTTTACTTGACTCTCAGGACTCAAGGATCGACAATGATCCTCTGAAAACTTCAAGATATCTTCATGTGTGTATGTTTTATATATTTTTGGCTTGAGCGCCTTTCAGATAGTCACATGTCTGAGTCATGGCCTTTGTGGTGCACGGTCTCCCATTTTCGTTAGGAAAACAAAGTTTAAAATTGTCCCCACTCGCTACTATCGGTCCAGTGATAACAGAATTCTGCAAACTTTGCATTCCCGAAGTGTTTGAACTTCTTTTGGCTTGAGCGCGGGTTTCTGGAAAGGGTTTCCAAAATGTTTGATTTGATGTGAAAAATTTCATTGTTTTGAGATAAATCGTTATTTTATAGCGGTCTGGATAAGTAACAGTGCTTAGTTTTCGGTTGAAACCATACTTTTAAGGAGAAAATACACTATTAACCACATACACCGATTTTCAGGTCAATCCGTTGAGAAATGAATGAGTTTTGGCCTTTGCGGTACAAAAACATTGTTTTTTCTTATATTTTGCTAATTTTTTAAGTATTTCTAGAAAAGTAGACGATATCTGAGCGAAAAATTTCAGAATGATGTAGATCAGTCGTTACTTGACCTGAATTTAAAGTAGGAAGAGCAACGGTTGAGTATTTAAAAAGTTATGGCCTTTGCGCTAAAAATTTCATTTTGGCTTTTGCGTTAAGTATACCTAACCGAAATTCACCATCTATTAGATTTATCAAAGTATGTCTTCATAGAAATGTAGTAAAATCTGTGTATGACCCCCGCTGTGTATAGAGTAACCCCTAAACTTGTGTAATCCTATAGGTGTAACCCAAAGAGCATCGATTTACAGAACCAAGTCGACAACTTTTAGGAATATCCGACAGTCAGAATCCGACTATCAATTACAATTGAATAATTACACCCAAACTTAGAAAAGTCTATAGGTGCAGCCGACTCGAATCAATTAACGGTACACGCAAGCTGACGAAACCTACAGGTGTAATCTACCAATCATTTCCGACGGAATTGACATATTATCTTTGCTATACCATGCTTTCTTGGCCGGTCCGTACACCGCAATATCAAGTGGCTGCAGTGCACTTGACGTATGAGGAGGCAGGCAGGCAAATCATGTGTACACCTGCACTCCTGGCTTTCACTGCTGTCTGGTAAGTCAAATGAGAACCGTGGCCATCGAAGTACACAAGAAGTGGTTTAGGCTTTCCTTCGACCCACTTCAGAAATACATTTTCAAACCAGGCCTCAAACACATAATCTTCCATCCATCCACTTCGTGTGACATTGTACGCGGTGTTTGGAGGGCCCCCATTCATTCAAGAGTCCATAATTTGATTTCCTTTGCCTTAGTATGCAACATAAGGTGGCAGATACTGCCCAGCTGCGTTGCCGCAAAAGAGAACTGTAAACATTGTCTGCCTTCTGTTGGAACTATGTACTGCGCGTTCTTGGTGCCACGATGATAGAGGCACTTTTTGGCTTTTGGATCCAAGGCCATATCGATTTCATCGAGATTATATCCTTGCGTAGGCTCGATAGTCCCTATCTGATCAGCCAACTTGTGTAATCATGTCGAAGAAACCATCAATGACTTCGGTCGTAAGACCTTTCGCACGAGCTATCGTGGCAAAAACCTTCGCACGAGCACGGGCATATCGTGGCGTCCCTTCGTTTGGCTTCTCTGCTTGCTTCCAATGCCTTACATGTGTGGTTTTTTATATCTCCGTGATGCCCGATACTCGCTCTGTCCAATTCCAATAGCATTATCTCCGCAAATATTCGTTTAACGTCGTAAATTCTTCGGTTTTGGTCTACTGTTAAATTACATACTATCGCCATAATCTTCAGCTTTGTGAAAGATGACTAATAGGAGTCATGACTAACCTGACCTCCAAACATGTGTATTCTCGCGAAGATTTGCTACGACTGAGACCTTTCGCCCCACACAAACTGGCGAGGCGTACAAGGCGTTTCCTATGGTTCAATCGCCTCCTCATGTCAACTCCATCTGTTTCTTCATCCACCTATTTTCCCAATAATACGTCATTTCAGCAGCCGCATCATACCTTGGTCTCTCCTCCCTGCGAACAACAGTATGCTATTTCAGATGTCAACTCTGTCTGTAACAGGAATTCCCACTGCAAGGGAAATCTGAACTCTCCTGTAAATAGCAACTCTTATCAGTCTTCCAGTTGTCCTGACCTTTTCTCTCCTGTTTCTGAAATTCAGCATCCCATCCCAGTTCGTATTACTGACAGACATTATACTCCTATAAGAATAGTTGATCGTCATCGAATTATGGTCAATTTAACTGATAAACGACAAATCCCTCAACGTAATCATGACGAAAACAAGGTAAAAAGGAAGAATCCTCTGGCTATTCGAACGATATTGCTTACTAATCTACGGTCAATTTCTAACAAGATAGATGAAGTTGCGATGTTGATGCATACAAATAAACCAGACTTCGCCGTTCTAACTGAAACATGGCTAGACGATTCTACCCCAGATGGTTCTATATCGATTCCTGGATACAGCGTTGTAAGGCAAGATCGTAATGCAAGAGGTGGCGGCCTGCTATGCTACATCAAGAACATATTATCTTTCGTTACAGTGGATATCAGTAACACTAACATCGTACCGTGTGCCCCGGAAATTCTTGCCGTTATTATCAAAGACACTAAAACGCTTATTATAAGCGTATATCATCCTTATTGGAATCATGCAAAAAATGATTCTGATTGTATTACATCGTTGACAAGTATAATCGATCATGTTTTTACAAATATACGAGTATGTGACCCGAGGAATTTTCAGACAGTAATATGTGGTGACTTTAATGGTTTAAGATAATGGTTTAACAATATTGAAAGACTGACTGGTTTGCATCCTGTAGTTTCAGATCCGACACGTGGTAATAATATTCTCGATCAGATTTTCACTGACATTCCTCACTCCACTAATCCTGATATCCTTCCTCCAATTGGTAGATCAGATCATTGTGTGGTTCTTTGGAGAATATCAACAACGACTTCCTTGACGACACGTGTGAGAGTGTATTCAATGGGCAACAAAGTGCGGTTTCACAACATGATGAACAGCTATGACTGGTTTTCTTTTGTTAACTCCTTCTCTTGTGTTGACGAAGCTGCTCTGTTCTTTCAAGAGTCCATCAAGTGCATATATGATGCGTGTTTTCCACTCCGAACGATCAAACTTCGATCAAGTGACCCACCTTGGGTAACAGACAGCCTAAAGATGCTCATTAACGATCGCGATAGAGCGTATACTCAGAAAAAGTGGTCTAAATATCATCGTCTGAGAGATGATGTGATACAGCAAATTCGTTATTTGAAATCTCAACAGATCGCCAAAGCTGTCAACTCTGGTAATGTTAGGAATTTGTGGAGTGTAGTGAAGGAAATGGGTCGTCATTCGTCTGTCGTGTCGTCATCATCTACTAATATGTCTCCGGATGACTTCAGTGGGTATTTTTGCTCCCTATTCCAAGAGCAACGACTATCTCCATCTGAAATTCAAATGAGTGATTTGCGTGACACCACTATTCCCACCATAACTGCACTGGATATTGAGCCTCTCTTGCGAGGCCTCAAGAGAAAAAGTGCCGGTCCGAATGAACTGCCGTCGTTCGTCTTTCGTGAGTGCTTTGACGTACTAGCCCCTGCAATTGCAAAACTGTTCAACATGAGTATTGAGTCTGGTTGTGTTCCTTTGTGCTTCAAAAGGGCGAACGTTGTACCAGTTCCTAAATGTACCAGACCTCGTGTTGTATCTGATTACCGACAAATTTCACTACTACCAATACTTTCCAAGGTTTTGGAAAAAGTTGTTTTACATTTTTTGATACTTCCATCGATCAAGAACAAAATTAACGGTTCACAATTTGCTTTCATACCCGGTATCTCTTCAGGGACTGTTTCAGCCTTAACACTGATGAGTAACCGTATTCTTCAATTCTTGGATACCAGCTCTGGAGCTGTGCGAATCCTTGCCTTGGATTTTGCCAAAGCATTCGACAAATGTATGCATAACGTTATCCTATCGGCTGCAACTAATTTCGGATTGCCTTACATTGTCTTAAAGTGGATCTCAAGTTTTCTGAACGATCGTGTACAGCGAGTTAGATGGAATGGCGAATACTCTAATTGGAAATCAGTAATAAGCGGAGTTCCTCAGGGCAGTGTGATCGGACCAACGCTATTTGCTATGGTGGTTGACGATCTTGAAGCTTTATCGCCCAATTCACTTATTTTGAAGTACGCAGATGACGTTACGATTCTCCATTTCATAAGAAGCGCTTCTGACGATAGACTTCAACAGGAATGGGATCATTGTCTCAGTTGGTCTGAGGCAAACCATCTACCGTTGAATATATCAAAATGTAAAACAATGGAAATTGTGACTAGGAAATCGGTGACAATTGACCCTGTGATTGTACAGCAAGGTGTACTTTTACCTCAGGTAGAAGAATTGAAAGTTCTAGGGTTGACCTTTTCATCTACCATGAGATGGAATGCCCACATAAGTAACATTATCAGTACTGCCTCACGTCGTATTTACTTAATAAGAAATTTGAATCTCTGTGACTGTCCCCCCGAACTTATTTTTCGTGCATATGTTGCTTTCATGCGTTCTCTTATACTATATGCATATCCCGCTTTTTGTAATTTAACATTATATCTACAAAAATATGTTGTCCTCATTGAGAAGCGTATTTTACGAATAATTGGGCGTGAAATGAATCAGTCTCGCTTGTTTACCGTTGCCGATGCATCATGCAGAAAACTATTTAGAAAAATTGAAAAAGATGTTAATCATCCTCTTCGAATTATTTTTGAAGAGCGCCCTTGTCCCAATGTAATGACTCGCAATAGATGTTCATTGAAATGTCCTCGCGCAAAGACCAAACGATTTGGTGAATCCTTCATCAAATTTTGTGCTGCTCATAACATGTGAAGTTTCGTGTAGCTAATTTGTGTGAATTATAATTGTATGTAATGCTCTCACGGATTTTAAATGAGTTAATAAAGTCATTCTCTCTCTCATATTCAGGTTTGCGACGACTGAGGCGGGTTTTCGAACGAGCGCAGAAGTTTATTAATCAGTCCTGACCTGGTGTATTATCTTGGAATGGATTAGGCGCACCAGTTTCGTCGAGATAAGACTTCACTATCTGGCATGCTTGTCGTGGTTCCAATGTCCACCCTGCTTCTCCAAGAAACTAAAAAGCCGATACGAGGTATTCTTCTATTTCCGCGCTGATGGCAGTTGGGCGTCCTGCCCCAAAAAGGAGTCTCGCCCAATTTTCGTCTGACGATTGCGGGTTCCATTTGTCACGTACCCAGTCACCAATAGTGCTTCGAGGTATGCCTAAATCTTCAGAAACACTTCTGGTGGATTCTCCTGCCTGAACACGGCCCACAGCTGTTAACAGATCTTCCTCCGTGTAAGTACGGCTGGGCTTCTTCTTTGAGTAGTTGCGAGGCATTTCGTCGAGTCAAGTAATTCAATCCCGAGGCGTCACCTGAAATATTAGCAAGATACTGTGTCATGGCTATTTATAGCAGCTAACTAGAGACAGCCAATCATAAGAAGTGAAATCATTCGTAGAATTATTACATTCCAGATCAGAAAAGATTAGGCATATGCAATTTTGTAACGAGCATCAAATGATGAAATATCAAATTATAATGAAAATCAAAGAAAGCTTTTAATCCTTTAAAGGGTCGTCTAAGTTTATATGAGGTAGGCGTAGATTACATTGCATGGAGCGGTAGTATACCGTAAATAGAGTATTTTTTTGCTAGTTATACGATTTATTTAGAAGAAAACTCATCTGGATCGCAATGTTTAAGCATAAGATATTATATAAAATATCGGGTAAATTCCGGCCAGAATGTGGCCGGAATTTCCCTGCAATGGCCGGAATTGCCCGGTATACCCTATAAGTAATTTACCAAAAAAAGCAAAATTCCGGTTTTTTTTTACCTAGCATCCACACATTTGTTCACATTACAAATCTTTCTCCACCACAATGAAATATAGACACCAGGCTACAAGATCAAACAGCAGCCTTTTTAGTATCTCCTTCTTGCCTAGTAAAAAATTTGGATTTACGTGACTTATATTTAGGTAACAAATTCACGAAAAAAATCAAGCTTACTGAAAATAAATCGCTCGCTAAGATCAAGTCTGATGACTTCCAGCAGCTATACCATTGCTTTTAAGTAAAGAGCATCGTGTTTATGAACC
Organism: Prostheceraeus crozeri; assembly: GCA_907163375.1. Lineage (NCBI taxonomy): Eukaryota > Metazoa > Platyhelminthes > Polycladida > Euryleptidae > Prostheceraeus > Prostheceraeus crozeri. The sequence continues at coordinate 89,386 of CAJQUW010000682.1, read as the reverse complement.
TATCCTATTAACCAAATTCTGCTGATGATATTTGACCCTGACTTTGACTGTGACTCTGTGATGGGTAGACTGAAAAGTGCTTGACGTCGTGTCCATGCTCACGAAGAATTGAATTTGAGCAGATGTCAGTCTCGTTATATAGGCCCCTATTGAATAACTTACACATGGTATATAACAGTAATGTCAGCTCTAATGCATCAATATTTCTTGCATTACATGTATTTTTATAATCGGCAATTGATATTACGATTCTAGGATATGTAGACCTACCGCATCGTATCGATGCATTGCTACAGTCCGTGCTTAAATAAAACATGTGAATTCATTAAAACAAAATTCAGCCAAATTTACTGAAGCTAAACTAATATATATTCAAAAACAAGTTAATGTGTATGATACCCTTATTGAATTAGCCTACAAGAAATAGCAATCGTATTTCTTTGATATGCAGATAAATCATCGGATACGGTACCGGCACCGTATCCGATGATTGATCGTGTGTCGTCGAGTGAAAGCTGAACATCGTGCATGTGAAGTTTAAAGTCCGATCGTCGGCACAAAGCAGGCAGTTCAGCATTTTGCGATGAGTCAATTGAATAGCAACTTTCCGTCTCGTTATCAGAGGACACCTGATTGGTTGATGGCACAATAATGGCTTGTGTGGATGTGATGTGCTTCCCAGCGGTCGTTTGTGCTTTCAGTTTGTATGTCTTTGCAGCAACTGCAGCCTTTCGTTTCCTCGAACGTGCCTCTCTTTCCTCTGCCTTTCTCAATGACTTTGGAGTTGTTGGAACTTCAGCCTTATATCTGTGAGTTTGTTGATTGTCTGGAACCGAACCCAGCTGCTTGTCCAGAACAATTTCCAATAACTTTGACTGGCGGTATGAACGGTCAGCAGTCGATGATGGTGACATCATACTGACGCAACCTTGACGTGGAAGGGTCCAGTTTCCAGGTAGGCACCCACTCGAGTGACCACGTTGTGACATGTTGAGATGACGGCTTCAGATCTGCGGGAATGGGTTGCGAGACCGGCTTCGGAGGAACCTAACCTTCAGATGTTTGGACCTCAGATGATGATTGAGGATGGATGGATTGTGACAAGTTGATCTGATCATCTTCAGTATTAGTGATTTCCGGACGTCCTTGCGCTTCCAAATTTCGGTAGGTTTGCAGAAGGCGGGGATTGAAGCGTTTTGCCAGGTACGCCTGCCGATTTAATGGGAAAATACCGGTGGCGGCGAAGCTGGCTGTGATGCTTTCTGGACTGAGACTGTCTGACCAGACATTGCTGAGGAAACGACAAAATTCATCCCGTCTCAGTGGTACACGGCGGCCAGTTCGACGAAACTCATGCTGGATATGCGAGTTCCAGCGTGATTTTAAGCTGGAAAAGCAGCCCACGTCTAACGGTTGCAATCTCTCCGTCGTGCTAGGAGTTAATTTCAGGAGAATTACATTCTCGGTCATTGCCTTCTCTATTGTTGAGACACTTAAATGCTGCATTGCCCCGTCAAAAATGATCAGAAGAGGTCTCAACTTCTCCTTTTGAAGGAGGTTACGTAAACATTCCGAAAATATTTCAGCGGTCATCCAACCATTTTTGCTCACACGTATTTGCATGCCAAGCATGGCTGATTTGTACCTCGAAAAATGACCAGTGGACGCGATGCGGAGCCGTCAGCTTTGCAAGCTGCGAGTATTGTGGTGTTTGCGTAACCACCGGCAACTCTTGCATCTGTAAAATTTTCACCAACGGGGCGAAGCACTTTTCGAGGAGCTGGATCATTATGAGTGTTGCTTTCGTCACAATTGATTATGCGACTATGAAGAATGTCATCTGCGGAAGCGTTTAGATGCTTTGTTCCAAAACATCGTAGAAGTCATAAATAGCGAACGGATGGGTAGTTGCGAGAATTTGACCGACTGCGACATTCGTTGAGGCCGCTTGTTCGAAATCCCATGACGCCTGCAAAACTCTAATCAGTACTTCGGACTCGGAAGCTGTCCATCCTCGGTCCAAAGACTCATCTCGTGGATTTCACAATAGTCCTTTATCAATTGATGTATACCAGATAGACCGAGACCAAAGTTCGCTCGCGCGCTTGATATCAGCAATAGCTTCTTCGTCGGCGTCACATAAGATGTGGCAACCATGCGTCGTTTTCACCGATGCATCAGCGCCAGAGTCTCGTCGGAGAGACTTTTGAAGCGTTGTATACGACATATGGTAGTCATTTGCAACACTACGGATACTTCGGTTGGATGAGCGTACTTCTTCCATTGCTAATTTCACTGATTCATCTGTCCAAGCCTTTTCTTTCTTCTTGTATTTGTAGTACCTCCGGGTGCCTTTCGACGACATCTTAGACGTATTTGCAAGTGAAATGAATTTCAAATTCATTTTCTATTAAAACAAGTACTTAATATCCCACAAATATTCAGAAAATGGTACTCACTATTCGTTAATTTGGAGAGAATAAAAAGTAGTGATTTTTTTCGGAATTTCCCTGTCGAAAGTTTACCGAAAAAAAATCAGCTAGTACTCGACATATTTTATTAATAGCCGTTAACCGACATCATGCATGCATACTAGAGGGCATTTGCAAATCACATGCAAAAAACTAGCGCTCAATACTCAATCCTTGCTTCAGGAGAGAAAACTTTGCAGAAGCATACAGAAACTTTTTTGAGCGAAAATGCGACACATTTTACTAAAGTGAGTCGTATTCACACGCTAAGACTACTAATGACAAAGTTTTTTGTGTGATGATTGTTAGAGACTTGGGCTATCCATAAATGTCTGTTGAATTGAAATCAAAATTTTTCTCTGGTTGTGAGCTCGTGATTTTTATTTCGGTAAACTTTTTGCAAGTTTTTATTTTTGGTAAATTACCTGATATATTATGTGGTAAATTTATTATTCTGTTGTATTTTAGCCTACATATTAGTGAGAAGGAGAGCACAATAAACTATAATTCTATAGACTTGCTTACTCATTTACTTATTCCTTTTTATGAAACATGTATATAATGGGTCTTTGGGCGAACTTTGGTCCAACTTGAAACTTCTGCCGAATTCAAACAAAAAGTAAAGTAACGAATAACTAACTTAAAATTGGACCTTTGTACTTCTCCCCCCCCCACGAAAAAGAATCGACCCAATTCTCAACACAACTAATACCTTATATCCGTGGTTTTTGCCGTCAGAAGATTCCTGGACTTAAAAGGACAATTTGTTTTCTAGGATATTCCATGACATTCAGTGACAATACCAGGATCTTACAGGACATTCAAGAACAATTTATTTTCTAGGACGTTTCAGGACAATCAAGGACATTCCAGGACATACCAAGACCGCGGATACCTGTAATAATCCTTAAAAAATTCCAAAAGAAACTATAGCGGGAACACTTCCGAAATTATGTTTAATTATATCACGCAGAGTATTCTCCGCTATGTTCCGACGAAATGACAATCACTTCTGGTCGGAAACGTTGCTGAATGTGGTGCATTGGTTTCTACAAGCAACCGTTCTATAGGTATCGCTCGCAGTCTGATTCTTAAGATCATTTCGCCTATTGGGATGGCTATCAACTAGGATCGGAGCGACTGAGAAGTACATTCGCGGGAAGTAGTTGGCGAATGATCGTACTATATGACGGCCAACGAACGTGCAATGTAAAATCATTTTTACATTGCTGTTCACCGTATATAGGAGAACCTCAGTCAAGCGTTGATGTGCCTCGTCTTCTCTCCACTCCATATCTCTGCAATGCAGGATCAGGGGCAAATGGAGTTCCTCGGCCAATCGTGCTTGGTCAGCTAAGGCGTGGGTGGCACTGGATATCGAGTGAGATGTTCCACTTCATGTCCAGGCCAGTCTCGCGGATCGCGCGCACACATCTCCGTTCCAGGATATGCCTTCTGAGTCTGGCCTCCAAGACTGGTGATCAATCCTGAGAATGGCGGGGATGAAGGCCCAAGGATAGGAGAATATAGACTTCAGAAGTCTTCCTGAATGTCACTTCCTCCCCACAAGGAAACCTTATCCCTGATGTCTACCATGGCAGACATCAATGAGATCTCGTGCGCCATCTCATTCAGGGTACCATTCTGTCCGGCCCTCAGGTAATTTTCAAGCAGGTGGATATGAGAATCACACATTCAAATTGCGGGCGGACTATTATCGGTCTGATTTGCGATCGCCGCTTATACGGTCTCTTGGCCCTCTGGTGAGATCCACTCTGTATCTCCTTCGGGGTCTTGTCTTTCTGTTAAAGCTTCCGCCCCGTCAACAGATATAAGTGGTTTGATGGATAGGAATCCAAAACACTCAAACATTTTTGTACTCAACATTCCCATTTTGACCCATCTCTCCTTTAGACTGCTCAGTTTCGTCTGGAATTCTTTAGTTTCGGAATCCTGAAGGTTCGATTCATCCGAAGCTCTATTTTGACCGAGTACATCTTGCTTCATGGCTTCGAAGGCGGTTTGAGGGACGTTCAGCTGCCGACATCTGTCTCTGAGTTTGGCGATGAGATGTTTCCGTTCGATGGCATGTTGTACGTTAGTAAAGTTTCCATGAATTGATTTCTCAAGTATGTAGCATTCGTCAGTATGCGCTTTCGAAGTCATTCCATCAAGTTTCATGTCGACGATAAAGTGGTCGATGTCTTAGGAATCCTTTTCCTTTGAATGCATAATGCCAGGACCGAAGAACATGGGATACTTGCCAGTGTTCCCGTGCACAAGCGAGATGATATAAAGAGCAGAGTACGTCAGGTAGTCCGCAGATCTGTACGTCGTATCATATGTATGGGATTTCTAAACCCCACTGAATCAGTCTCATCTGATGTTGAGTGAAGCAGTATGCAGAGTGCTGTCTGTCTCTTGTATAACTTGACCGCAGAAAATCCTCTTCGTAATTGACTGACATCTGCATGATGGCAAACCAAAGGTCGGATGTTGGCTTGGTCCTCCTGCTCAAATTGTGGACTTGCACCCGATTTTGGAGACCCACAATTTCTTTGTAAACTGCAGAAGCCGTGCACCCCGTCTTCAACTTTTCATACCCTTCAATAACTCCCGGCTTGTTGGCTTAAAAGGTTCATCTGTCTTTTCATTTCCATGTGGTGGATTATGCAGTGACTGCTGCTTCATTATTGACGTATTCCACCATATTGTACCACTCGCCTTCGTTGGGCTTTATTTTCTTCATGGATGTTATTCGACAACGGAGACTTGTTGGCGGCATGATCATGATATCGAAACGACATCATGATGATCTCCTGATCTTTCACGTGAACCTATTTCGATTTATTACTCCCGCACCTTAACTTTTTGAAGGAGGCGTCAACATCTTCCGACATTTCCCTGCGGGCATAAGTGTCATCTTGCAATGGTATGTCGTACCATTGCCGCCGTCACTCCTATATCGACAGCCATCATCAACCTTCCCCATTTCTACATCCTCTAAAAGCACTTTTCTCCTCCCCTCTGCTTCAAAGTGGCCTTACACCGGATCTGAAGCTTCGATGGTGCTTCAAGAAGCACTCATATAAACATAAGCGCTGACTTTCTTTCTCCCCTTCGACTTTCTCCACATTTCCAACCTCAATGCATTCCTTCTGATAAGTGTTCTCAATGCTGTCCTCCAGACTTCTACACGCGTCAATTCCGTCCTGGAGCCTATTTCAATTTAAGGTACCTAAGCCTTGAGTAACTTAAAAACAGCCTTAGTATGTTTCAGTTTTAAGGTGTAGGTACCTTAGGGAAGTGCGTCATTTTGTAGGTGCCTTAAGGCGCCTCTACCTTAACACTAGAAAGACCGGAAAATATTTATACCTAGAAAGACCGGTAAGTGTCAATTGACACTTAATATTCTTGTAATAAATAAATGAATGAAATTAATATATTTCCTATTCCAGCTGTAAGATATGATAAAAAGGAGTTAATTCATCCTCTAAAAATTTTGTAATTGCTCATATATCATACATAAAAACTGATTGCAGACCGAATAAAAGTTTTTCGATGATTGGAAAACTACTCAAAACAGTCCTTACAAGTAGTAATAGTGCATGGACCGCACACGTACCTGTCACATTTTGTACAGCGGTTACTTGTGCAATTTTTGTTGCAGAGGCGGCATTTTTTCCGCTTATTCGGACGCTCTTTCTTAGGAGCAGGTGAAGGCTCTGATCGAGGTAAAGGAGGAGGGCGACTCATGTCAATTAGCCCTTTCTTCAATTCTAGAATAAAATCCCGCCGACTTGTGGTAGATCCTGTGATCTCGCGATGAAGTGTGTATGCGTTGATCGCTGCTAAGTCCAACAAATTAAAAAATATTTGGAGTGGCCAACGTCGTGATGCTGACTTTGTGGAATACATACGTGCCATTTGAGCAACCGAATCTACACCGGCTTTTGTTCGGTTATAAAATTTTACAATTTCGGGTTTGTTTCCATCCATCGAAGTGTCAGTATGCATCGTCGAAAGCATGATGACCGACTTATTACTTTTGACTTTGTACGAAATTATGATGGCATTTGATGAAGCATGTCTTGCGCCAGCGACTGAATTGACTTGTCGCTTTTTGTCGTGTTGAAGTTCATTAGGAATTTCCCTCCTGGATTTTTTCATTGTTCCTACCAGCGTGATGCTTTCTCGAAACAGCTTTTCGGAAAGAGACAGGCTGGTGAAGAAGGTATCGACAGTCACATTATATCCACCACCGAAGTATGGTTCCAGTAGTTTCAATGTAACAAATTCTCCCAATTGCATTCCTCCGCGATTCTGAGTAAGTTCCCTGCCAAGATATGGGAAAGCGTTGTAAATATACCGAGATTCAGCATCGGCTAAAATCCAAAATTTTGCTCCGAATTTATCCGGCTTATTGGGCATAAATTGTAGAAATGGACAGCGCGTCTTCATTGGAAATAACTGCTCATCTACTGTCATATGAAACGAAGGTTGGTACGATGCTTGTGAGTTCTCCACGAATCGAGTCCATAGTTCACGAATCGCACAAAATCTATCATACAGGCGGCGTTGTGATCGAGTGCTTTGTTCATCAAAACGAATATGCTTCATAATGAATTTGAATTTGTTACGTGACATAGTGTCAGTGAATAGCTTTCGACCAAATTCAGACCAAAGAGAAAACAGAGGCTCATTTTTCGCAAGAAATACTCCCCGAGCAAAAAGGAGTCCAACAAATGAGTAGATATCTGCTAAGTCTATTGAGAATTCACTGTCGTTAGTTGTTTGAATGTGGGATAGGGTATATTGGTAAACTTTGCGCATGCATGATTCGTCGAATATTCTCAAAAATGCACTAACACAATCACGAACGGTTCGTTTCGCGGACGCAGTTGGTCCAGGTGTAGTTCGAACAATGTTTGATGCTACTGTCGGACGAATAGGCCTGTCAGAAGTTGTTGTTGCTAGCCACTCACATCCATCCCGCGATTTGTAATTACCATTTATCATTGCACCTTGGCTGATAACTTCCGACTCTTCCTCTGATTCTGATGATGAATAACTTTCGTCTTCAACTTGTTCTTCCATGCGTTGTATAGTATTATCAATAATGTCATCTGTTTCACTGGCACTGTTCTCGTCATCACTGGCTAACAGCAACTGAAGGGCTCTATCTGCAGCATACCGTCTCAGGCGTGACATTGCTGTAACTCAGAACCGCATTCAATGTAGGAATGAAATCGAACACGAGCTCTGGCTGTTTTGTTACTTTCATTTCATGAATCATACCGTCATGCGTTATTCCATAGAGATGGATTGTTAGCTGAGACCGTGCGACCTGAGGCTGAGATCGATGATAGACTGGGAACGTGGTGCATGAATTGAAGGACAATGCGGTGTATGAACTGTGTGATACAGGCATAAGTCGCGAGTGTAAGCAAGCTTTGTCTGTCGTTGCATTCACACATTATAAGCGTGAAAAATCTGAGCAACACACGAACATTTGATGATACTGGAGTAGTGAATCTCTATCAGATAACACAAAGGTGTCAAATGATACCTGCTGGTCTTTCTCGGTATATGAATGTGTCCGGCCAAAACTAGAATACTTGAAGAAATTTTTATCGATAGTGTTCCGATATTTGAGCAATTCCATTCCTGGGTTCCGAAAAACATTACTCAAAACACAATACTTGACGAGTTTCAACGCTGTGATGCATCAGGAAGTGTCAAATGACACCTCCGGTCTTTCTAGTGTTAAGGAAGACACGTTAAATTGCTTTAAGGTACCTAAGCCATCTTCAAGGGACGTTTCAATTCAAGGTGAGGTAGCCTTACCTAAATGCTTTTTCAAGTATTTAAGATAGCTACCTTATTGGATTGTATTGCCACCCAAATAGATAGAAAAAATTGCTTCTTTAAGGGTAATAATTACTTCTTTGTTATGAAAGGATACATTGAGTATATAATTTCTAGGATTAAACCTATGTATTAATAGAATTGCCTGGCATTTAATTTAGGACTATTCAGTCAGTCACTTATTCGGTTTATTTAACGTAATGAATACACTAGGCTAATATCTAATCAATTTAGGTTTAAAGTACACGAAATATACACTTATTATCAGAATTTAATTCTCGCTTATAAATGTTATCGAAGTCTAATTAAAAATAATTTATCCAATGAATTCATCGTACAATATTGTTGCTTGATAGCAGAGTAGATTATGTTGCGATATTTCATAAATAAATAATAATACATGAATCCCAGATAATAATTCATTTCATAGAAATCGTTCGTCAATCATAAATGGTTCATTAACCTAGCGGTCTTTTCCACGTAATACTCTCGCCTCGCCTGAAGTAGTTCCATTCGGATCTCGTGCTCTTTACGGTTTTGAAGAATTTCTTCTTCCAATTTCTTGCACGCTAGTTTTTCCACGTCAGATGAGGAGAAATGATTGCTCGATGAGTTTATCTGTTCACTACATGCGACAGAAGTATCCGTGTCCTGAGTTAACGTCGCATTCTCATCGCCGTAACCACAGTTTTCTTTATCTTCCTCCACAGGTACATTTGAACTTGTTACCCCTTTGATCTGTACAAGGGATAGGTTATCCCGTCCCATGATATCCCAGCAAAGTTCCATTACTGGGTCTGTAGCCATAGGAGGTCCACTACCCGCTGCTGATCGACTTCGGCCAATATTCGTGACATATTGCCGCAACTTCGATTTTAAGTTGTCCCATTTCTTTCGTATCTTCTCTACGGTAACACCATCCATTTTAGTTATATCAATGAAATCATCACACAATTGTTTCCAGCTTGTGGACTTATTATTTACAGTAAGTTTATTACCAATTTTACAAAATAAAGAATCACGTCTTTCTTCTTTTACCGGCGCTGTGGCCTTGTGGTAGATTGTTCGCTCTGCGTCCGGGAGACCATGATTCAAATCTTGGTCGGGTCAAACCTGAGACTTTTAAAATAGGTACACTCTGCATTCTTGCTAAACACTGAGCACGAAAAAGAATGAGAGTGGTAAATGACAACTCGGCCACATGGAAGAAAGGCTCCGTGCCTAATGTGGTTCCGAGTATAAACAACGTTCATTTTTTTCATTTTTCTTGAATAAGGGATAGCATCGACAGGATTTGTGCATTTGAAAATAGGATGTTTGGCATGTTGGTAGATATCGCAGTTGTATCGGAACGTTGTAACGGAACTTGTATCGACCATTCGACTGTCAGGTATGACGCTCACAAGATATTATATTAGAAGAATACCGCGTGTGATGACGCAGCCAAGTTCCCTAGCCCTCGAAAATGTAGGCTATTGTCTTTCCAAGTTCTTATTGTCACCCTTCCGATGTCAGTCTCTTTAGCAGGTGATATGACGTAGCCATAGAAATAAATTGTTTATCTGCGCTGCTGAATCATTATTTTGCCTGAATTTCATTCTTTAGGAGCTCAAACTGAAATGCTATGGACGAAACTATTTTGATCGAGTTAATCGAGTCTGCGGAAAAAATGGAAAGATCTTTTAACGTGCTCTCACGCCTGCCTCGATATATCAGTGATCCGTGTAATCCATTTGAACGATATAATGACGCTTTATTTTTCCAACATTTTCGATTTACAAAAGAATCAGCAAAAGTTGTCATCGAAAAGCTTATACCTTTCTCATCGGAGAAGAACTGTTATTGTAATAGTATTCCTCCATTTATGAGAATACTATACACACTGCACTATTTGGGCACCGGAAACTGTTTTTGGAATATTGGTAATGAAGAATCTGTTTCTACAACCGCTGCGTGGCGTAGTATTTATGACGGCATTAATGCTCTCTGTAGAAATGAGGTAGTACGACACTGGATTCCATGGTTTAACTTCGACAGTGCTCAAACAATGGCTGCTCGCTTTCAACAGAAATACCATTTAAGACGAGTGATAGCCGCGATAGATGGCACACACTGTCCTCTTCTACAACCATCAGTGCACGAAGCAGCATATATCAATCGCAAGGGATGGGCAAGTATCAATGTCATGGTTGTATGTGATATTGACTATGTTATTCGGTATTTTGATTGCTCTTGGCCTGGATCACCTCACGACGCAACAGTCTTGTCTGAATCAAGCCTCCCTGGATTAATGCAAAAACTAAATGGGTTTTCACTGATTGGAGACTCTGGATATCCGTGTCGGAATTGGTACCTAGCGCCTTTCCCAGCTAATATTCCTCTTGATTCAAATCAATTACGTTACCAGCGGCGTGTGTGCAGCAAGAGTTCATGTGGAGCAAACAATTGGCATATTAAAAACCGATGCAGAATTCTACAACGACCGTATCGTTCCAAAGTTGATAAATTTGGCTTGGTATTCAAAGCCTCTTGTGTGATAAATAATATGGCCAGAAAATTCAACTTAAATGAACCCTCTGAAATGGAAAGTGAAACTTCTCTCGAGCAGCCGTCCGATATCTTCTCAAGCAACACAGGAATCGGAAATGTTATACGAAACTCTTATGTAAATAGCTATTGTCGATCATAATTGTATTTGTACTCGTAAGCCTATAGTGTGTGATATGTAGGCTAATATAAATCATGTTAAGAAATTGAAGAGATATTTCTGAAAATAGGCTTTCGTAATTAGTATATTAAATACATCGTAACGGTAATGTTTGTTCAACCGATATTTCATTGCATTTTCTACTAAAACATCGACAACGTTCATATCAATCATGTCGTCGTGAAGCCGTTTCAATTTCGTTTAAATAATATCAGTGACAAAAATTGTGATAGATTTTGCAAATTGAAGAATCAGATTTTTCTTGTAACCGGAGTTACTTGTATAATGTCATAATTTATTTTTACATAAAACAAGTGAAACAATGTATCAAGTGATCTGCACTTGAAGCATTATAAGTGACGAATCTTTCTCTGTTGTTAATATTATAAGAGATTTCACTTGACTGAGTATAATAACGAGATCATACACGTAGATACCGTATCTAATTCACAGCGCGTTCGGATTTCCCTTTCATTTTATCTCTCTGTACTTAGCAGGCCCCGGATTTATATGCATTTATAATGGACCAAATATGCAATTAAAAACAAAATATATGCATTTATTTAGAAATATGATCTCGTACCGGATTTTTTAGAGCTATAGTGTACTTAGCCTACAGTGATTATAATCGAGATTACAGAAAACAATTCTAATTTCAAGCAACCTTCAAACAAGTCAAACGTCGGAACATGAAACACTCAGTGGACCACATACCGGTAGTATAGTTTCAGTTAATATGAACGAACATATATTTTCTAAGGTTTTGTTTACTAAATCCGTGGCGGCTTGATCTCAAGACATTCTTGTATCTTGAGAAGAAACGCTCGACATCAACAGTTGTCAATGGAGCATATTTATAGGCTGCAAGGGCAGCAGACTGCAAGTTTGGAACTTGTTTGCATTGTATGCTTAGAGACGGACATGATGGATCAATGATCGACAGAATTGGTAAAAAACACTGTAATCCTTTGTTTCTAGCAAGAACGCTTTTTACTTTCTGTTGCACGACTTCAGTTTGAGGCAGACTTTCTATAAGTTTACAAAAAATGTGCCAACTATCCGGTGCAGCGAGAGTGCGACACTCCAGCTGTTGAATGATTTTGGGTATATTTGAGAAATTCGCCTTTATATAAGTCAGATAATTTCGGACATCATTATTTCTAAAGTCATTTTGAACTTCAGTAATAGAAGCCGCTTCATTTGGATCAAGGGCGTCCAGAACCAACTTGACTTCTTCGAAATGATCTGCATAATAATCAGCAGCTTGTAACCAGGTTCCCCACCTTGTAACTACGGGTTTAGGTGGAAGTGCCAGATCGGGATTCATTTCCTTAAACAACGAAATACGTCGAGGGGATTTCAGGAATACCTTATTCGCATTTGCTATCATCGAATTTACCGCTGGATATGAAATTCGAACGAAGTCAGCAATTCGATGCAAAGAGTGTGCAAGACAAGTCACATGAATGCAGTTTGACAACAAAGACGATATTCCATCTGCCATCTTATGCATGTAGGCAGCGGAATCAGTAACAAGAAGAAGAAATCTTTAGAAATCGTTCCCCTCACCCGGTACGGTTTTCAGTGCATCGACGATTACATGTGCAACAGTAGCGTGGTTTGTGGTGTCAATATATTGTACGTCAATTAAGTATGATTTCGAATCCTCCTTGAGAGCCCCTGCAAATACGTTCACGACCAACCTTCCGCATGCATCTGTGGTTTCATCCACCGATATCCAAAGATACTCATCCTTGAGATCATTCCTGATTTCATCTATCTTTTACTCATATAACTTAGGTATGAAGTTCTTCCGTATTGTACTCACTGAAGGTACTTCAGGCTTGAGATACTTTGAAAAGAACTCACGTACTGGAGGTTGATCTAATTTCGAAACAGGTATATCAGCGCTTACTAGCATCGAAGCTAAGTCCATACAAAATTCTTGATTCCGGTCAATAGATTCTGACAGAAACAGTTGATTTATTGCTGACCCCTCCTGTCCGGCGGGCACTTTCGAGCGTCGTATATGCATTGCGGTTTGCATGTGTTGTACTACCGAGCTTAGTCTTTCAGAAGAAACTGTCACTGAGCAAGTTGATCAAAGAAGTGTACCATTATCTTCTTTCAGACACTTGAATTCGTCAATATAATTCCGAAGAACAATAGTTTTCGATGTCTTCACTTTTGGCATTTTCACATGCTGCAATAACAGAACCGTATCTGATAGAATGGTGCGGCCATCAATAGCCACGAGAAGTCTATTCTATTCGAAAAGAAAGTAGACATTTATTTGATGTTTTGATTGGTTGACTACGTGCACGATACGTCATTTACAGTGGGATCATCATCTACGTATGCATTATCAACGACTTCTAAATATAGAACTGGTGTCATTATCAGGACGCGCGCTCATCTTTCGCGAGATGTCTACCAAGTCTTACAGTAGAATTTACTGATATTATTATTTCTAGTTGTTAGGCCTACTCATACTAAAGTATCGAAAATAAATGGAATTTTATGTTTTACGATGTAACTATCAGGGCTGGGGTGTCGTGCTTTTTTTGACCGACACCGACACCGGGTTCGAGCACGACACCGGATTTTGAAAAGCACGACAACGACACCGGATAATAATAATAATAATAATGATTCTAATTGGCGCTCACTTCCACTTATTGGCGCTCATTTCCATGCGGGAATGGCGCTCATTTCCATCATGCGGTGCTCAATTCCAGGCACCCTGGCGCTCGTGGGCGACTTTTGTCGGTCGATTCCTTTTGCATCTTAAACTTGTATGAAAGTTCCTGAAATGTATACCGGACATAGAATGGTCATGCATGTCCATTACATCAGTGTTGTATAGCCATCGCCTACTTGCGAGAACCAATATAAAATCTATGAGCACATTATCCGAAAAATGACCGTTTCGTCGTCAGATAATTGAAGGAGCACCAAAATATGGAATTGCTCACGAAGCAGAGCTCTCAAATGCGTCTGGTCATTTTACACCTATTCGGACTATCTAAGTGACCAAAAAGTCCTATATCAGACCAATATCCGTAAACAGTGTATGTTTCATTGAAATCTTAATGAAGGAAGAACGTTGTGTGGGTGCATTGATGACTGAACACATTTCTCAAAAATTACCGGTCATCAATACCGAATACTTGGACCACTTACATGCCATATAATATGCTACATGAGATCGATATTAGTAAATAATAATTTATATTTCAGATAAATGTTTAGTAGATGATATAAACAATTAGACAAAGTACTCGCAATATATCATGAATGTCTTAGCTGAACAGAATGTCAAACAAAACATTAATCACTCAATAAATTCGAACTGAGTCACTTTTGATAGGAAACAGGCCTATATTTTTCAACTAAATAGGCCTACATTTTTTAATCAGTCGAACAATGACACCAAATTTTGAAAGAAGGAGTAATTTAACTTGCAAAACAGATAAAGAAGTACCATTAAGCCATGTTGATGACGTCAGTCATTACCCACACCAGCTGACCACCATCAAGAAGTATCACTAACACATGCTGATGCCACAATACAGTCATTGCATACACACGGTCATCACTACCGGTCAGTTGGACCACATAGGCCCTGTGAGACCAAATTTTGCATGCATGCATCTTTTCATTTGAAATTAGGGCCAGGAGTTACATTAGGACATGTTGATGACGTAACACTGTCAAGATATACACACCTGGTCATCACTATGGGTCAGTCGGACCACATAGGCCCTATGAGACCAAATTTCACATGCATGATGTCATCCAAAACTAGGTCAAGAAGTATCACTAACACATGCTGATGCCGCAATACAATCATTGCATACACACGGTCATCACTATGGGTCAGTCGGACCACATGAGACCAAATTTCACATGCATGATGTCATCCAAAACTAGGTCGAGAAGTAGCATCATGAAGTGCTAATGACGTAACGCAATCATTGAATACACCTGGTCATCATACTTTAAAGTTTTATAGCTTTAAACTTAACAGGAAGACCTTTGATTTTTCGAAAGGTGGGCCTACTTACGAAGAGAGAATGATCAAATAATAAATGAATAGTCACGCATTAGTTCACGCTCAACAGAACCAAAAATGTCATATTTCTCACTTAACCTTTAAGAGCGAATCGATGTTGTCAATGTTTGCATCATATCTCCCAAAGCACTGAAGAGGAGGTTTATCCTCCGATGCGAAACCGCTGATTATCGAAGCACGACATGCCAACCATTAGTTTTGCAAAAAGTAAGTGCCAATCTAAACTACTGATGCATGCACATTGACACTATTTGATCCTCAAAACAGGATAATGGATTTTCGAAATTGGGTAAAGAAGTAGTATTAGGACATGTTGATGACGTAGCACGGTGATTACAAACCCCATGCTAATAATAATCGGACCACGTAGTCCTATGAGACCAAATTGCGTCTATTTACATGATTCCATATAAACCGAGGCTAAGAAGTAGTTTCCAGTGACATCACTTGATTCAGTAACCTACCTGTTGGGAATCTTGATGTCTATTCACTAATAAACTTTATTTCACATGAAATAGTAAGCTTAATACAAAATTGCTAGCTTATTACTAGCTTTGTCCTATCGGATTTATAGTTTGCAAACTCACGGTCACAAAATAGAATGAACATCAAACTGAGATGTACAGTTCCAAAAATTTATCTGATGAAAATACATGTATATCTTTTATATTCATTGACAGTTTTAAGGGAATAAGAAATTGCAAGACTGAATTTTTTATCGATCACAGTGGGTACGTACAAAATTTTTAATTTCACGATTGTAAAATAGGTATTGAAGAAGTAGCTTATTTGGTGTTAAGTCAGCAAAACAATTTTTTTAAATGAATTGTATCTTTATATAGTTTGTTAAATACAAAAAGAATTTTTGAATGCACCTACTTTACAAAATTTAGATTACGGACAATTCAACAATGATATGCGTCGGTTCAATAAATCTACATACGTGTATCAGTACGTGAAAATGAATTAGGGGTGCAATTAACGATAGAATAGAGTAAACAATCAATACAAGACGATACAATGTGGCATTCTGATGAAAAGGCGAAGATATCCTATCGATATGTTATCTTGAAGGACTTTGGAAATACATCGATTTTTAATTCAAAACTCTATGTAACAGAATTGCTCTCAACAGGAGGCCTTTCGTAATGAAAAACGTGAGCCAGTACATGAGTGTTCACTCCTTTATTTTCGTAACGATTTCAGTAAAACAATTTACATTGATTCTAGACATTTCAAGCATTCGTCCATCGCTAATTACATAGAAAGGCGAACGATCGAAACGTCGAAAGCCAATGTACATTGTTTTACTCAAATACTTTTGAAGATAAAGGAGAGAACACTCACGTAATGGCTGACGGTTTTCATCATGTCATCGTTGTTCATGTCATTCACACATTTCTGTGTGATAGACCGTTAGTATCACTTGCCGACTTACACACAGTAGTTAAAAAGTTTTGAAAATTAATTTTTCCACCTGTATATTACAACTCGATATTTTTTGTTTCTGGATATAATAAGTGAGATCAAATTTTACAGAAAATATGTAAATTTGACGTTTGAAAATAAATCTACAATTTTGACAAACTATAATGTTAAATTTCTTGTACACATTTATAATTTAGCTATATGAGATTCATAGGTATAATCTGAGAAGAGATCTGTAATAACTGAAGTATGAGTGAAAGGAAAACAGTATGAAAATTCAGTGATGTATAAATTGAGTTTTTCATCACTTATAAGTGCAGTAAGTACAGTTTGAACACATCCAAGACAATTAACAACAAGTATGCGATTTTCGCATTAGAAAATTTTATGTACACTTTTACAAATTTTGAAATATAGTTCTAATTGATATACCTATATTACATTTCTTGTTTTTTACGAACATTTTCAATCATTACATCCTATGGGTTTTTTTAATATTTGGTATATCCTTGAATATACAGAGTTTGGCTTCCTTCCCAAGTTACAAACTGCTTCATTTTGAAGCCACAACCGAACTTCCCTCATGGTGGGACCTTTTCCGATTCGATGACGAATCCATTTTTCTTGAAACTCCTTCTCCTCTTCGGGAGAATACCCGCGGCGGGAATTCTTTGAAATGGTGTTGGCTTGATGTTCATCACAACCCTCGAAGAGATCTTCGTCACTACAGTTGTCCTCATTGATTTCATGTAAGGCGTTCCTCTTCGCAACTCTAGAGGGGCGGTCGATAGTAATGCCAGAGGTTTGCGGCGAATTTTGAAACTGTAAAGCAAAGAAAATGGAGTTTTTAATTGAATCATATATTCAATTATAGCGATATTTTATCGTGATTCATAGCAATTCATTTCGGAAATAACCTCCATAAAAATGATAAAAAAAGTATTATTATTTATTTATGTCGTAAAGTTTATAAATACGATTTATGTGTTCTTACATGGTAGATAAATTATAACTTACATCATTGTCACAAGTTTCCGGGATATCAGTAGACTCCTACAACATAAAAGAAAAGATGATTTATAACATGAAAATATTTTATTAAGATATATTGTTGCTTATTTCTGTAGTTAACTGCACTTCAACATTATCTAGGACAAAAACAAGCTCATAAGTCCAATAATTAACAGATATTATCATCAATAATTAAATATTTAAATTAAGAAGCGTACCACATAAATTTGTTAAAATCCTAAAACCATATCTGAACAACAAGGACATTGCGATTTCATACCTTCCTCAGATTTTGGATTGCAGTTGCTGCTGCAATTGACCTGGCAATAGTTCCAGTGGCCGTATACCTCAACTTTTCTACTGCATCAGAATGGACAAGGGCCTCTGTGATCAGGGTTTTCGTGTGGGGATCTGATTTGTGTTGATTCTGAAATATGCAAATATTTGATTTTAAGTAATATCGATTGTCTATGATTATCAGACGCTACTGATTAAAGAATTACACGGATAGAGTATTTTCAACAATTAACTAAACATAATCTTCCTTGAAACTCAGAACCTTCTATCAGAAGAACAGTATGGCTTCAGGCATTCTCGATTAACTGCAGATCTTCTTTCATATGTCACTGAACATGTGAGTCGTGTCCTTGACAGACAAGGTGAGACGAGATCAGTTGCCTTGGATATTTCCAAGGCATTCGATAAAGTCTGGCATCAGGGACTCCTTATGAAGCTCAAGTCCTATGGAGTTGCTGATCAACTCCACAAATTTCTTGCTTCTTTCCTTAGTGACCGGCAGATATCTGTCGTCTTAGATGGCCAAAAGTCTTCCACCAAGTTTGTCAATGCAGGAGTTCCTCAAGGTTCAATTTTGGGACCCACTCTTTTTCTGCTGTACATCAACGACCTCCCAGACTGCCTAGTGAGTAAATTGGTGATGTATGCAGATGACACAACACTCTTCAATTCCAATAAGCGACTCGCTAAAAACACTCAGCAACGTCAGCAGTTATGCGACGTTCTTAATGAAGACTTACGCAGGGTCTCAGAATGGGGCGCCAATTGGCTTGTTTCCTTCAATCCTTCAAAAACTCAGAGTATTCTGCACTCACGACTTAAAGGAGATGATGGTCATAGCATTAAGATGTCAGATAATAGGATTAGAGAACAAGATACCATCTCCTTCCTTGGATTGGCAGTTACGAAAGACTTGTCATGGAAACCGTACATCCAATGGCATTGGTAGTCTCTATCGTGCCAGCAGCTATCTTCCACCACAGACTGTCTGCTATCTTTACAAGTCCACTATTCGTCCTCTGATGGAGTATTGTTGTCATCTGTGGGCAGGCGCCCCACAAACGCATCTTAACCTCCTTGAACGGGTTGAGAAACGTGTCAAGAATCTCATGGGTGAAAAACTTGCTAGCAAGTTGCAGCCGCTCTCCGTCAGACGGGATACTGCTTCACTCAGTCTCTTCACAGGTACCAGTGTTGCGATTCTTGGCGTAGGGTAAAAAAAACGCGCAAGGTCGAAAAACACGCGCACATGTATTTCCTTACAAATAAGCCAAAATGGCAACTATGATCGCTAATATTTGATGAAACGAATTTTTACAAAGCTTAAATTTGCAGATCAGATACTAAGAGCTTTGGTATTTTTCAGGACAAGTCAACTACACACGTGCCTTAAGTGGTAGATGCATACGAGCAGTGGGCCTATAGCCTATCCATTGAGTGAGATGTTAATGAACCTAAATGATATTTGATAGGCTATATATGTGACTTATCTAGAAACTGCATGTAATTTGAAGTTTTGATATCTTAATTTTGATATTTTAGAATTTTCTTTGACACTTTCTCTTTTATACTTCGCTGCATGACATATACTATGCTTTGATTATACATTTTCCAACGCTATCCCAAACTAATTCAGCAATTAAGAACACTGAAATAATAAATGAGTCCTAAAAGTAAGATAATAAAAGTGACCTGAAATAATGTAGATTTGAATTGCTGTTGGACTGGATGTAATTATTTCCAATTAAATTGTCCTTGATGTAGCTTTACATGTATTCTATGTAGCGAACTATATCTTAAGAGAGCTGACCCTAGTTTTTCTGCTGCAGCTTGATATTAGAAATTAGGCATATATCTTTGCTGCCGTCATAAATCCGCACTACCCAATATGTAACTGAGTCCACACTCTAGAGCATTTGCAAGAAAAAATTGGCACGTTTTTCCTCATCTGTATTTTAAAACAATGATAAAAAATCAAAAATCCTTTAGAAAATCGTCAAACAAAAATTACATGGACAAAATGATAAAAAATGTCAACTGCATCTACTTTAACTTTATAAAACTCAAAACAATAAAATTCATCATACTTACGGCCAGAAAGAATAAGAAAAGCTGGGGCCTACATATAGCTACCGAACACGGTATTCGTTCGATTAGTACCTCCCACTGGAATAGAACTTAGAACCCCGTATTCAACATTGAACAATTTGATAGATAAATTAGTCTTTGGGAATAGTCAGGAATTAAAGAAATCTGGTGTAAGTTTATTAGATTATAAACCAAATTATTCGCTTTATCATCCGGCAAGTATCATACATGACAAAGCGAAAAAATTTGTTTATAATCTAATAAACTTATACCATATTTCATTAATTCCTGACTCTTCCCAAAAACTAATTTTAAACATGTCTAGTCAGCACAATATTTTCTCAAATTAATGGAGCCCCCTGCCCGATCACTACCTTGAATACATAGTACCCCCTCTCGACCCTGTCATTTCCAGTTGAATGGTCAGTTGGGAGCAAGAGAAGTAAAATATACGTACACTCAGGAAGAAGTGTCCATCGGACCCAAGGATCCATACTTGGAATTTAGAAGATAAATAGAACGCCAGGTCTACTAATCGAACGAATACGCTACGTCAACAATGACTACGATGAATCTAGTCTGATTCATCCAAATCACACGAGTGAGACAACCTAGCCACTGACTTACGCGCTTGTTTTGCAGCTGAGGAAGAGATCAAGCAGTCTAAAATTCGGTGCTTACGTTTCCCCACCAAAGTTTCCACACGCTCTTTTTCTTCCAGTGCCTTTTCATATTTATCTTTGTCATTGTCTCTAGCATTGATGAGGTCGCGAATCAGTTTGTCCTTTTGATCCATCTTCTTTTTCTCTTCCGTCACTGCTGCCGAAGCACAAGCATGTTGAGCTGTCAGGCTTTTGATTTTGTTATCTTCATCAATAGCTGATGTAATGTCTTTTTCGATTTCTCGTTGTGCTCTCTTCATGACTGCTTCATCCTCCTTTATTTTTCGCTGTCTTGCAGCCTCGACGTACCTTGCATGGGCGTTTCGGCAGGAGATCCGCAATTCCGTCGTGACTGGAATATGCGAAATTCCACCGAAATGGCTGATTGCGCTCTTGAGAAAGAGCAACGCATGAAGGGTCCCATCCTCCAACAAACTTCGTTTCTTTGTCAAGATATCAGACATAATGCTGAATTGTCTTTCGGTCACAGCATTTCCATGAGGGAGGGAGATCGCAACAGCCAAGACACGACGGAAATATGGATACTTGTCCATTGAATCAGGAAGAAGCTGCAACCATCCTGCTTGGACTGGCACATCTTTCGGTGGCTTGACCACAGTCATTTGAAGAGTTCTAACTTCCGATGTCAAATCATCAATATGCCCTTCAGGAAAAATCGATTTGGACAGCAGTTTTGTAAAGCCTACCACATTTGATGGAAATTTCTTCGACGTGATCTCTGATGGGTCGACGAACGTAAGATATCGCAGCACCTTGCTGCGGAAAGGAATATGTTCCAAGAGCTTTTCCAGCAGTTTTTCATAGAATGGCCTGACGACGCTGACATAGAAAACGATCTTATCTCTCTCGGAGAGCAATTCCACAGCCGCTCGAGTGTCATCTCCCACTATCAGTTGCTTGGCAGGCAGTTTGTTCGCTTCGGATTTGAAATCCGTTTTCCATGGATGCTTCTTGTCAATTTTCGATTCTTGCACGCAAAGCACTAGCATTTCGAGAAGAAGACGTCGAAGTTCTGAGTAGAGCAGGTGGATCATCACTTCGTCTGATTGAAAAGACTTCTCAAAAGGCATTAGCCTTCCCATAAGGAATCTCGTGAAAAGAAGAGATGGGAAAAAGAGCGGGTTTTCGAATGCTACAGCAATTCGTTTGAATCGCCGAGACTTATCATTTTCACTGTTCTGTTTTATGTATTCTGTCACAATTTCATAGTGCTCCAACAGTCTGCAAATGACAGCAAACAATTGCAGCCAGCGCGTTTCCACATGTCGGAGAAATTTTTTCAGGTCAACATTGAAAACTTCGCTGATTTTGCGGATTGCCAACGAATTCTTCGGACTGTTGCAGAAATGTGAGTGCAGATCACTTAAACAATCAGATATCAATTCATGAGTATCCATAGCATTGAATCCATGTTTAGCTGCCACGTGCAACAGGTGCAGAGTACAGCCGTGAACATCCAAGAGTTCGTTACCGTCTTTTTCCAATAAGGCCATTACTCCGCCGTGTTCGCCGCGCATAGTATTGCAGTTATCACTCATGACTGCAACCATATTTCTCGGATCCAATCCAAATGTCGTCAGACTACTGAGTAGAGCAGATACAATGTCGGCGGCTTTGGATGACTCAATATGCACGAGGTGCAGTAACCGTGTCGTGACTTTCAATGACTGCTTATCCGAGAAGCGAATCAAGACACATAAGAATTCGCGGTCACAATCTGTCGATTCGTCTATGAAAATAGAGAATGAAATATCTTTCAAATCTTCTTTCAGTGACTTTTCGTAATAAGGTAGCAAACCATAGCGAGTCAAATATCTTAGCTTATCCTTTCCAAGATGTATCTTAGACACAGTGCTGTTGTTCGGAAGAATGCGTTTTAGGACAACGGGTAAGCTAGATGCCGAGTTGTTGTTTCCGCATCGATTTCGTTGGGAGCAGAATCAGAAGACGAAGATAATTTGAAATTGTCTAACTTTCCACTGGACTTTACATCTTTGACAACTTTAATGTGCTTCGCGGTGTTAGCATGACCTAATAGATCTTTGATCCCATTTCCACAGGACACTGTCTTCAAACAGTACTTGCAATGGAATTTGGTATCATCATTTTTTACTGGTTCGGCCCAACTTTTCAATTCATCCCTACGCAGCCATTCTTGATTAAATTTGGTCTTTGGACGTTGACGCGACATTCGAAAGCATCTATACCTGAAACGAAGGGAAAATTTTGTTACCATCACTATCACCACCAAGCACTACAATACTGCCAATACTACAATACAATATACTACCAAGCACCTACAATAGATGTCACCTACACCTAGAAAATGATTGGCATGGTGTAGTAGATAAACCCCTACCTTTATTATGCTTTCCTTCCTTTATGTAGCCTTCTCTGCTGCATTCTTCTGTGCCATAAAGAATCTGTAATAGCCTATTTATATTGTTCTTTTACCCCACTTAATTGAAGCCATCGAATGGTTTAAACGAATGAGCGAATGAACCATCAGATCGATTACTTGTAGGTGCGTGTACATGTTTCCAATAGAAAAATAGGGAATAGAAAAATAGGATTTAATTATATGAACTTCATAATATTTACAATGCACATCCCATGAACTTACTCAATACCATGAACATCGTATTTACATGTAACAAGTTGAGGAAGGCCTATAGACCAGCAAGCTTCGATAATTGTGGCGGCCATTTTGATAAAATAGTTGGCAGAAATCCGAAAAGTGGCGATATCCAATAGAAACCAACAATAATATTGCGTGTAGTTGAATTGTTATAGTTAAGTGACGTCGCATCACCCACTGTAACAACGCATTTTCTCGGTCGAGTTATTCGTCAAAGAAAAATCAATGATTCGCTGATATCAATTCATCCTTATCGTCACTAGTACCATCACCGTAGCAGACAAATCATGATTCCAGTCTACATGTGCTTAGTTTCGAGGAAGTGGTAAAAGTTAGGACAATATTCGACAGACATATTCTATCAGACTATCAAACATTCTCCACACTTCATCGACATCAGCTTCTTTTTCATTCCTGCAAAGTTACAACAGTTGAATTTCAGTGGAAAACAAAAACCCAAGTAATGGATTTGCATGCATAATTGCATGGTACAGGGTTGACATAAGAACATTTTTGAGTAGGTCCTAATACGGTATGGCCATCATCGCTAATTCGAACAACAAAAAGGTTTGGAGGCGAGTGTTTCCTGTGAAATGACGAAATACCCCTACAAGAAATGAAAAAATAGAATTTCTGGTATTCGGGAAATACAAACACTCGTGTTCCATCAAGAATCATTGAACTAAGTGTGTGTTTCGAGAGGTAAGGGGTGGGGGAGACAATTCTCCAACTAAACCGGTTAATTTATTAGGCCCCTAAATGAAAGAAAAGACAAGCTCAGAGAAGCTGAGAAGTGAGAATTCAACAATGAATATTTTTTCATTTGGAAATAGCAACCAAAGTTTTCTATTATCAAAAATTAAAAATAGAAGTCGAAAACTTAAAAAACGCGCAAAATGGATAAAAATGGAAAAAAACACGCTTACACGCGCAAATTGTCAAAAAAACGCGCGCGAATCGCAACACTGACAGGTACTATTTCGGTAGAAGTAGCTCTGCAGTAAATGAGTGCGTACCCAAACCTAAGATCTTCTCCAGAAGCACACGCAGAGCTAATGCACTCACATGCTATCATGTGAGCTTAGAACGCGCACGTACTGTGAGTCGCTCGAAAAGTTTTTTTGTTCGCACGGCACAGCTTTGGAATCAGCTTCCCCAGACCACTTTCCCTGACCAATACAATCTTGATACTTTCAAGAGGCGTGCGAACAGGTTTCTGATGGGGACAGCTTAATCAGATTAGAAGATCTGTTTTTTTTTATTTTTTTTAATTTTTTTTAATTTTACTTATTTAAAATAATACAATTTTTACTTTTCATTGAGTAACCCCTAGCTTCGTTCATGGCTCATAGCTGTGCTAGGGGTGAAAATTCAGTAAAAAAAAATCTGAAATGTAAGACATTTTTTTAAAAAATGAATTTAGCAGACCCACCTCCGTAGAAATGATATGCCGGGAATCCCGTGCGTTCAGTTGACCTTCTACGCCGATGGCTGATAGTGTGCGCTGGTAAATATGATAAAATTGTACACATTTGCCCCGCGAACTGAGGAATAAATGACCCTCGTCAAATTTCTCCTCGTCTGCAATTTGAAAATGAATAATTCATCAATATGTTACAATTGATACTCTTTTAATTTTATAATTCTGTAAATATGAAAATAGTCTTCCTTGCACAAATGCATTACGTAGAATCAAATTTCAAGTCAAATATTAACATCATCATTGTCAATAATGTACTTTCATTATCAGCCCTCGTTGCGGCAGCCGGGGAAAGAGAAAAACATTAATGAAAAAGAGCATAATAGACTAGAAAAAGTATCAAGACGAAATATGAGCCAAAACTTCAGGTTTACCTAATTTTAACGGCCATCTTTAGTTTTTTAGACAATTGATTATTTATTTACTTTACAAGAAGATACTTCATTTTGCAGTTTTTAGAAATAAAATTTATTATTCCGAATATAAAGACTTTGAAGAAAGTATTAAAGTTACAACCATTTCCAAGAAAATATGACCACTGCGACCTCTTCAGTATTCTATCACAATATCTTTACTCACCACTCATCGTTTGTAGACACATTCTTCCAGATTTGACTGATGGCATATCAACATCGGCTACTTTATTCAAAATGTTGTTACGCAATCGAGCATACATTGACCAAAGCCGCTTGGTAATCCCGGTCAGTACAATGTTTGCAAATCCATATGAAGAATTAGTCTTGTGCTCGTATACCTGCAATATGACAGTAAACAGGATTGGAATTGAATATCTAAGGACATTTTCCCTGAAATATTGGTGATTCAATGAGTCATCAATCTGTACATCCCATTTCAGCTAAGGAAATCATCAACTGAAGATCAATTTATTATTATTGATCAGAATTGTGTACGCATTTACTTGAGTTCTACTGCAATATTCGTGAAGTTCAACGTTGGACACACTATGCAAACTTATTATACTGGGCATTGCAAATGCGCAATATTTGTACTCTATCACACTATCAGATCTCTAATGAAATTATTATTTGTTTTTGCCAATTGTAAACAGAGATGAAATTTTGGTCAGCAAATCTGAGAAAAACTTCCGAAAAAGAATACTCTTAAAATATACTATCTTAGCCGAAATTCAATTTAAAAATTAAATCTCAAACATAAGCTCTCATGAGCGTAAAGCTCAGTCTTATCAGAATGATGGACTTAGCTTCCCCATAGAGTGTATACGATTCGATCGCCTTATGAGTCGCAATCCAACCAACTGTTTCAATGGCATTCTCCCTTAGCTCGCCAAGGAGAGGAATAAAGAAAGAGACATGACCAACTTAAAATATTACATCTATTTAATTTCTTGGAACAGCTGTAGAGATTAATTAGATAGTATTATCAAATATTCTCACTTGGACAATCTCATTGTCATCGACAATTCTCCTCTTTCGATACTCTCCCATTGTTACATTTTCTACTACACAAGGCCGATGTCCGCCTTGTGCCACAACCAAAGCCATTGCGTAATCGCGGACAGCCTGATGATCCTCAGAATTTACCACTTCGGCCTCCGCCTCCCTCTCCAATAGGCAGACGATTTCGGTTAATGTGTGAAACGAAGGCTGGTGTTGAGCAGCAATTTGCTGCGAAACTGCCGCATGAGTTTTCAAAGCTGTATATGGAACAAGTAATAATTCCACATAATTTTAAAGGATAATGAAATAACGAATTAAACTAATTTTGAAGCAAAACAATAAATCATTAACATTTCAGACACCTTATACCAACAATAATATGTTCGTTGAATTTAGAAGAATATTTGAGTTGTGACTCTCGCCTATGGCAATGAGTTGCAAATGACATACTCTGTACGATTTAAGATGTAAGGAAAATCTGCTCACGTTTTTTCATGTTCGCCTTAACTCTACCGACTTCGTCATCGAGTATTTGCCACCAATGAATCTCCTGTGGTATATCAAGGCGCATGAATTGTATGTAGGTCTTGATGGTACTGATCATTACATTGAGGGTCGCCAACTTTTCTCTCATGTACAATGAGAAAGCCTGATCACGCTAAAATGTAAGATGAACAATTTAATGCAATACTTTGTACGAGTATAATGTACATTTTAGAACAACATGGTGATGCACGAGGAAATTTTGATATATTCGTCAATAGTCATTTTTTTGTATTCATGCAGGATAATTGATTTAGTACTAGATCTACATATAATTTATTTGAATACGACATTAGTTTGATAAAAAATTCATACATTTTCTGCATGAAAATTTGAGTACGCTCACTTTCTTTGTTCCACATTGTGAAAAAAATAAATATGCTGTTGCACATCCAGAAGCTTTCACAAGATGAGCAAGTTTCCTGGTTTCTCGTCTTGCATCTTCTGGGGTTCGGAACTTGCCCATCACCCTTGTCTGCCATACCTGATAGGGAAGGAAAATAATTAATTTCATTGATTGATGAGTTATTGAAGTAATAAAATGAGATTATTTACCGGTATCAAATCTGCATATATAATTCTACGCGACTGTCAATATTTAGGATAAAAAAATTTGATTGAGATTGCCTACAACTACACTTTTTCATATCATACTTTCTTTCAAAAAAAGTCAGAATCTGATGTTGAATTTCACGTTTGAAGTCGATTTATAGCTGAATTTTTAATATTTTCTTTAAAATTCTACATATTAAATTCACTTTTTTTAGATAAATTTCAATATGAAAATTATTACGCAATAGTATCAATTATTTTTCTTTTCAACAGCAAAATTTCTGCTAAATTTTTAACTGAAAATAACTAGCATCCGAGTTTGAATCCAGGTTTGGCAGTCAGAGGCTAGAGGTTTTCCGACTGAAATCTTAGCATAGTTTTTGATGTTGTTGAGACTGTCTCTCTTATTCAATTTTTTTGTAACTTTACCCCGGACATGCTCATTGAATTCGAATTTTCGGGCCATTTCGTTATAATAGCGCTTCAGCAAGAGCCGAAGTCAAATTCTGCCTTCAGACTGCTATCTCTTTTGTAATGAGATCATGATACTCAAACTGAGTGGGTAATTCTATAACCGTCCAAGGAACTCGACGAGTTGATATATGCACATCTATTGGTATAATTAAATTCAATATTTTTCATTGCAAAGCATGCGGCATATACAAATATAATGATAATATACTCACGAAGAAATAACGGAGATCACGATCATTTCTTATCATTTGGTCTATTTCATCAAATTTGGATATTTGATTATATCGCATGGCAGCTTCGTCATCGAAAGCCATTGGTCTATCAATTGCATTTTCAGCATCACTCTGTACTTTAGTATCAACAGCGGTACGCGTTATATCATGGCGCCTTTCACCAGGTATTTGGGGATGGGCAGTACGGACATGATGACGTAAAGCTTTGAAGCCCTTTCCACAAACAGGACATGTCTTCATTTCGCTCACAATTTTTCTTGAATGAGGTCTGCAAGAAACATTTTCATCCATTGAATGATACGATGATAATGCTGTTTTCATAATTATTTATAAATCATACACTGAAATGCTTCACTTATACAATGTTTATTCATCTATGAAAATCACTGACTTAACTTGCAGATGCAACAATCAATCACCGGTTTCTTCGTTGCTAGTAAAGCAAAACATTTTCGCAAAATATGCAGAATTCATCACATGAGCGAGACAATGATAGATACTGTACTTCTAATAGTTAAATAATTCAAATTGCTGTAAGATTTCACATCACGAGCTTTTTCATTAACCCTCAAACGTTCGGATTCTTTTACCATCATATTTCGTTCACCTGTCTACCAGTGTAGACACGGCGGTTTTGAACTCACAGTAAATAGCCTGTTGCCTCAACCTGGCAACAAATTGGTCAAAATTTTCGTTTTGTTCCTGCCTGATTTTCCGAAGCACATGCCGCTCGTAAGTCACATTTCGCATAGGGCAAAAGTGGTAGCTCAGTCTTTTCAGCGCTATGTCAAATTCGCTATCCTTGGATGGGTCTTCTGTGGGTGCTGCTACCAACGTATCAAAAATGTCTTGGGTGTCCGGGCCTGCTAAGTGCAACAGTGAAGCCTTTTTTTGAACATCGTCAGTAATACCCCTACCAACCATGTAGTAGTTAAAAGAACGCAGCCACCTAGTCCAAGAGACCGACAATTGATTTGGGTCAATCGATATATATATAAGAACTTTGGCAAACTGCCTAGATCTTCCATGACAGTGGAAACGCACAATGTCACAAAAGTTAAATAAGCCTAGGTCACTACCCAGTCTTACTTTCACAGCTGGTTTAATTCACGATCAAAGAGTTCACGACTTTTGCAGAAGACTTCGCAACTCGCTTTCATCCTCAGCAATTCGCTTTCATCCTCCGTCGCGAATTATTGTGTCTTCCACATTTAAGTACGAGAGAGAACAACACCGCGTATCGCATACAGAAAGTGTATATATTCCACCATTGCGTATATTCATGCCAGTACACAATAATGATGACAATTTAAATGAAGTATTTAAACAATAGTAAAGATGTAGAAGCAAGGCGTATACATTACATTAACCACCTATGAAGCAGGTCCTTTTTGCTACCTTACCTTAAGGCACTTAAGGTAGTGCACTTTAAATTGAAATAGGCCCCTGATATTAAACCTCAACACAGTTCATATGACTTGCATTCTCAATACCGTCCTCCATGCTTCCATACTCGTCAATTACGGCCTTATATTCAACTTCAACACAGTTCATCTGATATGCATTCCCAATTTCGTCTTCCTGATATTCATCCTCAATTAATGGTTTATACAAACGTCATCTTTTGGATGTAGGCAGTTGGAGGTCGTCATCACTGTCTAAATCAATTGAACGAACTGTGGAAGGATAGTTCTGGGTTGGAAGACAGGCAGAAAATGGTTGGGAATCGTGCTTGGTCAGCCAAGGAGTGGGTGGCATTGGATATCGAGTGAGATGTTCCACTTTATGTCCAGGCCAGTCTCGCCGATCGCGCGCACACATCCCCGTTCCAGGATATGCCTTCTGAGTCGCGGCGATCCTAGCATATAAGGAAATAGATAAGGATATATATACAATATAAGGAAATGAGACAGGCTGGTCATCTGATATATTGTCATTCAAGTCTGGTTGATTCTTGCTCACTCCAATGTTATGCAAGATTCCACAGGCCCGAATATCGAGACTAATGTCATCAATTTTAGGATGACGATTTTCGGAATGAAGCAAATGAAACCTTCGTTTCAGTCTACCATAAGTATTTTCAATGAGGACACGGGTTTCCTTATGTGACAAGTTGAATGCATGCTTCTGCGGTGTATCAGGATTGGAGAATGGCGTAAGCAGTGTCCGGATTCACGCACGAAATTCGTGCATGCACGAATGCACGAAAATTACGGTCGATGCACGAAAATCGTGATGTGGATTGCACGAATTTTTGCATCGTCAAGTTTTTTTCAGTATACATCATTTTTGATAGATTTTTATAGATTACCGGTGTTACTGTACTCTACCGAGTGCGTAGAGTACAGTACTTGGTGAAATGAGTGGAAACTGTAAGCTATCTGCCACATTTAAGATACATTCTGTCTCAGAGAAAGATACATTTTACAGATAACAAGATACGATATTCTAAAAAACGACATGATTATATAATTATCTTTTGATAAGAATCAGGATTCAAATATGACAAATATTTATTGAAGGTAAATAAAGGCTGTGCACATTTTTTAGGTTGAAAACTTATTCTCATATTTCAGATCATATACTCAATATTATTGCTGGAGTTAAAAGGTATTTTACGTTAACTTGTCTCAGTTTCGCAGCTTTGTGCTCTTTAATGGAAACTTCAAGAACATTCGAAATTGACACTTATTCATATGTGATTCTGTGAAGGATGACGTGAACAATGTTGTCGAAGATACACACTTGAGATCCATCCAGCAGAAGAAACTTGAGACTGAATTGATGATTGAGGTTAAAGCAGCAAAAAGCGCGAGCAAAAAAATTGCCAGTTTGGATGATCATCTCACTTCCACGCAGAGGGAAATACAGAAAAAACTTGAAGACCAGTTGGAGAAGTGCCGCCTGCTTGAAGAATTGCAAAAGGAGACATTAGAAGATGAAAAAGAATTAAGTTGCCTTAGAGCTGAATAAGACTCTCTCACAAAGAAGACGGAAAAAGAATGCGACCGTGTCGTAGAGACTGTTTTGAAACGGAAGGCAGCCGAGCTCCTCCCTTCCAAAGATACCAAAAATACCAAAGTGACTTATCTGGTGAACTTCCATGTAGACTTTCAGAACAATGGCCAAAGATAATGGACAGCGTCAGCTGATTAGTAATCTTTGCAAATAGCAATATGCTCTTACCGTACTAAATTTGTTGTTTCAATTTGTTTAGTGATACATAAGTATACGATTTATTATACTGTATACTCGTTCTATCTGTTAACATAATAGGCATACGCCCTTCCTACCAAAGTAATTACTTTCATGATAATTGGATAGGCATACTTTTTGAAATACCTCCATCAACCCTTAAAATAAGTTAAATCGAAAATCTATACTCAGTGGCAGTTTCGTTTACTCTATCTTTAATTGCATCTGGCAGTTGAATGTTCGCATGTAATTTGCAAATTAAAATGTGAGCAGGATTCTTGTTACCCTGGGTAGCTTACATCAATTTTACGTGCATTCACTCAGATGTACATTTTAGTACATTACAGTACTGCATGTCAGTCTAACTTTAAGTTCTTATGCAATGATGAGGAATTAAATATGAATGTGTAAAATACCTCTGAAGCGGCTTTGTAACGAAATAGCGCTGTCTGGGATCATACTATTCAGAAAAGGTGACTTTTTTTCTATATATATATATATATATATATATATATATATATATATATATATATATATATATATATATATATATATATACGAGTCTATATATATCATGCACGAAAATTTTCGGGATGCACGAAAATTTCGAAATTCTAGAATCCGGACACTGGGCGTAAGCAACCATTGCGTCAATGGGTAAGCTGAATCCCCGAGAATATATCCATGAAAAGGAGAAGATTCAAAGTGTGAATACACGTTACTTTCGCGCAAAATAAATGAATCGTGGCAACAGCCAGGCCAATTTACCTCCATATTATGAAGAAAACCTGTTGGTCTACAGATGGCTTGTACATTAAGAGACGGATAGAATTTCCTGTTGATGTATTGATGTTCATCTGTCCTTGGACGCATTATTCGTACATGAGTGCAATCTATCGCACCTATCACATTGGGAAAGCGAGCGATGTTGTAGAATTGGAGCTTATTCTTACGTATCTGCTCTCGGTCAGGCCATGTGATGAATTCATCGTACAACTTATTCAGCGCAGTTCCAACATTAAGTATGCAGCGATGCAGGGCAAGTCCGCGCGTGTCGGACGTACAGTCGGACGATATTTCCAGATTTTTTTCTCACTTCGAAGGATGCTGTAGATCTGAAACTCATACAACATCTACCCCTACTCCACACCTCCAAAGTCAATAAACAATTAAAGCTCTTGGTCGTTTTGCTTAGACTGTGTCCGTGTTTTGTTAGACTTTGCATGAAATGTGTCCGTGTCGGACTTACGCGCAGAAAATGCGATTTTATTTTTTTCAACTTTGAATCAAATTTTCTGCGAATTGTGTGTGGCTATGAGTTTCAATCTTTGTGACAGTAAAATATGGGCATGAAAATGTCTGAAACTGTAAATGAATAAGTCCTGGTCTTTCTTATTGTATAAATATCATTATTTACTTTTCGTGCCGGACGTACACAAAATCGTGTCGGACGTACATGTCCGAATTCATGGCTACATTTTTTACAAATATTATCGGAAATGATTACCTGAATCTTAAAAATGCTCACTTACTTTGTATTTTCATTAACTTTGCGTATCTTGCGTTTGCTTTTTGCATGCAATAGGTCTATGGGACATACAGGCCCATATTCTATAGGCTAGAATGGGATAGGCTATAGGCCTAATTTGAATTAAGCAAGGTACATGGGCATAAAGAAAAACGATAAGGAATGCATTCAATTTATTTTTAAAACAAAAACTTAGTCAATCAAAACTCTTAGTCAATTCATCTGCATCTCAAATTGTCCCCGCGATCCGCAGGGCTGAGGAGGCTCGACAACCCTCACCACCTCACTCAGGGAATACGCGATGGCGTCCTGCTTTGCGGGCCATTTCTAGTACGAGCCTGATGGATGCATGACGTTGACTACAACGCCTCCTTCACGACTGAAGCTTGTAACCTCACCGGGATAGAGCTGGCCTTCGTATTAAACTACAACCCATGATCCGATTTGCAAGTCACAATTATCCACCTTGACATCTGAGTTGTTGTCTGTGGAAAGAATGCTCTCATCGTTGTCAAAGAGCTGTATATTGCGCAAGTCATTGCCTTAAGAAACATTCGAAACGAGAATATTACGACCTCCACATGTTTTCACAAAATGAACAGTTTGAAGATTGGGAATTGGTCTGACTCGTTCCCAGCAATAATCGATTTCTGAGCAGTCCGAATAAATTTCACTACTGGGGATGAGAAAAAATGTGACATTCGGATTTCTATCAATCGCAACTTTACAAAAATCAACTGCGTTTTTTGGAAATGCTTTTTCTGCGCGAATATACCTCCAGACAGAACGTTTTACCGTCCCACCTAATCCGTCAACAACACCTTTACCATGTGCAGTAGCGAAGAAGTGCCACTGAACTTGCACGTCGAACATATCTTGCCATCTTGTCAAATTCGAGAAGAGATATCTCTGCTTAAACTGTGACGTAGCCAGTGTTGTCAACTGAGTTTTCCAAGAAACTCAGTTAAAACTAAGTTAACCGAGTTTGCCGAAAATAAACCAAGTTAAGTTAAACTCAGTTACCGAGTTTTTTCAACAAACTCGGTCAAAGCCCAGTACAACTCAGTTAACAATCGGTTACCGTACATATTATGCATGTAAAATTGTCACCAAAGGCATATACAGGCCGTCTGAATTTGATTCTGAAAAATTGCATGTTATAAGCGTTTTAGTCAACTAACTTTTTCATGACAGGTATGTACGCATTCATAGACGGGCAGTCCCAAAAGAAAAGTAAGATGACTAGATAAACAAGAGGCAGGGCCTAAATGAAGAGGGAGAGATTGTTTGGCAAGGTGCAAGAATATAACAAACAAAAGAGCTGATCAAAAATTTTGCACATAAAACGGGCCTTATGCTATTCATAACAGCTAGTCCTACTCATGAAAATAAACAATGTAAAGACTTTCTGTGAAAGGATGAGCCCGCGTATTTTTATACAAAAAAAGATGTTTACCAGGCGTAAAATTAAGTCTCTTGCAGCATACAGGCCTACACTTGTACTGTGACCTCTGCGGCAAGTGATACCTTTCACCTTCTACCTTTCACTACCTGTTGTAGACTAAGGTAGGCTACAGCATCTTACAGTATAGGATCCATACTCTAGATTATCTGATGGATGTCAAAAATGGATATTTTGTAGGCCTAACGCATTTCTCAACAACCTTCATTTCGGTATCGCGCTTTTTTTGCTCATAGGGCTAGTTGCCCTACCCAATGTACGAAGCGACGAGCTATCCTAGCACCAAACATGAACATACACAAGCTGAAATAGGCATGCGAAAAGTATTTATGCAAATGAAGACAATTTAAAAAACTAATTGGACTTTGAGTTATTCAACACACCAATTTTTTACTATTCTATTTTCTACCGAAAAAGTTCTAAAACCCTTAAATTCATAAGCTACTTTCATGCGACTATAAAATTTACATGACTGCTACAACGATTTCTCAAAAGAGCAGTCTTATTTGCATCTAGACCACGGAGTAAGCATGATATCATAAAGAAAAACAATGCAAACTAGTATTTCTCTGAACTGATAATTCGATCTAAACAAATGCATTATCATCACAACAAATACCATGTGTTCAAAAACAAAAGCCGGATAGAACAAACAAGGGAGATTTAGAAGAAAGTTTTATTGTGGCGCAACATGACAGAAGCCTCCAATAGCTCTGGCTTCAATGCACCTCTTCGACCTTCTGAAGAAATACGAGCGAATGAGAATACGCGCTCAACCGATGCACTGGTAGCTGATATTGATAAAAAATCAACGGCGATTTTTACAAGTTCACCGTAGTTCGATTTGTTACTTTGCCAAAACAGCAAGGGGGATTCTTCCTTGTTGAAATCTTGTTGCTCAAGTCGATCAATATATTTCTCAAGCAGGATTTGCAGCTGTGATTTTGAGGCCGGTCTAGATTTGTTCTCCAGTTGTCTCCGCTCTAAATTTTTAAATAAAGAAGCAACTTTCTGTGAACCACTCTTCTCCGTGAAAAACACTTCCGCATTTCTGTCTCTGTCAGAGTCAGACTCAGCAGATGACGAAAATGTCAATATGTATTCTTTTAATTCTTTCTTGCCATTTTCAAATAGATTTCTTGGTAAATATGAAGAACAGTTTGGGTCAAACATAGTGGCAATCAAGTATGTTGGATCGAAGTCATCATGATCAGCTCTAATAAACTTTGCGAATCTCTTGTCAATTCCGTCATTCATGGATAGCACAACCTCATTGAACTGTTGAAATCGTTCTTCATTTTCAGCCAAATGAGTCTGGATACTGATAATCGCCGGGAGGACACGCGAAATCGTTGGATACGAAGCGCCCTGCAGAGAATCAGTCCATTGATAAAAAGGCTCCAGTAAATCGTGAGCCAATTCTATTTCTCTCCAAGCAAATCTAATAGGCCAGTCCATGGATGCGCAAGTTGCAACAATGGCTTCTTTCAATTTCAGTATTCGACGAATGACCAAAAAGAAAAAATGCCATCTTGTGTTCGACGGCTTTAAAAGTTTCGCCTTGTTGTTGAATTCCCGCAGTAGCTGTACAGCCGGGCCAGAAAACGAGAAATTACTGACGAGTTCATGAACTGCCACTTTCAAAGAATGTAATGAATCTGAGGATTCAACCGACTTCTTGCAAATCAACGTAATGTTGTGGGCAAAGCACGAGAGCCGTCGGTTGAAGTAGCGACTAACTATCTCGTGCTCACTTTCATAAAGACGGTTGAAGTCCTCCGAAACTTCGTCTGTACTTTCCTCCTCATCACTGTCATCGTTCTCCCACTCTATCTCCTGGATAATGAAATCATCTTTATATGCAGCCACGACGTTTGAGCCATTATCGGTGATGAATCTCATGACTTGATCATCAGCAAGTCCCAGGATTCGAGCAGACCTTGAACTTGACTCCGTATTTTTTTAGCAGTGTGAGGATGACTCAATTGCTGTACTGCGATGCATGGACTTAGTATGGAATTCGCATCTTTGTCGAAGAAATGCACAGTCACACCGAGGTAGGAGAAGCTCAGTCCTTTCTGCGACCATAAATCAAGAGACATTGAGAATTTACCCGCCTGCAAAATTTGTGTCTGAATTCTTCCACGTTGAATTTTATTTTCGCTGATGATCCACTCTTTTAATGTGTTATGACATTTTGGAAGATCAACTTTCGGATCAAGAAATTTCACATAGTCAACGAATGCTGAGGATTTCATGATGTTTAAAGGTATTCCGCATGAAGCAAACAGTTCGACGATTTTGGTTCTATGTTCAATGTAGCGTTCACTGTCGCGAGCATATGGCTTTGTCGTCGGAGTCTTCGACGGAGTCTTGGATGCAAAGAAATCAGTAATCATGGCAGTTTCTCTTGAGGGCGTCGAGTTGAGTTTCTTTCTTTTCTTATTTACAATATCATACCGCTCTGTGTGATGATTTTTCGGATGATTCATGTTTGTTGTCACATTCTTCCCCTTTACTCTATAGTTATGAGGGCAATTATTGCATACCGAATAAACTTGTCCGTTCACAGTCTCCTGAGAAAAAGAGGCTTCCCAAATAGGGTGACTTGTCGAGGGACCACGTTTGCCTTTCTCGATGGTGTTTATCTTCGTAGACACATCACAATCATCAGTTGACGTTGTCTGATCTAGATCCACGGACATTTCGTAATTCGTACGTTAATAAGGATGAACACGATTCGATGTCACAATATCCGATTGAGTAAAGTAAGCACACTGTGCAGAGCAGTTTACGCGCTGGGCTTGATGGAGCAAATATTCTACGACTCGGAGTCTTTCTACTTTCTATACGTCTCTTATTCGATTGATGGCGACATTGCTATGAATAAACGAACTGAAAGTCAACTTGGTGCCTCTCAGCATTGCAGTTCACGACAGATCAATGCAAGCTTCGCCAATCAGAATATACTTGTTCCCTATCAAGAACAATGATGCTCATTATACTACCACCAGTCATGGACAACTAGAGGGAGAAGGACTCGTCACTGAATCACTCAGAGCGTTACATCTGCCATTTGTAGGCCATGCAAACGCATTACATGAACGGGAGAAAACGTAAGTTTTGCACACGAATGGCTCTATCTTTTGAACCACTGGCCCGATTGATTTCATATTTGAAATACTAATGATTCAAGGCAAGAGCATCATTTCATCTACTCATGCCATCTTACGATTCTCAAAGCGAAAAAAGTTTGTCAGCGCGCAAGAATTAGTAACTCGATAAAAATTGAGAAAAGACCTTGACTTTTATCGAGTTACTAATTTTCGCGCGCTGACTAACTTTTTTCGCTTTGAGAATCGTAAGGTGACATGAATAGATGAAATGATGCTCTTGCCTTGAATCATCAGTATTTCAAATATGAAATCAATCGGGCCAGTGGTTCAAAAGATAGAGCCATTCATGTGTAAAATTTGCGTTTCCTCCCGTTCATGTAATGCGTTTGCATGGCCTACAAATGGCTCTGAGGGATTCAGTGACGAGTCCTTCTCGCTCTAGTTGTCCATGCACCAGTTTTGCTGGCTTTTAATGTCGTCACAGATTCAAAAGACCGTCAGCAGGGGATACAGCGAGATGAGTGGATAAAAATCATCATAAAAATAGGAATCACGCAATGTGAACAGCGTAGTCTGTATGACACAGAATGCTTGTATGAAGCGACTTGAATTTGAATCGAACAGTCACTGCACTATAATAATAAGGAATCCTGCCTTCTAGAATGCAGTTGAATCGGGATTTTCCAAGAAATATATTCACTCTCACCTGGGCAGCGTTTAGCTTTCACGATGCGGCGATAAAACGTTGAACAATTCAACTGAATCACAACTCACAAGTAAATAACTGAGTTAACCGAGTTTCAAAAACCAAGTTAATTGTTCCTAAAACTCGGTTCCAGTAAAACTCAGTATACCGAGTTTTATGAAAAATAAACTCAGTTACGTAACTTAGTTTAAAAAAACTCGGTTAAACTCGGTACTCGGTTAACTCGGTAAAGTTAAAACTCAGTTGACAACACTGGACGTAGCCCCGTCAGAGAAGACATCAATATTCTCAATATCTGGGTACTTTTCTACAAGATAAGAAAATATCTTGGTCATGAACGCATGGACACTGTGCTTTTCATGTCGGAGCTCATCAGAGACAACAACAACAGACTCCGCTATGTGTGGTTCATTGTCAATCCAACAATAACAGGTGAAAAGTGTCACTTGATTGTGTGACCAGTGTGCACTCTGGATTTCATTTTGATTGTGAATGGTGGCATTTTCAGAGAAATCTACTTGAACAACTATAGACTTCCGCTTTTCGAATGCATTCGATTGCATTCGCTTGACATGAACGTGGTAAAGGAAGTGCTTCAGCTGCTTTCGTAAGTCATCTAGAATACTTCGCAAAGGTGTGCACAGATCGAACTTTCGGAGCACATTGTGCTCATCAGACTGCCACTGCTGGTAATTGACATGAATTTGGTCATCATTGGAACCAAGATTTCCCAAATTGCTGAAATTGTCTTAAGAGTCAGCACAAACAAGTCTCATACAACTTTCATCATTCGATGAACACATCGAGCTATCAGTGAAAGTCGACACATCAACAGGAAGATTTGTAAAAGGATACAATGCTCTCAAAAGAAGCCGCACATTCTCATGGTACTTACATACACAAACATTGTGTGGTAAGCTGTCATACAATTTGATGTATTTTGGTCTCATTTCACAGAACTTGGTCTTTCCTATGGTCTGATCAGGATTTTGCAACTTGAACAACCTATAGGCTTCCATCAATGACATCAACATGTACCTGGCCTGATAAATCAACTTAACTTTCTCACCTTTGTCATTCTTCTGTCGAATAATAGCGTTGTCCCTTCTTCCTGGAGTCTGCCATGAAATATCATTGGATGAAAGAAAACTGATTACCTTGATCTCCTGTTCCTTTCGACTAGCAAGTGTCCTAGCTGCACGACTCACATCATCAGAAACTCTAATATCTGAATCCTTAGCTAAGGCCAGGACGACAGATTTCCGTTTTTTCGGAGACATCGGAAGGACTCCCCTAGCTCGCTTCAAAGCTTTGCCGAACGATTGCTTGCTTCCAAAGTGCGAAGGTGATCCCATTTCTGGCACAATGCTGGGGCTTGCTACCGTCGACATTGCTTGTTTGCGACGTAGTTTCTTCACCCTTCTTGCTTCCCCACTTCTGAACTCTTGTAACTCCTTCGAACTCATCTTACCCTGCTTTGCTGCTCTTTCTCTTCTCTTACGTTCTTTCTCTCTCAATAAATGAATGGAATACTTCGTCGAGTCATGATTCAACTTCTCGCGTTTTCTTCTTTGGCGCTCTTTGTTAGTCAGTGGCATAGTGACTGAAAAAAGAGGGTAGGGCTACAGTACGAGACCGAGTAGGCTCATTTACATTTGTCGTATAAAAAGCATCACCGTACAATGTACATACTTGAGCACACCTGCACGGGTTCATTGCAGTACAGTATGTGGCCTACTTGTATTCTTACCCACAGATGTGATATCAAAAGCGCAATGTAGGCCTATCCTCCAAATTTAGCCATTTTGGTTTAGGCTTGTGCTTGAATTGTCATAAGAGTGTAAGCTCAACACCACGATGAAGTCCTGCTTGACTGGCAAAAATGATTGGTTCCATAATTTGAGCGAGAAATACGAACACATCTTATTTTATCGGATTGCGACCTTCATGGAATTTCTGTTTACAGTGAGCGATAAAGCAAGCGCTGCAAACTTTTTTTGTAAGCTGAAAAAGCCTGATTTCTATATCTGGTGGTCATCAGATGAGACTATATATAATCACTTAACAATAGCGAAGCTTGTTGGGGTACAAATTGACGACATCAAATCTGGGGGAAGTACCGTTAATGTTGTTTATCGTAGAAGATTATTAATGCGGTTCAAAAGTAAATCTCTTCATACCTGGCAGGAAAAAACTTGACGATAGTGAATCTTTGAGCGCGGTAGGCTAATGATTGATAACTCGGATAAGTGTAAGTAAAAGTAAAATAGTGCTAACATTTGTGCTAACTCGATGATATCTTTAGCAGGTCCAGTTGACGAATAAGCATTTATAACAGCTTGCCTCATTACAGTTTATGAAAAAAACAGCACAAAAGGCGCCCTACACTAGCTGCAGATTTAAATAATTTTGCACATCTACTAGTAGCTACACGCATGCATACAACACGTCAACATTGGAGTAGTTATGCAGTATCTTAAGTTCACGCTATCTGTACCGTATGTTGTACTCGGTAATATACCGCATGTTGTCTTCAGAGGCTCTATCACCTTGTTCTATGCTGATCACGGATGAACTGAAATCTCGAAGATGATTCATTGAGGTGAAGGATTTCCAAGAATTGTAACATTGCTTTTTAGACATGACTCCTCAGTTTGTCTTCCAATGGAGTAGAGGCGAAATTTCAGTTGGTGGAAAGATGAAATTGGTAGCCAATTACCGAATAAAAAGGATTTCTCTATTGTCAATGACTTAAATGAATCGGATTAGCACTGTTAATACATCTGTGAATACATTATTCGAGGTCTGTTATCGTGTGCAGGCAAAATACTTAACAAAATGCTTTACGAGGTAATTATACTTGGTTCACAACAGGTCAAAATTTCGTGTCGGACGTACATGTACGTCCGACACGCTCCCACCGATGCATTAAACAACGATAGACCAAACCAACTATGGGTTATTGATGCATCACATGAACTTATTGATAATCTAGAATGGTTTCTCTAAATTCGCATTTGTTACGTCAGTACAAACAAACAGTTCATTTTCGTGTCGGACGTACAACGACCACAGCTGCTGAAAGTAACATCCCCGCAATTCTTCCATCCGACTAGAAATTTAAATTCAACAATACGATTGTCGAAAGTAGTCCATATTCCATTGTACAGACCAGTTGATCAGCTTTCGTGACACTTAAACTGACTCTGAAATGATAATAATTAATATCATCATATTTTTTGGAAAAAATTTTGCATGAATTGTATACTACTCTTAAACATGCTACTCCTACATATGACTGAATCAAAATGACTAATAAAGTGTATTTTCATAAACTACAGCGTATTGGCTTTCAAATGATGTAATATAATCAACAGTTTGGATCATTTGAAATTTTGATACCGAGGTTGACCTTTCCGCGTAATTGCCCTGCACCGAAGATTGGCTGATTCTGAGTCCCTCCCCGACATCAGTTTGAAATGTGCCAGAAGCGTAGTACCGAATCGCGTCCGCCGTTTGAATCTCACATGACAATCCGTAAGATCGGGAAGTTGGACGTTGCAAGTCTGTCCGTATTAAGTCGCCGATATAGGAGAAAGTACTTTTATCAAATCGATAGAGCCGATAAAATTTTGAGTCACTTTATGAATAAATGTCACGTCGAGTAGGGTCTTCGTCTTCCAAGTCAGGATAGATATCTAAATAGGCAGCCATCATTAAATATGTAGTCAGTCAGCTACTTCTATGCAATGATATGAATGATATGATAACAAGCATGTCTGCTTTGTGCGATCTCACCAGCTACCGCGATAAGGGTAAATCCGAAACCATGGTGAGCGTGGGCTCACGATCGTGTTTCGAGAATTGAGTGAAACCATGCTAACTGAGCCGCTCATTAGTGGATTTGAGCGGCTCAGGTTTCTTTCGCATGGTTTAGGGGTTAGCGCGTGTCGTGAATCCGGCCTCCGATGTCTACCATGGCAGACATCAATGAGATCTCGTGCGCCATCTCATTCAGGGTACCATTCTGTCCGGCCCTCAGACAATTGTCAAACAGGTGGATATGAGAATCACACCTTCAAATTGCGGGCGGACTATTATCGGTCTGATTTGCGATCGCCGCTTATACGGTCTCTTGGCCCTCTGGTGAGATCCACTCTGTATCTCCTTCGGGGTCTTGTCTTTCTGTTAGAGCTTCCCCCCCGTCAACAGATATAAGTGGTTTGATGGATAGGAATCCAGAGGATTCCCCACGGTCAGACCGTCCATCCGTTAACTAACTTAACTAGGTTTACCCACCGTTATACTAAGAATTAATATAGATATTTTTTTAAAATTGGACTGTTATGCATGAAATGATTAATGAATACACTTGAATATGTGGCTTAAGAATTGCATGAATGTTTTGACAGGTCTTCTCTTTGCTGAGATTTGCTACATGGATTGTGTGATGAGACTTTTCTTGTGATCATTTTCCGCCAACGAAACAATCCAGACACTAGGGAACGCTAAGTCCCGAGAACTCAATCTAAAGTTCACATGTGCCTCCTTAACAAGTTATCTTATTATCCACCCAGTCAACCTGTAGAACGCATGCAATATCACATTATGATTTTTGTGTGCACAATAGCTATTGATGTTATTTAATAGCTATAGGCTAAATCGATTGGTCAAGCTTCGATCTTGCATTTTCTGGATCGGCAGTCGGTTGACATATAAAGTAGGTAGTAGCAGAAACTCATGTATTAAGTTATATAGAAATCATCTACAAGTTACATGACATGTATACATGTGTAGTTTATGACTGTCTCAGCAAATGACAAGATTTGCAAAGTACCCTATCACTGAAACGCACGACAATATAAAATAGCACGAAACGACGTTTGCAGTATACACGCCCCTCAAAAATCATTCTCAAATTATATGAAATGTCTAGATTCAGACCCTTAGCAAATGACAACAATTACAAAGTCGTTGTGATCATACAGCGTTGTCTGAAACAGGCAAAGCCCCAAATTCTTCTCTTAAATTTCCCCAGAAGCAATACCAAGGGAGATCATATTGACTATTGGACTTTCGTAGATGCTGCTATGAGTATGCTATAGGTATAAGCTTTACTCATTCATGTGTCTAGTATTCGTTGTGATGATGAGCAAGGGTTTAATTTTGTCGGCTATAA
This sequence comes from Prostheceraeus crozeri, assembly GCA_907163375.1. NCBI lineage: Eukaryota > Metazoa > Platyhelminthes > Polycladida > Euryleptidae > Prostheceraeus > Prostheceraeus crozeri. The sequence continues at coordinate 46,234 of CAJQUW010000682.1, read as the reverse complement.
TGTATAGTGATTGCCTTGTGACCTTCCATTCATTTTACCAAGTTACTTTCCTTGTTAAGAAGTGAATTCTTTAACTTCTCTAGTCGCAGATTAAGTTCTATCGTGCCGATCTATTTATTGAGAAATCGGTTGTGAAGTTCTTGCAACAACAAAAGCAGCATGTAGTAATTTCTGGAATTATATATAATGTTTACATCAACAAGACCTACTACTTTACATATCCCACACAATATCTGGCTTATCTATAAGGCCTATAGGATACCAGAATTATCTAAAATAAGTAATTGAAGTTTTCATATTAATTGCATTTTACTGCAAGAGTCGTTATAGCTTCATGAAAAACTGATTACAACGTATTTCGAATTTCAGATCTTTCAATGGTTAGCGGATAATGGGACACATTATGTCCCCTACATGCTGAGTGATATTTGTACATATCAGCAAAATATGTGGGATTCCAAATTTTGCAAGCACAAAAATGATATAATGAAAAGTTAGGATTCTTACAGTAGTTCCTTAAAATCGACCTAAACAAACTTTTTGTATGTAATAAAAAATACTAGATTTTTTATTGAAGAAAGGTCTACCTCAAATAAAGTAAATCGTAAAGAAGCTTATCATTTCAAATAACTTGAATGCAAAATTTTATTAACAAGACGCATTATACAAACTCATAAAAACAAAATTGGTATTTCTTTGTGAAATCACCGAATAATATTCACAAATATATTTTGGGACATATCCCGGTGGTAAAAGGGAAGGGGAATATAGCTATCGTTTTATCCTCCCTAAATGCTATCCGAGTTCCCGGAGAATATAAGGAGAATATAGCTCCGAAAAGATCCCTTCAATTTTAATTCTCTGATATAAAATGGAGTGCAGAACATTCTACTTTCTTTGAATTTAATAAGTAGTACTTATAATACTGCATATTTGTAATTAGCAACATGATTTCATCTTTTTCACTTGCAAGTAAAATAATTAAAATATAATTAATGGTCTATAAAAATCTAATGCGACACAATCTGTTGATAATAGCTATAATGTATGTTTAAGCAGAGTTACCGATAACAATTTATGAAATGCAAGAGTATCCCCGAACCGATTTCTGCAATGAATGCAGACGGTCCTTGCATGTTTTCTTCAAACGATTCTCCTGATTAAAACTAACACCTTAAATTAAAACTGACATTTCCATACTTGCTTACAACACCGATAGTAACCGTAGGTTGACATACAAATAATGCACATGTATAAGTTGTTTACATACTTATCTAAACATCTTCCATCGTTTCAAAAGAAAATTAAGAAGTTAGGAAGAATATAAATTCATTTACCAATGCCCGAAATTATACACATTATAAAGACGATGTTGTTGATCATCAAACAAACATTTAATGATTTAAAAAATAAACACAAAAACCTTGTAGTTGTTTTTTAGCGATTCATGCACAGGTACAGCGACATCAAAGATCACTGTCGTCACTGTCCACAATGCGGGGTCTCTTGTGTGAAACTTGAAACTTTGGATAGCATTTCTTCTTACTGGCATCCTTCAGAAGTTGCCGAATCCGGTTTTCAATATTGAAGGGATTCATTTTCTCCTCCCGGAATTGTTGCATGGCATCTAAAATAAAGAAACAATTATATTTAAATTAATCGTATCTAAACAAAATAATAATCATTCTCATTATCCGTGAAGATCAAACGCCATTTTCGCTTTTGTGCACTTCACATGCAGTAACAGATAAAAGTATATTTAAGTTAATCCTGAAAATTCAGATCTCCTTAGCAAGATATCATATCGCCTTCATCTTCGTCTGTCTTTGATTATGCTGAAACACGAGTAGCGCCTGTGGTCAAATGGCGAGTTAGACTCCGCCACTGCATCTAATTTAATCAACAATATGCCCAATTACTTTAAAAAAAACTTTTTTTTGAATGAGAACAATTAAAAATCTAGTATATAAAATGCGCAGATGCACTACGACTAAGGGGTCACACATGTTATTTTAATAACAGTACCACTAATTATAGGAAAATAAAGATATAAAGAACTGTGAAAAGTAAAAGCATTCGAAGTGACATTTCAGGGTATAATATTAAAGTGCATAACGACTTGACTATCAACGATTTTCATGAAGAAATTCTGGGTGAGAAATTCAACCAAATAATGAGTTTAATGACGCGTATCTCTGAAACGAAGTTTGGGCCTCGTCTAAATGCATCTATCCACAAAAAACACGAGTTGATGAATGATTTTCATCTGTTCCTTCGATTTTAACACTAACATCTAAAAAACAATTAATGTCGGATATAGGACTTTAGATTTTAATGAAACAAGCATGCTTTTGTTAATGCTTTTCATTGCCATTGTTCAATGTCTTCATTGAACAATACTTAGATAATTGAGGTGTACGGAATCGAGATATTTTTCTGTTACATTTTGAGAAAACACATTCTAAGACATTTCCATGACAAAACTACACGTAGATATATGATACACTTAAATGGTTCCTCACCTTTAATTAAAGGTTCTAAATGTTCGGAAAACGACAATTTCCTGTCTTGCTCGATTCCCCTTGGATCCTTTCGGCCGGTTCTATTAAACTGTTGCTGCATTGTGTTCGTTAGCAAGCAATTTACTTGTCGCTTGACACTATCATCCGAGTCCTTGCCGCCCAAGCTGTCCAATTGTCTTACCTATAAAGAAAACAGACATTGATTTGTCCGAATATTCAAATAATGCGCTTAACTTCAACACTTGCATCAAATCTAGTTAATTGAATTGATTAAATCGACTCAAATCTGTTTAAACACTTGATAGATTGAATTCTAGATTATATAAAGAAATACATACAACTGTACTCGTATTCTAGAAATAGCAGCATCACTCACCATCTTATCGCGAAAATTCTTGTCTTTCAGCCTTTTAACAAAATCTTGGTACTCGTCGTGATTTGCCAAAGGCGATTGCAGGGCAGTCTCGTTATGGGTATGGAGTCTTAGGTGACTGGCATCCTTGAAGTCCCTCAATTCTTCTCTGAGTTTGGCCACCTCTCGGAGAAGAAGTAGAATCATTACGTGGTGACCTGAAATTCATAAAACGCCTCGTGAGATTTACGTGCGCTGAAATTCGGTTTGCAATACAAGCTTTGCAAAATCTTATTTCAGTACTTCCTTGAATAGATCCCGACCCCGAATACAACCCGCCTTCGAATACAGCACGCATCCGGAATTCAAAATATAACCCGTACCTGAATTGAACACTAGAATTGACTTGAATTGACTGAATAGCCTATAAAACAAACTCATAAGCACTGCATTAATAATTCGTAGTTCTTTTCGGAAAGCACATAGGGAGGCATGGGCCGTTTAGGATGGACGATGATATTACTATTGAAGAGAAATGAAAGATAAAGAGAAGCGGTAATCTGGCGAAACACGGTGCGTCCAAACAGGGGACGAGAAGAACAACTTCCGTTGCCTGCAAAATAGAGAATGAATAATGAACAATAGCTGTCAATAATATTGTTCAAAAGTTGGTCTAACTATCAGTTCTACGTTTTTAGACAACATGACATAGATAATAATATTTTTATTGCCCTTGTCTGGTGTTGCTTTTCATCACAAAATATAACTCCTTGTTTAGGAATTTTATTGCAATCTTTTGTATGAATTACACTTCAAACCAGGATGATAAGAAATAATAGAATCGACAAAAACTCCACTATCACTTATAAAAATCGATACAAAACGACCAACAAAAACTAATTATCAATACTGCATCGTCACTCAACATAAGGTGCTATTTCTAATTCTTGCAAATCTTACGTCTCGAGTTCATCATCTTTCTCTTCGATCTGTTATCAATGTACACAATTTTCGTATTTCATCATTTATAAATCGAAACAGTTAAATGACAAACTAGAAAGCAAGATTAACATAGGTAACTTTAAAATCAAGGACATAAAAAGTTAATTTAATGATGTTTAAAAAAATTGGAGACGTTGAAAAAAAAGAAGTAGCTGATTGTCTTGTTCAAAGATCGTTTACTATGACATTTACCTTCCGGAGTCCCAGCTTGGCATCCATTTTTTTCAAGAAATGCCTTGGACTCAGCGTCCAGCTTTTTTAGATCAGGCTGAAAACGTCCAGAGCTTATCGTCGTGCCTGAAAGATAAATCCGAACGTTGAAAATCTCTCAAATTAATTTAGAGTCCTTTTTACTTACGAGGAATGTCAAGGGATGGATGTGGACTGCTTGCAGAAAGGGGTAGGTCATGTATGAGTCTCCGAAGAAGACGAGTACATTGTCTATGAACTAGTACTTTCTATGTGTAAAGCCTGATATCTGTGATATATCATAATTTAAATGCCGAGTAAGTCATAAAAGCTATTATCGTTAACATGCCATAGACCCGACCTCTGCCCAAAATCTACTAGTACATTACCCGCTCAGAATCTCCGACAGAGAACAATAGGATTCCCGTAGCAGAGTGCTATACATAGTTGCGAAAGACTATGAATTAAGTGGAAAAGTACCACAAGTAGGCATTTAAGTACCAATGTTTACATGAAATGATATAATACAGTTAAACACAAATGCATGAAATTTAGCATTTTAATGCACATGCGCGCAATTCTATGAACGATGAGTAAGTAAGTTAAGACACGGGTGTAGTAGTATACTAGGGGTAGAATAGATTCGACAACAGGTTTAAGTTTTGGTTTATCACATGTCACTTAAATTTTTCTTAATACTTAACAAAACACTTACTTGCTTCTCCAAGAATTCTGATTTTGTATGAAGGCCATGAATCGTCAGGCTCAGTGCCATCACTCCTCAATTTTCTTATTTCTTTCTGCTTCTTTGCAGGCCAATGTGTTCTATCTAAACCGAGGAGCCATGATTTGGGAACATAGTCAACTAGACCTTTGCCCACAAATTCTATGATCACGAAGCGATATTCCTTGTGTTTTCCCTCTTCCATTTCCTTGACTGCTTGAGGTTTCAGGTTTGCTTTCGACATGTTTCAACTCCTTAAAAGCGAAGAGATGAATTATTAAGTAATCAGCATTATTATTTATATGTAGAGAAATAATGTTTTATGCATCACATTTTAAAACTTGACAATCATCAAGCAAACATCATCAAAATTTAATTAAAGTCGGTTTCGTACAAAACACATAGTCTGCACAACGTCTTGAATAAATGTTTGGTTTGTCTCCTAGAGTTGTTATAAATATTAATTTTTGATTTTTTGCTGCGCTAATCGCAGAAGCAGAAGCTAAAACCGATCAACATAAGAAAGCTTTATTCTGAAGGCATGTAAACGTTTGACAAAACCACGATCGAATCATGTTGCAATCAAGCTGTTTTGCTTTGAAAATCATGCTGTCAATGAGTTTCAATCGTTTTTCGCAGAAACTATCTGTAACAGAAGATTTGACACATATTCTTTAAAAATTTCGAACACTTTTTTTCGAAGACAACCGATGCTGGTCGGACTGCAAAAAAGTCTACAGGCTCCCACCGGGCATTTTTAGTGTACATGTGAAGTTACTACAATGTGGCTATTGTAAGTGTAGGATGAAGATCAGTACTGAGGAAATCCTATCCAATCATATTGACCGTCTTAAGTTCGGATGCTTCTCAGCTAGGCAACTGACTTCTCAATGCGCATTTTATTATTATAGTATTCAGTCCAAATTCACAGAAATACATAGATTTTATTTTCATGCCATTTCAGTATTCTGAAATTTTTCCAGCTTACTAGATTTTGGTAAAATTTCTGTGTTATACCATTCTACATATCAGTATTGTATGAGCTTTTAGAATGTCAGCCGCATTTATGCGGGGCCCCGCCCTCCTGGGTTTGAGCGTTCAGGTGTAGGGGCCGAAACGCAACCAGGCGGGTACATGCTGATGACTGGCGGTTAATTTTTTGGTTTTAGCATTTTGGTAATTTGGCTGTTGACAGTGCTGTTCTCAACTGCCGTTCTCTGCAGGTTTGTTATTGTGCTCCCTAAGTGCCCATTCATGGATTAGCTCCCAATAAATTGAACCTGATAACTGACCTGATGGATCGCTTGTTAAGGATCTCGTGCTTGTCACGAAAGGGGTTCACAGTCCAGCCCTAAAGCGCCTGTTAATGGTCCAACGGGAGGTCCTCCAGCAGATCCTGTCTAGCCTTTATGGCTTAGACGTACCAACATTGGTTTATCTATTTAGGATCATACTGAAAATGGACCATTTTCAGGGGTAGGTACGGCCCCGACTTATGCACTTCTTGTGAAAGGCTAAATGGACTATGAAGGTCCTCCCACAGATCCGGTCAAGTTTGGCTCTAAAATACTAATAGAGTTAGTTTAGTCCAATTATTATGAACCATTTATGTCTGCCGGTGGGAGTGCTCCATTTGCCCACTTAAGGGCAATCAGTCTTTAAATTAAAAATAAGAATTTCATTATTATCCACTGCACTGCATTGAGAAAGTCCTAGGTTCTATTCCTAACCAGTGTTGGAATCGTTGTCTCCTCAACAGAAGCAGACTCCTTGATTCTATTCATTTCTACATACCGAACATAATATAACATTAAAATAAAAGCATTTTCAAAATGCCAATTGCACGTACCTGTCAGAGAGCTTCTTCACAGCAAGCATTCCAGGCGTTCCGGGTGTTGCAGGTAAGTGGCTATTTACTGACTTTATCTAGGGTTATCATTTCTAATCTAACTAATATTTATCATGTCAAAAGTTTTTTTAGTTACAAGTTTTTAAAGCATCTTTTAAATCAACGAGTACTTTTAAGAAGGGCACTTTATAGAAGTGGCATTATCACATATGCATCCAGTTTAGGAAGACAAAAAGCTTTTTGAGATACTTCCACGTTGTGTACGAGCTTGCTTGTTATTTTATACATTCCTATACCCAAAAGCCTCGAATTATATGGATGCTTGTACAGATCATCGTAGAATTCTAAAACGTAGCCAGAATTGTCTTCATTACTTTTGAAGTGAATGAACAATATAACTTTCTTACATTTCGTAATGCAGCAATTATCAGGAGACTTATCAGAAACATGAAAAGATCGGGAAGAAATTGAAGTATAAAGTGACCTTAATTCAATCAGTTGACCCACGCTTTGCTTGAATATACCACTGGTCGCTTTAATGCGTTTTTTCAACAGAGAAAAGTGACTTTCAAATGGAAAAGATGAGAAATTATCCAGAGAGCCATACAAATTGACGTAATCATGCAAATGTAGCAGTGCATGAACATTATAGCTTATTGATTTTGAGCCGAATAAATCCTTCATGTCATATACAAATACCCTCAAACATTGGGCAGCATGCAAGTGCAAATGCTTCAAATCTGCTAGAAATGCTGAAATTGAAAAATGTAGTTTTAAGAAGTGATTGTAGTATTCATTGGGTAGATATTGTTTAAACAAAAAGGGCCCATAGACTAGAAGGAAATTTCTGAACTCTGATGCTTTGAAATACATGAGATTTGATAAAACACGTGACTTTCGTTGGAATTCTCGTGGACAAAACCTTTTTACTGATAGAATTTCTCTGTTCAATGAAGATATTTGGTTTGCTGAGAGTCGACAAGGCAGGCGCATACCTTTTGTCGATTGAATATAAAAGTTCATTAATTTTTTGAATACTCCAAGACATACCAAGTGTATGTACTCGGGAGGAAATGAAGTGCGGAGAGGTACAACTGATGCTAGAGGAGAAAGAGAAGTTTGGTTGTTTTCTAAACCACAAGCATAGCTCTCATCTGTTCTGCAATCGGAAGTTTCCACTGAGAATATCGTTCGGTCCTCTAAATATGTACCTTCTTGTCTGCAAAATCCGCAACCCAGAAATGCAGTGAACCCCTTGATACATTGTAGGTAAGCGCGGGCTGGAGCATCACATACGAATATGATTTTTCGGATAAATATTTTACCAAATTCATTGAAATCAACTCCCTTATGTTTGAACTTTTTTAATTCTTCGATAAACTGCGTTAACAGTTTCTGTAGATTTGGTTTTCCAACGCCACAAAAAACAGCTATAGGAAAAGGATTGTAGTAATGTCCAAATTTGATCAAAATAGGCCACAAATTGATCTGTGAGCTTCGATACAGGGGCAATCCGTCAATATTTACTTGAATATCAATTGTTTGAATGCCAACCGTGTTAACTAAGTCAGACCGCCTGATCAATGAATTGTTCAGAGCGTAATTCAAATTATCCTCAATTCCTAAGTATGCAAAATCAGATGAAACGCAATAATCACTTACTGATACTGAACGGGAAAGAGTTCGAAGTAGGTACACAGACGATGGAACATCAATGTCATGCTTTCGCAATACGTCTAGAAGAAACTGAACACCTCTGCGAGGAATGTTGAATATTAATACAAACTTCAATAAGTCTTCACTTAAAGATGCACATTCAACATTTGACTCTTTATTGTTGCTCGATTGAGAGGGCTCTTCACTATCAAAATTTTCATATTCATCAAATGCAAATAAAGTGCCAACATTTTCAGTGACATTAGGAGAACTCGGACCGAAGTCATATTCTAAATTAATAGTTTCCTGTGTCAAATTTGAAAATGACTCTGTGTTATCATGTTCTCTGTGTTATGCAGCTCATCAGAATGATAGAATAACTTAGAAGTTTCTAATTTAGCCTTTTTATTTATCCACCTTTCCGACATAATTACCTGTTCAACTAATCAGTGCGATGAAAATATTGTTTACTGTGTGGTTTCCGATATCACAGGTTTGTATCAGCTGATCGCATTATATTCAACTTGCTACAAAAGTTGCTAATGCTTTATTTAGCGTACTCAAACAAGCCATTTTTTGAACAATTCTTTTTGCACAATTTATTTATACAGTAAATCGTAATCGGCTTTTGCTGACCGACAAAATTCTAATCAAAGATGAATTTCCAACATTCATAGGCTTCTGTCATAAAAAGTCCCACAAAATGTAGCGTCTGTGTAGTAACTATCTTTAAAATTGGAAAAAATTATACATTTTGTACAGTCACGATCATACTATGAATTCTTCGACATGAAGAGCAGAATAGACAAATTCTGTAAACACCTGTATTCAGTTTGTGCAGTTGCATCGTCTTGAATATATAGACAGTCTGTACTTAAAGCAATCTCTCAAATTTCAACATTAATCCAAAGGGCGAGAAAAGAGAGAATTATATCCCTTTTTCTCGCTTAGCAAATTATGCTTATTTATGTTTACTTTGAAAGGAAGATGAATATTTTGCTGCACATTTGCCTGGAAGGTGCAATTTTAGGTGACTTTGCTATTCGAATTTAATTATCCCTTCTCCCTAAAAAATAGCTATATTCTCCTTCGATTCTCTCATCCATTTTCCACCGGGATATGTCCCATATCCGTTAAAGGGTTAAATGCTGATAAAATACTCACCCCGAAACACTCAAACATTTTTGTACTCAACATTCCCATTTTGACCATCTCTCCTTTAGACTGCTCAGTTTCGTCTGGAATTCTTTAGTTTCGGAATCCTTAAGGTTCGATTCATCCGAAGCTCTATTTTGACCGAGTACATCTTGCTTCATGGCTTCGATGGCGGTTTGAGGGACGTTCAGCTGCCAACATCTGTCTCTGAGTTTGTGGATGAGATGTTTCCGTTCGATGGCATGTTGTACGTCAGTAAACTGGGATACTTGTCAGTGTTCCCATGCACAAGCGAGATGATATAAAGAGCAGAGTACGTCAGGTAATCCGCAGATCAGTACGTCGTATCAATATGTATGGGATTTCTAAACCCCACTGAATCAGTCTCATCTGATGTTGAGTGAAGCAGTATGCAGAGTGCTGTCTGTCTCATGAAAAACTTGACCGCAGAAAATCCTCTTCGTAATTGACTGACATCTGCATGATGGCAAACCAAAGGTCAGATGTTGGCTTGGTCCTCCTGCTCAAATTGTGGACTTGCACCCGATTTTGGAGACCCACAATTTCTTTGTAAACTGCAGAAGGGTTGCACCCCGTTTTCAACTTTTCATACCCTTCAATAACTCCCGGCTTGTTGGCTTGCCGGTGGTTGCACGAATGCTGTGATTGCCATCAGACTATCAATTCTTCAACACATTTCTAAAAGTTCTTCACATTATGCTAGAGTCCTTGCCGTTGATTTTCGTAAGGCCGTTGACACCGTGAGCCATGCTACTCTTTTGAAGGTTCTCAGCGATAACTTTGGTTGTAATACATTTGTCCTTAAAGTTATTCGTGATTTTTTAGCTAATCGTTTTCAACGTGTCATCACTAGGATTGTTGTTACTCCATCGAAGCCTGTCACCAGTGGTGTCCCGCAAGGCTCAATCTTGGGACCACTGCTGTTTGTTACCTTGATAGATGACCTTCCACAACTACGTGAAACGAAAATCATTGCATATGTGGATGATATGACTCTGATGTATGTCAATGAGCTGAAGTGTTTTGATTGCTTTCAGAGTGATGTCGATGTTTTCACAAAGTGGGTGTCTGATAGAAAGCTTGTAGTAAATGTTGATAAAACGAAGTGTATGACTATTTCTCAAACAAACTGTAATCCCACTGTCTCTCCTATTTATATCAATAACGCATGTATTGAAGAGGTTGAAAATTTGAAAATATTGGGAGTATTTTTTTCATTTGATGCGAAATGGGATAAACGGTTTAGCGAACTGTATAATAATGTCAATAGTAAAACGCCTGAAATGTAATTCTAACCATGGCAATGTTGTTTAGCAGGCTTATACGTCTCTTGTGTATTGTCACATGTCTTTTTGCTGGCCAGCCATTTGTGATGTTTCAAAGACAAACTTGAAAAAACTTGCTCAGCTAGATCGTGTTGCCCAAAGATGGGCAACAGTCAATGACATTCCCCGTCTGCAAAGCAGACTTGACAAGACTTGTATTCGGATTATAAAAAAGATTTCATGTGCGAAAGAAAATCATCCCTTATCGGAATTTTTTGTATTGAGAAAAAGCCAAAGTGGTGTGAGACATTCACGGGTTTTACGACTTTTGAATAGGCGACTTGCTTTGTATAATAACAGTTTTGTGAAATTTTCGATGTACTCATGATATTGTCACCCCGCCTCTGTCATTACCGCCCTTTGTAACTGACGAATAAAGTATTATTAATATTATTATTAAAAGGTTCGTCTGTCTTTTCATTTCCATGTGGTGGATTATGCAGTGACTGCTGCTTCATTATTGACGTATTCCACCATATTGTACCACTCGCCTTCGTTGGGCTTTATTTTCTTCATGGATGTTATTCGACGACGGAGACTTGTTGGCGGCATGATCATGATATCGAAACGACATCATGATGATCTCCTGGTCTTTCACGTGAACCTATTTCGATTTATTACTCCCGCACCTTAACTTTTTGAAGGAGGCGTCAACATCTTCCGATATTTCCTTGTGGGCATAAGTGCCATCCTGCAATGGTATGTCGTACCATTGACGCCTTCACTTCTATATCGACAGCCATCATCAACCTTCCCCATTTCAACATCCTCTAAAAGCACTTTTCTCCTCCCCTCTGCTTCAAAATGGCCTTACACCGGATCTGAAGCTTCGATGGTGCTTCAAGAAGCACTCATATAGACATAAGCGCTGACTTTCTTTCTCCCCTTCGACTTTCTCCACATTTCCAACCTCAATGCATTCCTTCTGATAAGTGTTCTCAATGCTGTCCTCCAGACTTCCACACGCGTCAATTCCGTCCTGATATTAAACCTCAACACAGTTCATGTGACTTCCATTCTCAATACCGTCCTCCATGCTTCCATACTCGTCAATTACGGCCTTATATTCAACTTCAACACAGTTCATTTGATATGCATTCCCAATTTCGTCTTCCTGATATTCATCCTCAATTAATGGTTTATACAAACGTCATCTTTTGTATGTAGGCAGTTGGAGGTCGTCATCACTGTCTACTCGTAAATCAATTGAACGAACTGTGGAAGGATAGTTCTGGGTTGGAAGACAGGCAGAAAATGGTTGGGAACAACATATTCGCCACATGAAGCTCCGGTGCGAGTCGATAGCAGGTTCAGGGGTTCCTTTATTGATAGGCCTTCTTCGCAAGATGAGAAGACCTCAACCGAGCACCTTCGGATCATTTCGCCTATTGGGATGGCTATCAACTAGGATCGGAGCGACTGAGAAGTACATTCGCGGGAAGTAGTTGGCGAATGATCGTACCATATGACGGCCAACGAACGTGCAATGTAAAATCATTTTTACATTGCTGTTCACCGTATATAGGAGAACCTCAGTCAAGCGTTGATGTGCCTCGTCTTCTCTCCACTCCCTCTCTCTGCAATGCAAGATCAGGGGCAGATGGAGTTCCTCGGCCAATCGTGCTTGGTCAGCCAAGGCGTGGGTGGCACTGGATATCGAGTGAGATGTTCCACTTCATGTCCAGGCCAGTCTCGCCGATCGCGCGCACACATCCCCGTTCCAGGATATGCCTTCTGAGTCTGGCCTCCAAGACTGGTGATCAATCCTGAGAATGGCGGGGATGAAGGCCGAAGGATAGGAGAATATAGACTTCAGAAGTCTTTCTGAATGTCACTTCCTCCCCACAAGGAAACCTTATCCCTGATGCCGGATTCACGACACGCGCTCACGATAAGGTTAGTGCGAGATGGGTTTAAGGATGAGTCGCTCACATAGTGGGCGGGATCGCTTCGATTCAATTCTCGACACATGCTTGCGCTAAGGTTCCCCCTAACGCTGTTAAGTAGGTCAATGACGTCAATCTCCATAGAAATGCTCTTGTCAGCAAGCGATAGGAAACTATTTTGGCATGAATGACTGCAGACTTAGCTACTGATATTGCGAACATGGCAAGCCAAGATGACAAAGCGCCCGACATGACCGAAGAAGAGATAGGTGTCTTGCTCGACGAATATTCAAAGCGGAGGTGAATCATAGATGCGGACGAGAAGTCAGTGGATTTCGGACGGAAACGGAATAAGGCTTGGGAGGAGATAATGGAGGCAGTTAATGCTTGCGGTAGCTTCAAGCGCACTATCGCACAAGTCAAAAACCAAAATGAAAAACTTAAAAACGAGAGCCAAAGCCCGTTACCTAGCTACTAAGAAACGCAGTAGACAGACCGGTGGCGGCCCACCTCCAAAGCAGTTAACCCTGGCGGAGGAAAAACTGGTCGGCATGTACGGCAACTCGGCTGGCTGGAACGGAGTGCCCGGTGGAGCAGCGTCCTCTGTGATTCCACCATTTGAGGAAGATGCGCCGACGTCCTCTGAAGCAGCGGACCAGATCGACACTAGTCAGACCTCTGTGGAAGAGGACGACACTGAAAATACCACGGACATCTACGCAATCCCACCTATTGCTGCCCGACCTCGTGATGACCCCGGCAGATATTCAGTACGGAATATTCGACAACTTCAAGTGAGGGCATTAGAGACTCACATTCAAGCCAACGAAGCAGTTGTGAACACGTGCAATAGCATTAACAATATTCTTATTCCCAATATTCTCGCTAAGTTTGGCAATAAGCCTGAGATTCTGAACGAATTGTTAAATTTGTTCCCTTGACTTTTCTTTTTGTGAAATAGTGTTAACCATGGGAAAATATATATTGCATTATAGTTGCATTACATATAAGTTTTAATCACATAAATACGAGAGTGGTCAATGAACTAGTATATTATTTAGCATACTCATTTGAATTGGCATTCTCATTTTACATACCTATATTAAATTCAATTTCATATGTATGTAGGCCTAGTCGAAATGTTTTACCACCACCAATTTTACAAAAAGTGATCAGTAATCCCTATTTCTTTTCGAATGACTGATATGATGTCAATAAATAGCAATGTATTTGTATTATACAATAAATTTCTATAATTCTAGGCAAAATATTGGTTGGCCACAAACATTCGTTTCGCTTGATAATTTAAGGGCCCAATATAAGGAAATGAGACAGGCTGGTCATCTGATATATTGTCATTCAAGTCTGGTTGATTCTTGCTCACTCCAATGTTATGCAAGATTCCACAGGCCCGAATATCGCGAACAATGTCATCAATTTTAGGATGACGATTTTCGGAATGAAGCAAATGAAACCTTCGTTTCAGTCTACCAAAAGTATTTTCAATGAGGACACGGGTTTTCTTATGTGACAAGTTGAATGCATGCTTCTGCGGTGTATCAGGATTGGAGGATGGCGTAAGCAACCATTGTGTCAATGGGTAAGCTGAATCCCCGAGAATATATCCATGAAAAGGAGAAGATTCAAAGTGTGAATACACGTTACTTTCGCGCAAAATAAATGAATCGTGGCAACAGCCAGGCCAATTTACCTCCATATTATGAAGAAAACCTGTTGGTCCACAGATGGCTTGTACATTAAGAGACGGATAGAATTTCCTGTTGATGTATTGATGTTCATCTGTCCTTGGACGCATTATTCGTACATGAGTGCAATCTATCGCACCTATCACATTGGGAAAGCGAGCGATGTTGTAGAATTGGAGCTTATTCTTACGTATCTGCTCTCGGTCAGGCCATGTGATGAATTCATCGTACAACTTATTGATGTACCGAAGATTGGCTGATTCTGAGTCCCTCCCCGACATCAGTTTGAAATGTGCCAGAAGCGTAGTACCGAATCGCGTCCGCCGTTTGAATCTCACATGACAATCCGTAAGATCGGGAAGTTGGACGTTGCAAGTCTGTCCGTATTAAGTCGCCGATATAGGAGAAAGTACTTTTATCAAATCGATAGAGCCGATAAAATTTTGAGTCACTTAATGAATAAATGTCACGTCGAGTAGGGTCTTCGTCTTCCAAGTCAGGATAGATATCTAAATAGGCAGCCATCATTAAATACGTAGTCAGTCAGCTACTTCTATGCAATGATATGAATGATATGATAACAAGCATGTCTGCTTTGTGCGATCTCACCAGCTACCGCGATAAGGGTAAATCCGAAACCATGGTGAGCGGGGGCTCACGATCGTGTTTCGAGAATTGAGTGAAACCATGCTAACTGAGCCGCTCATTAGTGGATTTGAGCGGCTCAGGTTTCTTTCGCATGGTTTAGGGGTTAGCGCGTGTCGTGAATCCGGCCTCCGATGTCTACCATGGCAGACATCAATGAGATCTCGTGCGCCATCTCATTCAGGGTACCATTCTGTCCGGCCCTCAGACAATTGTCAAACAGGTGGATATGAGAATCACACCTTCAAATTGCGGGCGGACTATTATCGGTCTGATTTGCGATCGCCGCTTATACGGTCTCTTGGTCCTCTGGTGAGATCCACTCTGTATCTCCTTCGGGGTCTTGTCTTTCTGTTAGAGCTTCCGCCTCGTCAGCAGATATAAGTGGTTTGATGGATAGGAATCCAGAGGATTCCCCACGGTCAGACCGTCCATCCGTTAACTAACTTAACTAGGTTTACCCACCGTTATACTAAGAATTAATATAGATCTTTTTTTAAAATTGGACTGTTATGCATGAAATGATTAATGAATACACTTGAATATGTGGCTTAAGAATTGCATGAATGTTTTGACAGGTCTTCGCTTTGCTGAGATTTGCTACATGGATTGTGTGATGAGACTTTTCTTGTGATCATTTTCCGCCAACGAAACAATCCAGACACTAGGGAACGCTAAGTCCCGAGAACTCAATCTAAAGTTCACATGTGCCTCCTTAACAAGTTATCTTATTATCCACCCAGTCAACCTGTAGAACGCATGCAATATCACATTATGATTTTTGTGTGCACAATAGCTATTGATGTTATTTAATAGCTATAGGCTAAATCGATTGGTTAAGCTTCGATCTTGCATTTTCTGGATCGGCAGTCGGTTGACATATAAAGTAGGTAGTAGCAGAAACTCATGTATTAAGTTATATAGAAATCATCTACAAGTTACATGACATGTATACATGTGTAGTTTATGACTGTCTCAGCAAATGACAAGATTTGCAAAGTACCCTATCACTGAAACGCACGACAATATAAAATAGCACGAAACGACGTTTGCAGTATACACGCCCCTCAAAAATCATTCTCAAATTATATGAAATGTCTAGATTCAGACCCTTAGCAAATGACAACAATTACAAAGTCGTTGTGATCATACAGCGTTGTCTGAAACAGGCAAAGCCCCAAATTCTTCTCGTAAATTTCCCCAGAAGCAATACCAAGGGAGATCATATTGACTATTGGACTTTCCGTAGATGCTGCTATGAGTATGCTATAGGTATAAGCTTTACTCATTCATGTGTCTAGTATTCGTTGTGATGATGAGCAAGG
Source organism: Prostheceraeus crozeri (assembly GCA_907163375.1). Classification (NCBI taxonomy): domain Eukaryota; kingdom Metazoa; phylum Platyhelminthes; order Polycladida; family Euryleptidae; genus Prostheceraeus; species Prostheceraeus crozeri. Next base: position 29,877 of record CAJQUW010000682.1, on the reverse strand, counting down.
GTTTAATTTTGTCGGCTATAATGTATAGTGATTGCCTTGTGACCTTCCATTCATTTTACCAAGTTACTTTCCTTGTTAAGAAGTGAATTCTTTAACTTCTCTAGTCGCAGATTAAGTTCTATCGTGCCGATCTATTTATTGAGAAATCGGTTGTGAACTTCTTGCAACAACAAAAGCAGCATGTAGTAATTTCTGGAATTATATATAATGTTTACATCAACAAGACCTACTACTTTACATATCCCACACAAAATCTGGCTTATCTATAAGGCCTATAGGATACCAGAATTATCTAAAATAAGTAATTGAAGTTTTCATATTAATTGCATTTTACTGCAAGAGTCGTTATAGCTTCATGAAAAACTGATTACAACGTATTTCGAATTTCAGATCTTTCAATGGTTAGCGGATAATGGGACACATTATGTCCCCTACATGCTGAGTGATATTTGTACATATCAGCAAAATATGTGGGATTCCAAATTTTGCAAGCACAAAAATGATATAATGAAAAGTTAGGATTCTTACAATAGTTCCTTAAAATCGACCTAAACAAACATTTTTTGTATGTAATAAAAAATACTAGATTTTTTATTGAAGAAAGGTCTACCTCAAATAAAGTAAATCGTAAAGAAGCTTATCATTTCAAATAACTTGAATGCAAAATTTTATTAACAAGACGCATTATACAAACTCATAACAACAAAATTGGTATTTCTTTGTGAAATCACCGAATAATATTCACAAATATATTTTGGGACATATATGTCCCATATCCGTTGAAGGGTTAAATGCTGATAAAATACTCACCTTGAAACACTCAAACATTTTTGTACTCAACATTCCCATTTTGACCCATCTCTCCTTTAGACTGCTCAGTTTCGTCTGGAATTCTTTAGTTTCGGAATCCTGAAGGTTCGATTCATCCGAAGCTCTATTTTGACCGAGTACATCTTGCTTCATGGCTTCGATGGCGGTTTGAGGGACGTTCAGCTGCCGACATCTGTCTCTGAGTTTGGCGATGAGATGTTTCCGTTCGATGGCATGTTGTACGTCAGTAAAGTTTCCATGAATTGATTTCTCGAGTATGTAGCATTCGTCAGTATGCGCTTTCGAAGTCATTCCATCAATTTTCATGTCGACGATAAAGTGGTCGATGTCTTAGGAATCCTTTTCCTTTGAATGCATAATGCCAGGACCGAAGAACATGGGATACTTGCCAGTGTTCCCATGCACAAGCGAGATGATATAAAGAGCAGAGTACGTCAGGTAGTCCGCAGATCCGTACGTCGTATCAATATGTATGGGCAGGTTTTTTTAAGGTTTCGTTTACCCGTCCACTCCCAAATTCTACCCGCCAATCTAAAACAAAGCAAAACAAGGCTTGTAGATCTTTCTTTCAATTTCCTTTCCAGCTGTAAAAAGAAAGCGGAAACAAAGTTGCATCTTTTGAATATTCAACAAATTAGAGGTGGTGGTACAATATATGCCTACATGACGTACATGCACTAAAATGTGCACAGCAACAATTGCCGGATAAGATGGAGAGGAACAGTGGAAAATTGTCTCTTGAACTTGCAGTAAAAACATACATGATAAATGCATAATACACTACATGATTTCACAGTGAATATGGCAAACTGCAATTTATATAAAGACAAATTGCGTTCTGCAACGTCATTCCTCATCGACAAGAGCCTATTGATGATCAACGAAACAGTGCCGCATATCAATGAGAAGTGAAGTTAAAGAATGTAAATAACCGTTGATAAGCGATGAATGTGTTATTTGCACTGCAAAAGTCTGCAAATTGCTTAGTTAAGTCATGGATGATGAAAAGTTGTGTTACAATTATTACTTAAAAATTGAATATGCCTAGTTTCTCTTTAACGATCGAAATTTATTGTCAACTACGTATAGGGGGCATACATACATGAACTGTACAGTTGTACACCTCCATAACTTTCAGTGATGCAAATTCTATAAATGAAGTAAGCTATGTGAGACAAGAAAGCACCACTGCGAATGTATTTCTTCATTCGCAACCAGTAAAATTTATTTTGGCATGGTCCACTACATGACTACATAGTATTTCCGTTTTGATAACTTTCTACTTTTAAATGAGTGTGAGTGAAGGAAAGCTTTTGTACTTGTTAACTTGACGATGGTTGCGAATCGCATAATCGAACAAAAATAGGTTAGTAGTATATAGTGTGACATCCGGCGCAACGCTTCGCTTCGCTTTGCTTCGCTTCGCTTGCGCCGGATGTCACACTTTTGCGGGTTTTTTCAAAATTTTCAAAAAAATCAAAATTTCAAAAATTTAGGTAGACTCCAAATTTCATGTAATCGAAAATTTAAGTTGTCTCAAAATATCACGTTATCGAAAATTTAGGTAGACTCCAAATTTCATGTAATCGAAAATTTAAGTTGTCTCAAAATATCACGTAATCGAAAATTTAAGTTGTCTCAAAATATCACGTGGTCTAAGAATTTTGAAAATTTAGGCAGACGAAAATTTAAGTTGTCTCAAAATATCACGTAGTCTCAATATACCAGAAGATTGTATTCAAAATATTTATTCAAAATATTTCTTTAAAAATGGAAACCTCAACGGGGACGGCGACGGCGACGACGAAAATGGAAGACACAAAAGTGGAAGAAACCGCACGAATATATCCTTCGTTATCACAGTTAAAAATAAGTGAATTGAATAAAGAAAAACACAAAGATAGAGTACGTTATATGAAAGATAAGGAATCTCAATTATTATTAAGATTAGAGCATTATAAAAAATTAAGAAAGAGATGGACTAAAGTTAAGAATGTAACACAAGGAATTGGCATATTCTTAACAATAAGTTTAGGTGCTTTAACAATTGTTATATCTTCTGGTGTTTTAGTAATTCCAGTAGTTGCTACTGCTTTAACAGGTACGGGTCTTTTTACAACTTCACTTATTACAATGTTAGATAAATCTTTAATAACGAAGAAACGAAAATCATTAAAAAATAAACATTCTCACGTTAAAGAAGTTTATGATAAACTACATTACTACTTTCAAAGAGTATGTGATGATAATATTATTACGTTAGATGAGATTGAAAAATTTGATCAAATAGCTAATGAAGTAAATCAAATATCATTTCAATTACAGTCAGAAAAAGTTGATGATAAGAATAAACAGGATGGCAAAATTTCTGGTGATGGTAAAATTTCTAATGAAGAAAATGACAAAATTTTTTTAGAAGAGCTAAAAACTTTAAGCGAAAATTTAAGCAAAACTTTATTAAACAAAACTTTATTAAACAAAACTTAAAACGGAGAAACCTTTAAACGAAAAGATGTCAGACAACAAATCAATAAAAAAATAATTTGTTCAGTAAAATGTTTTTGTTGTATTCCAATGTTACCACAAAATTCAAATATTATATTTTAAAAATGGATAAAATTAAAGCTGATAATCTAAAAAGAATTAAACAATTAGAAGAGTTAATAAAACAAAGAAATATTTTGAAAGAAAATCATCTTCAGCATAGAATGATAAAAGCTGGTATTCAATCTGATATGTTTGAAAAAATGCAGCAAACCGAGCAAGTAAAAACTGATTTTGAGAAAACTATGAAACCATTTAAAACTCTTGAAATAGAACTTACAAATAATGATAAACAAATTGATATAACAGATCCAGAGCACGAAACTATATTAGATGACTATGGATTACTAGAATCAAACATTAATAAGAAATTACCAAAATCTATGCAATTTGAACATTCTATTTCATTTATAGATGGAAAAACAATACCTAGATTTTATCTCGGACAAAAAGAAATATTTCCACAACCTTTTCGAGGTTTAATTTTTTCACCAGATAAATATCCTTTTAATTTAGATAGAATTTTTTTTGATCTTTTAAGAGGAGCAGATTTAAATAATTATGCTGTAGAAGATCTCATAATATATAAAGCTATGTTAGATAGAGTTGGTGCAGTAAAATCTCTTAGACGTTATAAACAAATAGAAAATTTATTATCAACGGGATTTAAAGTAGGAAAAGGTTTTAAAACTGAAACAACTGTATTCTTACCAGATGATCCACAAGAATTACTAAATAGATTAAACATTTTAATATCGGCAATAAAAGAAGGACATAATTCTAGTTTCAATGAAATTCATGCTATATTGAAAAGACTGTTAGAAAAGAAGATTCTAAATGAAGAGGATTATAAAAGTATAACGAACCGAATGTTCTAGGGCTTCGCCCGTAGCTGAAATATGTTGTTGTTTTTAATTTTTTTATAAGACATTTATTCAAAATTTTAACTAAAAAATGTGTTCAGCAGATTTAGACAAAATTAATAATCATTTAGAAAATTTGACAGAGATTTTGGGTTCATCAAAATTTAGTACGACGTTAAAAATTATAACAACTACTTCATCACACACTTGTAATTTAGAACCCATTCTACATTTGGAGCAAAATAAAAATTATCAAATTGCATTGACTAGTTTCTCTACATTTAACACTATTCAAAACGTTATCAAAGATGTGAATTACCAATTTAGATATTCTACTGATAAAGGAAAAACGTGGAAAATACTAACTTTTCTTCCTGGTTCTTACGAAGTTGAATCAATATCAAATGAAATTAAGATACATTTAGGTATACCATTTAAAGATAAGAAACAATTACATTTCGCAGTTGAACCGGCAGTTAATAAATTTTCTCTTACTTTAGACGAAAATCATCAAGTTGATTTTAATCATGATAGATCATTGTCAAAGCTATTAGGATTTAATAAACAAACCTATAGTCAAGGTTATCATTTAGGTGAGAAGATTCCAAAAATAACTGAAATAAATTCAATTGTTGTTCATTGTGACATTATTGAAGGAGGATATATAAATGGTAAATTGTCAAATTTGATATTCAGTTTTCCAGCTTTTACTGTACCCATTGGTTATAGATAAAATGTAATTCCACAAACATTAATATATTTCCCTATTACAAGAAAAACTATTAACAACATTAACATAAAAATCACTGATGAGAAAGGACAAGAAATAAATTTTCGAGGTGAAGAGATTATGATAGATCTTTTGGTTCGGGAGGTATAAACTCCCGTTCGAGAGGTATAAACTCCCACGCGAAGCTAGAGAAGTTTAATTTTCTTCTTACTCTTTTTCTTTAAAAACAAAAAAATAAAAAATAATTTTTTTATTAAAAAATGAGTGAAGTGCCCCCATTAAATAAAAAAAAAACTTCGATTTAATCATCATCCAAATTTATTTAATAAAGTTTTGTCAGTTATTTGCGGAAGATCAGGTTGTGGAAAAACGTATCTATTATTTAAATTTTTAACGACTCCAAATTTTTTGGATTATAACAATCTTATAATTTATACAACAACAGCAGAACAACCCGTCTATCAATTTTTTAAAATATGGATTTGAAAATAATCTTAAAAAACTAGCAATTGCTTCATTATTCAAAGAATATGAAAAATCTGAAGATGAAGAAGAAATAAGTTCGTGGTGTGAAGAAGCAGCAAAAATAATCAGTTAGTTGAATCCAATAAAAATAAGCATATAAAGATACAATTAATAGATGATAGTGGTAATATGCAAGATCAAACTAGATAAAACAATGAAACATTGTGTAATTTTTGATGATTGTGTTAATGATAGAAATCAGTCAGTTCAGAGAAATTATTCCACAAGAGGTAGACATAATAACTGTAGTGTATTTTATTTAACACAAAGTATGTATTCATTAGACGGAAGTGTTATTAGAAAGAATGCAAATATATTTATACTATTTGAAATAAATACAAGAAACTTAAGTGATTTGTTAAGAGATTTATGCGTAAGAAATAAAGATGAATTTAAACAATCGTGTAACAATGCTTGGTCAAAAGATTATGGCTTCATTACAATTAATATTGATAGAAAAATTCATGATAGAGTTATAGAAAATATTTTCGCGGAGTGATCGAATAATTTTTTCTTATAATGTTTTTTAATAAAAATAAAAAAAAAATATATTGAATGCTTACAAGATAGAACATGTACCAGTTTTAAAAGATTATCGACATCCTACAAATCCTGTAAATTCGAAGAAAGAAATTAGATTTTATTATCATCATAAATACGTAGTGCTCGTTACAGATTATAAAACAAAACATGGTATTAAACCGTGTGTTAAAACAAAAGACTTTCCACTTTGTTTAAGAAGTTTTCGAGTATTTTTGGCGTATAATAATTTATGGTGGTTGGTTAAGAAAGAACATTTAACAACACATGAATTAGAAACATTACATCAATTACATATTCCTGTGTATATCCAACGAAGTTGGCGGAACCGAGGTTCTATGTAAATATGAATCGTGAAATGTCTCTCGGACAAACGTCGAGGATTGATGAATTAATCAAGAAACAAACTGCTGAGTTTGATGCGCAAATTAAACATAGTAAACGTAGTAAACGTATTAAAAAACAGAAACGTACTAGGCGTAGTATTAGACGTAATATTAAAAAACAGATAAGTGGATCAAAAGAAATATTAGAAACTCCTATTACTGATATTTTTTTTGATGATAGAATTAAGGATGAGCTTGGTGATGATTTATGTAATTTATTTAATCCAAATGAAATTAAATATGAAAATGTATCATTTATTAATGTAGTAAATTATATGAGGAAACTTTTAGCAAATGGTAAAATTATTAATTTACTTGGAAAAGTTGTTAAAGATCAGGAAAATATAATTCAAAATTTTTACGTAACCTTCTATAATAAAAATTCATTTGAAATATGGTTTTCGAATCTGGATGAGAAATCCGATGCTAACGAATGGATTTTTACAGGTAATATTAAATATGAAGATTTTGGAATGAAGTTAGTACAAAGATCGCATAGAGGGGCAGGGATTAATATGAAATATAGAATCAAAGAATATTTCGGTGAATATTGTTATATTCCTTCTGAAGATTTTTGTTTTATTAAATGTTATAATGTTTTACGAGGTTTTAATGAAGAACAAGGAGAAATGATGAAAGAAATGTTTAATAATTTTTTATATAACGAGAAAGCCACATCTAGAACAGGAGTAATGTCAAACTGCAAATTTTCTCAATTCAATAAATATTTTGGAGAATGTGTTCAATATTATTGTCCTGCCAATCGTCATTTAAATCCTAGAGGAATTGAAACGTTTCATAATTATGTTTATTACAATTATTTTCACGAACGTTCAACAATTGGTCACTATTGTTTAATTAATAAATCTCATAAATTAAAAGCTATTAGAGAAATTGAAAATAATTTCAAACCCATATATAAAACAGTTACTGATGAAAATCTAACAACGCGTCCATATGAAATCATAACAAAGAAAAAAATTGACTATGGTTCAACATATATTTGGGATCTCGAAACTTTTCCTGATCCTAACTGTTCAACAGCTCATCCTATTCCTTATGCTGTAGGAGCTATTAATTTTAATAAATTTATATGTTGCTTACCGAAACAAAGATTGAAAGAATTAGAAACACGTTTGTTAAGTGATATGATTAAAATTAAACGATCAAAAGATGAAGATGAAATTAAAAAACTTAAAAAACAGATTAATGAGTATAATAATTTAACTGAATTACAATTTAATAAACTTCAAAATTGTGTGAAAATATTTACGAGAACTGAGGATGATGAATGTCCAATCAGTGGAAACCCAGAGGACGTATGTCCGATCCATCAATTTTTTAAAACTCTTGGAAAATTTAATTATTCGAGAGTAACTTTAATAGCTCACAATTCATCAGGTTTTGATTCCTATTTTCCGATAAAAGCTAATTTTAAATTATCTAAACCGCCTCTTAAAACTTCAAGAGGAATATTAACTGCTTCATTACAAAATCCTTATACAATTGAATGTGTTAGTAGATACATTCAAAAATCTTTTAGATTTAAAAACAATATGAAAAAAGATTCACCTTCAGGTAAATTAGCACTTCAAACTATTATAATGAAATATAGTTATCAACATGTAAAAACAAGTCTTTCTAAATGGTGTGAGAATTTTAAAATTCCTACGAATGTGTGTAAAATAAATTATGAAATTTTTGACATAACACATGAAAATTATAAAAAAAAAGAAAATGAATGGAGACCATATTTAGTTAACGATATTCTTTCTTTAGCTTTTTGTATCTACAAATATAATAATGTTATGCGAGATTTAGTTGGTGAAGATATAACTACTAATTTAACATCCTCTGCTTTAACATTTAACGGTTGGATGAAAAGCGTACAAAATGACTATAAATATTCATTCTCATATAGATTTATGGGCTAGAAATTATATTAGAAAATCTGTTAAAGGTGGAAGAGTTTCAGCAAATATAAGAAAATACATATCGCCATTTTGCAGCATCTTGTTACCAATATTAAAACAGTATTTACCTGGTCGCTACGCTGGGGGGACTTTGTCCCTTGGAAGTAATTTAATAGATTTAATGAAACAGTATCGAGATTTAGGAGATAAAACTGAAATTGTAAGAAAATTTCAAATCAACTACTTGAACAAAAAAATGAATTTCTAATGGCTTTTGATGCAACATCTTTATATCCATCAGCTATGTATGATGAAAATTCAGAATACCCTAAAGCCGAATCCGCTAGAAAATTTAGACAAGAAGAAGAACGAGAAATAGTATATAAATTTAATACTCAAACGTTTAGACCTAAAACTGGAATATTTACAGTTGTGTTTCAATATCCGAATGATATGTTTTTTCAACCAGTTCCTATTAAAGATAAAGTTAAAAATCAAAATAATAATTCTCATGTAAAAGTAATCAGGTTTAGAAATGGTATATGTTATGATGTATTAACTTCTGTAGACATACAAGAAATTGTTAGATGTGGGGGAAAAATCTTACATATTACTGATGGTATAATTTATGAAAAAAATTATCAAGTTTCACCATTTCGAAATTATATTGAAAAACTTTTTAATTTGAGAAAAAGATATAAAGCAGAAGGAAATACTGTAGGCGATGAGTTAATTAAATTATTGATGAATTCGCTATATGGCAAAACTGTGCAAAAAGATATAACCACTAAATATCATTTGTGGAATGAGAATACATTGAGAAAAAATTTCACTCAAGAAGTAAAAGATTATGAAAAATTAAATGATGAACAATATTTAGCGAAAGTAGAAATGGAAGATGATGAATTTCTCAAGACTAATATTGTAAAAGATGGGAAGACGTCATTCATGCCATCACACTTAGGTTCTTTCATTCTTTCTCACTCTAGAAGAATCATGAATAACTTTATTTTAGAAATTAATGGTTTCAACGAAAAATACATTCATTATACAGATTCAGTAACAGCTGATACGCCTGTAATATTGAGAAAGAATAATTCATTATTTATTTCTAGAATAGGTAGTATTGTAAACAACTATAAAATTAATCCGTTTGAAATTAATGGTGATATGAAAGAAATTTCATTTGTTGATAATTTAGAAATTTATACTCATAATGGATGGAGTAAAGTAAAACAAATTATTAGACATCTTACAAATAAAAGTATTTATCGAATAAGAACAAAAATGGGAATAGTAGATGTTACTGAAGATCATTCATTGTTAGATGAAAGAGGTAATGAAATAAAGCCACAAGAATTAAATATAGGAACAAATTTACTACATAATAAATTATTTTTACACGACAATACAATCACACTGAAACAAATTGTAAGTGATATTTATCTTAATGATCCACCTAATTTAAGATGTAAGCAAGCATTTATAGAAGGGTTCTTTTTAGGAGATGGTTCTGCTGGAATCTATAATTATGAATCAGGAGTCAGATATTGTTTACTTTAAATAACCAAGATCTTAACCTCTTAATTAAATTAAAAACATATATTAATGAAATTTATAACAATGATTGTAAAATATATGATACAATGAGATCATCTAGAGTATACAAACTTAATTTTCAAAATCCAAGACAATATGCTATATACTTTAGCAAAAATTATTATAATCAGTTTAGAGAAAAACGTGTTCCTTGGTATGTTCTAAAGGCTGAATATAATATTAGGTATTGGTCCTTTGTTGGATTTTATGCAGCAGATGGGGACAAGAAATCTTTTTTTACAAGGAAATATGCAACTATTCGTTTCACACAGAAAAATAAAGAAACCTTTAGTGGTTTATACAATTTGGCATCATCTCTAGGTATTAATTTGCTAGTAAGCGAAAGAAAAGATAAACCATTATGCTTTAGTGCGTGTCAAGTTAAAAATAATATTACCAAAGATGTCACCACTGTAAGATATTTAAATAATAAACCACAATATGTTTATGATATTGAAACAGAAGATGGCACATTTAATTGTGGTTTTCCATTAATTGTAAAAAACACTGATTCAATATACATTTCTAATGAACTCTTCAATAAATTAGATGCTGCTTGATATGTTGGGGGAGAATTGTGTCAAGGAAAAAATGATTATGGAATTGGTGGAATTATTTTTGCAATGTTTATTGCTCCTAAAATAAAATATTGTATTACTGTAGATGAACAAGGGAGACTTAGTGAAAAGAAAACATTCAAAGGATATTCACAAGATAAAGTAAAAGTAGAAGATTTTCTAAAATTATATTCGGGGAAAACATTATCGACTACAGTTAATAAACCATGGAAAAGATCTTTAGAAACTGGAATTAGTATTCCTGATAAAAATAATAATACTGAAGAAAAAAAATTCTCTGGTCAAATAAATATTCTTAAACGTCAAGCATCTGATGAAAATGAAATTATGTTACCTTATAACGGAGAAGATATTCAAGCTGAAATATTTCAAACAATCGTCAGTGAGAGTAATTTAAGTGATGATGATGACACGTGGGAATAATAATTTTTCTATTACATCTAAAAACTTATTACATCTAAAAATTTTATTACATCTAAAAATTTTATTACATACGAAAATATATTTATCATATAACGTTTTATCATATTAAGTTTTATCAAAAGATAATTTAAATTTATTTTCACTAACTATTGATTCTTCATCATCATCATCAATTGATTCTTCATCATCATCATAAATTGATTCTTCAACATCATAAATTAAACTTTTTGGAATTGGATGCCATTCTCTTATTGGAATATCTAACTCTAAATTACATTTTTTATCTGATAATAATATAATAGTGAAAAATATTGGTCTTTGATCTCTTTTGGAAATTTTAATAACACCACCATAATCTGAATCTCTTTTAGTTTTTATTAAAGATGATAAAATTTTAAATTGATTAGATGTAAATCCTAATTTAAATTTTGTAGACCCGACACATAGTTGTCTAACAGTATCTTCAACTATACCATCATTATTATTTTCAATTGTAAGAAAATGAAATTTAGATAAATTTTTCATTATATGTAGTATTAATATCATGTACATCAGTATGAGATATAAATTTTTCTTCACTTGAATTTTTATAATTACTAATATTTTTATAATCTTTTTTACCATTTACACCTTTTTCAGATGTTTCAGAATCATCATTTATATGATCATCATCTATATTATTATCATTATTATTATCATAAGATTCTTTAAGATCGGGCAAAGCCCTAGAACCTTCGGTTCGTTTATTATCATAAGATTCTTTAAGATCGGGCAAAGCCCTAGAACCTTCGGTTCGTTTATTATGATTATGATTATGGTCATTGTTAATAGTATAAGGTGTAGTCCACATATAAATTTTCTCTTGTTGAGCTAAACCATTTATGTAAGATTTTAACAAATTAATATTTTAGTTGGAGTATAATCCTATATAAGTATCATCATCATATCTTTGCGGCATTTCTAATGTTTCTTGTTTATAAATTGTATCTCTATAATATACTTGACATAATAATTCTTCGTTATGTTTTTTACTATCTATATGAATATTATATTGGTTTTGTTCATCAACAAATAATCTTATTTTTTCTTTGGAAAATGATTTTAATTTTTTAACTTATTCTCTAATATTGATATAATTGATAATTTTATTTTCTATCCAATCCGTATTACTAATTGGCAACACTGCTCTAATAAATCCGTAAACATTATTATGTCCAATAATAACCATATTTTCTTTATTCAATTCCACATACGCAACATCATTATACTTACTTACTATATCCATAAATTTAATAATCGGATCTCCCGGGAAAATACAATAATTGTTTTCTATAGATGGCAAGCCTTTAGTCTGTTCTCTAAATATTTCGGCTTGTAATTCAAACAAAAGATTAACATCTATACATGGATTTGTAACAGTATTATTATCGAAACATTTATTTTCA